>JARHVA010000087.1:3115000-3360000 GCA_037957365.1 Torreya grandis | reverse complement strand
TTCAATCTAGAAATATTACAAAATTTCACCAAGTTTGGATGGTTGAAACTCATTCTAAACCCCAAACCCTAATCATATGGTTTCATGCCTTACACAGGCTCGAGAGGTCTTCAAATTCATTATCTCAGTTTCACATCACTTCAAAGGATGTACCTACCATGTTATGGTATGTTTTCAAATCCTGTAACTCTCCTAATAGGCTATATCTCTTATACAATCCATTCCATGTCTATAACAATCAAATTACAGATAATTGTACATGTTTTCTTTGACTATGTGTAGGTTTAGACTAACAATTCAAACTTAGAAGCATTTAAAGGTATCTAAATGGTTCTATAATTAATTATTAATTTTTACTCAACAATATTACAACTCATCAACACTTATTCATACCTTGTTATGTTTCAAACACTTCTTGGCTGGGCTATATAACCCAAAATGGGGCATACATAGCTGTATATGCTTGTCACTTATTTATATTCAAACACATCATTCTCATGTAATCTTATAAAATATTTCTAATTATCTCAACATATTAACTACTATTTTACATCACCCTATTTTCCCTCTTTCAAACAAATTATCCGTTCAATCCCTTCCAATTAGGGTTCATACAATAGGCTCAAAGTTTCTTTTATTGTGAACAAGGTGATGACTATGTAACACAATTTGATCCTTCTAGCAAGGAATTGAGAAAAACATGCTTGGTATCAACCATATACACACTATTTAATATCACCATATTTCACCTCCATTACAATCATACTTGCCTCACTAGAACAACTAACACTTGCATACGTTGGGTGATCAATACTGTAAGCAGGGGTGTAATAAGAGACTGTTATCTCTAAGTTTCCTTATTTGAAACATTCACCAATCACCTTAGAGACCTATAAGGCTCTTTCAAAATTCATATATAATATACCACAAATTATTTCCTCACTCTCAAATAATGGTTCAATCAAATCATGCTTTCTTGATCATACTCAGTAGTCCTTAACCTGTAGATTACACACTAACATGAATAATGTCTTGGCTTCAAGGGCTTGTTCAAAGTACTAATAAAATGGTTCAATCATATACATTGAAATAAAAACTCATATATCAATACATATTTCTATATTTATAGCATGATGATCTATTACAATACAGTCTTATCTTGGACTTGATGTACTTCTTGAGGTGTTTGCTTTTCATTCATATTCTCAAACTTTCTCTCTTCTCCATTCTTGGAGATCTCTCTCCCCTTTCTTTCTCACTCTAAAACCTATATTATTTACAATCAAACCTATTAAAAACACATTAGAAACCTGCATATGGATTCATGGATCCCTCAATACAATTTATAATCAATCTGAAGTAATATTAAACAGAGAAGGGGGTAAAAAAAATCATATAACTTTCTTTATTCAATAGTTTATCTTCTCTTGATTCAATAGTTAATAATAATGATTAACTACAATTTGTGAATTATTTTTGGAAATTATCACTAATTAATTTTTATAAGTGTGTGGCAGGTGGCATTACTACTGCATGGGGAGTGTTGAAGAAATGCGAGAGGAATTCCATAAATTCATATGGAAGAAATCAAATCTACTGGAGTAGCTCAATGTAGAATGACAAACATTGCATGAAATCTTATGTGTGATGGCTGAGTCCATCAATTGGAGGAGGCTTGGAACCAAAAAAAATTTAGGCAACTTGATGGATTGTAATGGGTGAATTTTATCCTATATTATAACATGGTGTATCCTGCCTACCACGTTCTAATGGTGAGCTATGAGTACATGGCATTCATAGACATGCCCAATCATGATTTGTACATACAATGGCCATATTAATAGCAATAAAATGATGTCATTTTTCCTGATGCATGGGGTACTCTTGGTACCATTCTAACGTATCTAAGGCCCTTCTTGGAGAAGTTATTACCAATGAATTTATCTAATGATCTGGATGTATATGTGCATCTAGATCAAGTATGGAATATATTCATTGGTGCCAAACTACCATTTAGAGTGCATTTCAAATTATATAGTGTTCAAAACAACCTCTTTCAAGCTTCCAGTATTTATCTAGCATGACCATATACAACATTGTGGAAGAGATACACAATCTCCCACAACACAAATTTTCCTCTCATCCAACCATGCCGAAGTATTTCAAGAATAGAACCATTATTTTTTTACATGCATGTTGTAGAGGATGAAAGTGATGGTAAATAAAATCCATTAGATGAAAGTGATAGTTTTGAAATTCAATAGAATATTTTTATAGAAATATGTTTCAATATTGATAAATAGTTTAATCTATTACTAAAGAAAGTGCATATTTGTGTATTACATATTTATTATTGTTCTTGATGTTGATGTTAGTTATTGGTCTTGATGTTAATTGATGCAGAAAATAAGCTACTTATATCACACTCGTCCTTATTCTTTATTGCATTTATTTGCAAAAATTCACTAATTCATTGATCACTATGTAGTTTATGGTTCTTAAACATATCTTTCAGTTCAAGGTATCTAAACATGCTCTTTGACTGTGTTTTTAGTATTTGAGGGCATTCGAATTACTCTTACTCTATTCATGTATGATTTTAAAAGGATTTTAAAGTTTATTAAGGTTTTTATGGTTACAAGTCACCTCTTCAATCCATTATATTTCTAAACTTGAGCCTCCATTCAGCTTTTCTATCAAGATCTTTGCCTCACTGCACATTTAGACTCTGTTAACAGGGTTTCTAGGCTTTGTCTCAAGGTTTTGACTTCACACAAATGTTTACAAACATTTCCAAACATTTCAAAGCCTTTAAATAAGATTCTTATACCTTTTTAAATTTTGGATTCCATTTATTAATCTCGAATTCCACTATGCTATCCATGCTATTACCTTTCTTGTGCACACATTCTCCAATTACTAAATATGTAAGTGAATTATTTCAAGTTTATATTCATGTTTTTATAAATATGAATGGTTTATTAATCCTATGAAGGATATCTAGGCTTGGTTCCAATATCAAACAACTTTTCAAAACACTTGATCTTCACTAGAATGCTCCTATACTCCTCTTGATAACTTCCTGGACTCCTCTGTTTGCATAATGACCAATTATAGGTCTGTAAGTGGTCTCCTCAAGTTTTAGATCACTAAATGGATTTACCAATTATGTCTAAAGGTGATATATCCAAAGACACTTTGTGATATTTTTCAAAATAGTTCCCAACTCCTTTGATATCTCACTTAACCTCTTTTACTACAATTTGTATACTCACAACCTGAGTATGCTGTTTCTAAAAGGACTGTGTCATCCACAAACTAGTTAACATAAAAAGTAATAATAGGAATGGTCTCACATACCATTAATAACATAAAAACAAGGACTCATTATATTTATACTAAATTTCAAAAAACAATATACTGTGAATCTTTTCCCCTTGAGCAAATAATAAGCAGTCAATCTTCATTTGTATGCACAGAAAATAGGGTTGCAGACCTGTTGTTAAAACTTGAAGTCACCATTCATATTATTTTGGGTCTTTAGACCTTAATTTTTTGAGTACACATGAAAAACTGATCACAAAACCAAAATTGAACTATTTTTTGAAACAAATGTAACTACCTAAAGTATTTATCAATAGTCATTTGTAAGACATTTGACAAATTGGCACAAGTTCCATTGCTTATTTTCCATACAAATGACCTATGCATATGTGTAAATGTGTCTATGATTTAATTTTTATAATTTCCAAATCATTTGATGTTAGTTGATGTTGATGTTAGTTGATATTTGTTTGTGATGTTAGTTGATGTAATGAATAAAGAAGGAATTTAGCCATGTATGTTGATTTTATTAAAATGTATTGAGTTATTATGAATCATGTATATTACTCTTTAAGGACATTGAGGCCATGCATTTTTTCATATTTATGTGGAGTTACAAGTTGTTGAATGATTGGTGGAGACAACCAATTTAGGGCTATAGGTTATAGTCATAAAAGGAAGATATTGGAATGTTTGGTTATATATCGTAGTTGGGGTTTAGTGTGGAAAACATCATTGTATAGGTTGAAAAAGTACAAAACTTCAAAGAGTTGAGATAATATAATTAACAAGGTGAGACTGAGAGTAAAATGGACCATTGAATCCTTAAGGCCCTGTAGATTGTTGTCTCCATCATATAATGAGGTAATCATTTGACTTTAAGACATCAATCAAATATGTGATGAGATGATGATTGAGAATGAATGTGTGGTTAATGTAGAGGGGAATATTTATTATTTGAATACAAGAAAGGTAGTGAGCTTCTATTCATAGTTCACAGAAGGATCAACTCTGTTACACAGTCCATAACCCCTATTTTGGTAGATCTTGGAGTGGATATACATTGGGAGAGAGGTAAGATCACTATGCTAGCAAGTTGTTGATGTGAATAACCAAGAGAGAATATATTAATGATAATTCTTAAAAGAAAGAGACCCCGAAATGGAAGTTGACAATATATAGTCCCTATTTCTATACTTGCATTATTGTTTCATGACTACAAGGACTGATCTTTGAGAGAATCCATATGATCAATGAGTTATTGGCTTATAAAACATGTTGGTAAGTTACTTTTGGAGGTTTGAAGTGGTTTATAATCTCTCTTTGGTTAAAACATTGTTGTTGGTTATCTAATCGGGACATAATCCTGTAGGAAACCCTTGTAATCTACATAGTTCAAGGCAAATTGAGTTATAACGTGTGAACATATGATTGGATTTTGGTTTTCAAAGGTTGGAGGAGTTACATTAGGGTAATACCATCTTTATGCATTTAGGGCATACATACCATCTTTTATGAACAATCATAAATAATTCAGCCTATATGTTACAAGATCAAGCAAGTTTGCAATTAATAAAAAATGTCATGGCTCCAAAAAAACCTATAAACTATGTAATTACCACTCATTTTTTCTCAATTTATATTTAAATATAAAAAATAATCCACATGTTTAGAAGAATCTACAAAAATAGGTTAGGAAGCCACTCAAGGGACTTTAAAATCCATGATGACATAGCTCATATACTTATCAATAAGATTACATACATATTTTCATAAGAAGCCAATTTGTATTTTTTTGGTTAAACAACTTCTAAACACAGTCACCCATTTATTATAAAGGACTTAAATACACAATATGAAGTAAGCAACTGGTGCCAAATAAACATCAATTTTATAGATTAAAATGTGAATAAGCATGTGTTTCAATTGTTTTCCATCCAAAGTCATAAGGATACATCATGTAATATTGGACACATGAGTCTTTTCACACAACTAATTATCATTTTTCTTGTATGGAATACCACGTCTAGTGGGTGACTTCCCATTGGCTCCTTCAAACAAGATATCAAACTCTACCTTAAAAATCTACAACTACTGCTTATATATGTCAACTATTCATTTGTACTTCATTTGCATGGCCCACACAATCTCCACCCTTGCATCACAGAGTGATTTTGTGTAGGCATAGGCAACTTGTAGATTGACAAACTTTGTTTCAATATCCATCTTCTCAACCTCAGTGTGAGAAGTGCACGGTGCAACTTCTTAACCTCTCTGGTCTTGTCAGTTAATATAGTTTCCAACTTGATAACCTTTTCCCTTGCACCATCAAAAATATCAGTAAAAATTTGGTTTTCCCTCTCAAGTGATTATTTTTTTAGCGCCTAGTGACATTTTCAAACCAAGATGTTATTTTGTGCCCATTATATTTTAGGATCTCATCCATGCGATAAGTTCTTCCATGTCCTTCAGAAATTGGGTAGCCACATTCTCTTCTAGATTTGGGACTTCATCTACAAAAAATGTGATACACATGAAAGTCAATGATAAAATTCAATATTTTCAACATTGAAAAGATAAAAAAAGGTAGACATAAACAAGGGTCTATGATAATATTCAAAAGCTAAGAACATCCAATTTTTTATAATTATGAATGGTTTCCTTACATATAAAGAGTTTTATAACTTAAATGAAAACAATAAAATCATAATATTGAAGTATAAAATATTTACCTGTGTCATGGTTTTTCTTATGTATTAGAGTATTGCCCCATTCCTTCTCACCCCTCCTGCCCTGCCTCGAATCATGAGCCATAATCATCGATAGTTGTTGTGTCAATTATCTAAATAGAGAAACACATGATATGAGATAAAGGAATCTTAGAGAGATAATCCATGCATACAAATCTTATATTTCACTCCTCCCCACCATAGTTACTTTGATATAGACATAAAGACATGAAAACATGTGAACTTTGTTACCATGTGAAATAATGAAAAGAGAATAAGGTATGCATGTGAAGATGATAGATCACCAATTGAAAACATCACATACCATACACATAAAAAATATACAATGAGTACATGGGGAAAATATTACATCATTGAACCATACATGATTGCGCAATACATCGGTAATGCAAATTAACCACCAAACCATTGCTTTAATTGTACATAAATAAAAAACTATGTATCTAACATAAACCAAAAATGAAACACTTATATTCAAATCTCTTGTCCAAATAATATGTTTGACCACACATCAAACATGTCATACATATTATGCCAAAATGTCTGTATATAAATAATAGTGTCCAATGAAATAATCGCAAGGAAATATAAATGTTCATGTAGTGGCCTTTAGGCCTCTAGAAATGGATAAAAAAGTGGAAGTGGTCAACCACATGAATGCACACATATGCATGTCACCCTGGATACCTAAAATTGAAAATGCACAATTTATAAATATTGACAAAATGTAAGAATAAGACATCAACATGAAGAATAAACTTGTCAGTTTTGGTAAATAAGACTTAACTATCGTACCTCCTAAACTTGGCCCATCCATGCCTATGACTGCACTAACTCATCTCCACCAAAAGCCTATATGTAGTAACAATATACATCACTACCAACATATGTAATGGTAGGGTTGAAAGAAAGGTATGGGGAATAAATAAGAGTGCATACAATACGTAGTCATTGTAAGAAGTATAATATCAATTTGTGAGGCAACATGTCATGCACACTTTCATTTGTTATGCCCCCTGATGAACATATATAGCATTCTGTAAATGCATTTATCTCAAAGGAATGTGATCCTCATCACTAGATTGGGATTGAGGGTCATCCCTCTATAATCAAAATGGTGATTATTGCATAAATATCAATGTTAATATTGAGTAAGATGAATTGAACTTAACATTAACTTCATGAAAAACATGAACATAATGCATTTAACCTGAGGTCCATTGTTGCATGCACCTTGCTTTTGTTCCACTTGTTCTCTTTCTCACTCCATTTTTTGATGATATTCTCTTTATTGAATGTAGGATTTCTTTCTTCATGCCAAGTTTTCACTCGAATCATATGAAGCCATCTCATCTTTGATAGAATTCAAGGCTATCTCATTGAGATAACATAACTCAGAGACATCCTCCCTAGCCATCCACAATCTTTATAGCCTATCTCTCTTGTTAATGCTTTGATTTTTAAGATTTGGTCTATTGGCCTCCTTTTTATTTTCCTTTTATTGATTTCTCTTCCCTTAGGCATACATTTCCCACTTTCAACATGACCAGGGGGCATCCTTGGAATGGCTTACTGGTAATGAATCTTATGATGGTGAGTGTTAAGTCTGTCTCATAACCAAAATAGACAACCACCATTAGCTCTAAATGTGTTACATAGCCTCAACAAGCAAAGGTGCACATTCCACCTCGCAATACCCCAATCTTGAATTTTGTACTCACCTGCATATTATCATTCAAAAAGGAAGAGATGTGAGGTAAAAATCATAAATAAATAAACAAAATATAACATCGTCAAACACAATATAATTTTAAAAGCATAAAATAATAAACATAAGATAATGTCATCAAAGATAATTAAATGTTCTTACAACAGTCGATTCCTCCTCCATTTCAGATTTTGAAGCATCCGGAAGCCAATCACCACCACCATCATCATCAACATCCTCATCATCATTGTCATGGAGGTCATATGAATCCACCTCCTCTTACTACATAGGTGGACATATATATGTGAGTCCAACTCCAAACATATATGAAACAACAAACACGGGGCTATGAGCATGTCAAATGAAAGAGAGACTATAAAAAATACACACATTTTTAGGTAGGGAGTCATTATGTAGGTGACTATCAACCACATCCACGTGGCTCCATTCCACCCCTTCCAATGAAAACATAAAACAAAAACAACATATAAAAAAACATGGCATGTCAAGAAAATTCTAATCTTGATTATTGTAAGAGGGAAGAAAGAAACATTATTTAATATGATGAGAAATCAAACATTAAGGGAAACCAAAGGTTCCCAGACATCTCTTGAGAAATAGTCATTGGATGCTTCAGGGACACCTTCTTCACCTTCGGTCTGCCCCACCCCCTCCTCCTGCAGTATTAAAAAAGATATAACATGTAAAAATAGGGATGAATGGTTTGAAATTATTTAGCATGGCAAATGAAAGAAAGAGTATAAAAAATATGCACATTTGTAGGGATGGAATCATTATAAAAGTGCTTATCAACCACATCCATATGGATCCACTTCATCCTTCCCAACTAAAACATAAAGTAAAAAAATAGATAAAAATGCATGGTGTGTCAGTCAAAAGTATTGTAATTTTAGTTGTTGTAAGAGGGATGAAAGAAACATTATTTAACATGAGGAACAATCAAGCATTAAGGGTAGTCAAAGGTTCCCATACATCTCTTGATAAATAGTCATTGGGTGCTTCAGGGACATCCTCTTGACCTTCGATTTGCTCCACCTGCTTCTCCTACAGTATTAAAAAAGGGCAGTGTAACAAATCAAAAGAGGGATGTATGGTTCAAAAATATTGAAAATTTTACATATGCGGCAAGAATATTAAAGCAAGCATTGAAAATACACGGACCATTAATAAAAAATTACCTATGTTATCCCCTTGTTTGCATCTTTATTTAGTAAAGATTCCATCTCACACTAGGATTACACCCGTGGTTGTTCGCGGGCATGGTATGGTTATCTCATAATAGTGGGAATACCATCCCCAATTTTTGATCCTCCATATAGCTTCCTCCTTCGATCTTTGAGGGGGTGAGGGGAACGTCTAAACTGAGCATTTGCACGTAATGAGGACTTCCGATCAACTAATTTATCCTAACACAATGCATGTCATAATAGATTAGCATTAAAAAATAATAATACAACTCAAGTTCACATTTGAATACCATAGCTGAAAATGCATACCATTTTTTTGGTCTCAGCATAAAGTTATTTGAGGCAATCATCTAATTCCCACTCATCCATCTTAAGTCTACAACAGTTAACATTCATAGTATTTGTTGCCAACAAATAACAACTTGCATTCAAACAAGTTAAGAGTATGATTTACAACTATACCCTTACCAATGAAATGCTTATAGAAATCACCATAAACCTCACCATGAGAGTATCATGGTGTGTCAATCATGAGGGTAATCTAACTAGTTGGAAACATAATATAATAGTCATGAAATAATTAGGCCAACCACTATTCATGAAATTGACACCCTATATTGAAAGTATATATTATGAGCCTCCAACAAGGAAATGTACATATGATAAATAATTACATTTTTTGTAGATAGTATAACATTCCAAAGTAGAGATTATCTTTTTACATTATATAAACTTAACATACCAATTCTTTTTGAAATAATCTATATAATATGGCAACGCCTCATGTGGTGATTCAAAGACAAGCTAAATGAACCTTTGTATGTAATAGATGAGATAGACAAAATGTAATGGATACATTACATTTTGAAAACTTTAAAAGAACCAAAACATGCCAGTTGTAAATTTCAAAGGTTAGAAATAATATTTTTGAAGCCTAAAATATGAAGTCCCTGGAGATTGTATGCAAAAAATTTAATTTCAGTTGCAGCTTCTATGAAAGGTGTTGATGGTAATATTTAATAAGCTCACTGAACATTCTGAATGAAGAAGTCAATAATAATAAGTATACATTACATAGTACAATGGGAGTACTACAAACATAAACATGGATTCACACACTCTTACTTTGTGGAACTCTGCACAAACACATGAAATATGATAAGAATAACACTTTTAATGTACTTAAAAACACCCATACATGATGACCCCATCATAAAGAATAGATTATATTTAGGCACTTGCAAGCATAAATACACAAAAAATGGTGAACAAACACACAAGAATTAAAAATAGAGCTCAAGAAATCAAATCTTGGAAATTACTATAGAGGCTCTTATATACCTTACAATGGGAGTACAACAAACATGGATTCACACACTCTTATTTTGTGGAAGTTTGCACAAACAAATGACATATGATAAGAGTAACACTTTTAATGTACTTAAAAACACACATACATGATGACCCCATCACAAATAATAGAGTACATTTAGGCACTTGAAATCATAAATACACATGAAATGGTGAATAAAAACACATGGATTAAAAATAGAGGTGAAGACATTAAATCTTGGAAAATACTAGAGAGGTTCCTATATACCTTGTTCTATCTTATTGAATAACTCTCTTCCTCTAAATTCATAGTGCATATGACCCTGCATATAAGAGCTTGTCTTTATGTATAAAAATAACTTATTAACAAAGACAAAATCTTGGGTGAGCTTAACCTTATGTATAGTGGGCCTCTAGCAAGGAGAAACAGGGCCTGAGAAATAGTAGGTATAGGTAAATTAAAGACAGATGTCCTTTTAAAGGATTTATTATAATCTTCCTTTCTTTTCTTTTCATTTTATTCTAAATAATTTATGCAAAGGATGCTTATGAACACACTATGAATGCACTTATCTGAAGTGTTTTCCTTTTTCCCCCATACCTATTCTTGCTTCCTATGTTTTGGATTTTGTCTGTGTTAATAAGTTATGGATTTGATTTTTTTCACATTTATAAAAAACTCTAGAATTTCTTTCCTTGTTTAGCTTATTCAATGACCACTTGCTCTTCTGTGATCACAAATATGACCAAATCTATCCTAAATAAGTTAGGGATTTGGTTTTATGCAGGGTCATATGCATTTTCATTTTAATAAGGTAACATTGATCTTTGCTTTCTTTTGTTCTTTAAAAGGACCGTCTGCTAAAGGATATCTATGTTTGAACAATACAACTATGTTTCCTGTGAAAAGGAGGATTGAGTATGTGTTTTTTTTATGAGAATAACAACTTGTAAACTATGTGAAACTCAAGAATACTGGTTATAAACATATCCATTCTCTAAGGTGTTTGCAGAGATTCAAGTGTTTGAAGCTGTGTAGAGTTCATAGACACAGTTCAAAATTATGCAGACCACTGTGTGTTAAGACACAATCTATAGAGAAGTAAGAGTAACCTTGAACATGGGCATACAAAACCCTCAGATGGAATGATATAGTCACTTGACTCTGTGAAAATGATAGAACCTTCCACAATTTACCTTGATGTTTGACTAGTGTAAAACCTAGGATTAAACATCGATTCCTTTGCTCTTGTTCGGACCACCTCTGCTTGAGCTATCTCCCTCCACCTTGGATCTAGTAGCGAGCAAATGGTGAAGAACATCTATTTGGCCTTTAGGTTTGGCATTACCCAGTTAACAGTAACCCATAGGAGATTAAGGCAATGCTAAAAAGACATGATTATTTGCGTGTTAGGGCCTGATAATCTAGCATTACCATTGAATGATTCACATGCCATGCTAGGTCTGTGCCACGTGACAAGTTTAGCGACACTTGTATAGTCATGGTTCACAGTTGGGTCAATGGTGATTATCGATTGATAGTGAAGTTGGTGGTGACCATGGCAAGGATGGTTAGAATGAAGTGAAGGTGTTAGCATTGATTTAACTACGATTTTGACCTATTTAACTAAGGTTAGTCATAAACAGAGACCAACCCCCCGATGACCACTGGCGACCAGCACTCGATGACCGACGACAACCAGCCCACATTGGGAGTTGGCGTGTGTTGATTAAACTTTATAAATAAAAATAAAAAGATTAAATTATAAGGACAAAATGTGAAAAAAAACCTCGTGTCCATTTTGAAAATGGTCAATAAAATCAATGACATCTGCAAAGCAAGTACGAAGGCATGGAAATGAAGATTTGACATGGGCATTAAAAAGGAGCCATCCATAATTGCACAATGAACATGTAATTAGCATCAAAGTAAATTCACATTTAATTCACCATGCCACAACAATATAAGTCATGCAGTGAATAAATAATAATTAGTAAATTGCAAATATGTCAAACGCTGACATTATATTATTATTATTTTTTAAATAAAATTATTATTTTTTAAATAAAATTATTATTTTATCAATAACATTTATAATTACATTAAAATTATATCTTTAGAAATATTTCATTATTTTTGTTTAAAAAAAAATTAAAATAATTAAAAGCATATAAACTAAATAAATTCCCTTCAAAAATTTAAACAATTCATTACACCAAAATTCACCGTAAGTCAAAACTTCACTGGATCGTTTTTCCAATGCTCGAGTGTTTGTGGCAGATATTGTTACTGTTTGCACCTTCTTCTTCGTCTTGATAACATTTTTTTAATTGTGACGAGAAACATTTTCTTTTACTCTTATCTTTTCCACACTTTTCAAACTCCAATAGCTCTCTGGCAACATCTGCAGCTCATTACTGTCAATGTTCTAAGAGAAGGCATAGCTCCTTCCTACACTACGGGCAGCTCCTCTAGCTTATTCAGCCAAGTCACTGAAAATTCCTCCAGCTTAAGAAATGCTCCCTTCTTGCCAAATTCCTTTGGTAGCTTCTCTATGTTGGGGAAACGAACGATCTCTAAGCATTTAAGACTGTCAAGTTTGTGCGAGGCAGGTGTTTCTTTCAACATGTCACATTCGAACAAACTAATTTTGGTCAGATGTTGAAATACACAAAATGAATCTTCTATTTGGGGTAATTGAGGGCATCTAAACAAGAGTGACCTCAATTTTAACATGGAAATCATGTCATGGGGTAGGCTTTCCATATCTGTGAGCTTCAAGGCGATAAACTCCATCTGCTTCATGCTTCCGAACATTCCTTCTAAAATTATTTCACCATTGTTTTCAAGCATCAACCTTTTAAGTTGTTTGAGGGAACCCAGATCATTAATTGAGAGTAACTCTCTTTTGAACTTACTCCGCCCTTTCTTTGTACATGTATGTGGAGAACCGGAACGTCTCACGTATTGAAGAGATGTAAGCTGTGAGATTCCACAAGGTAGGGACTGCAGAAGTTTATAATTACCAATGCTCAAACATTTCAGGGAATTCAACTTAGATTTGGTGGATGGGAGTTTTGTAATTTGCGAGTTAACAAGATGTAGAATTTTAAGATTGGTAAGAGCACTGATAGATTTGGGGAGTCTCTAGATGAGCGTAGAGGCTAACCTGAGGCAAACTAAATGCTTCAAACATCCTATGCTTTTTTGTAAGAACTGGAGGGCAGTGGATGACAAATCCAGCACTTTGAGAGAGATCATACTCCCAATCCCCTGTTGGGAAATTTAACAATGAATATGGGAAGATCCGAATGTGTTTGCAACATTTGTGAAACTGCTTTTATCCATGAAATTCTCACATGTGCCGAACAGTCATCAGCTAGAAACTCTTCTAAATCTCTTCCTGCGTGAAAAGGGCGAGCTTAATCAGCACACACTAACGACGTGCATGCTGGCATCAACTTGTCGGTCTCTGCTAGTCCTCGTTGCACCGACTTTTCAGTGGTTTAGCCATCGACCACTTTCGGCTCCGTTGATTCTTAGTTAACCGCTTACCGCAGACCGCCCATAAGACTGCTAGCATAACCCGCTCACTACGATAGGAGGAGGTTCATGAGGATGATAACTTGCCATAGGAGGTTCACGACTAATGATAATAGGACATGATAATTAGGGTTTACCATTGAATCATTTGAATGCCATGAAGGGTTCGTGCCACGTGACACGGTTAGTGATACCTGTGTAGTCACGGTTCATGATCTCGATGTCGTGATGGTTAGTGGAGATGAGGGTGACGGTTACAGTTAGTTGCGTAGACCATCGTAGGTAACGGTAGCGGTGACCATGCTCGAAAGGCGGTGGGCTCAGTTAGTTGTGATCAATGTTAAGTCGGTGGGGTGAGGACTGGCGAAGACCGACAGTGGATGCCAACAGGCGCATCGTTAGTACATGCCGGTTGGACGATGTACAGAGATGGAACTCCTAATTGCTTAAGCACGCTGCTACTTCTGGAAGTGGCAATGATGATGTTGGAGAAAAGCAATGGAAGGAGTGGAATTTAGATGTTCCTCTATAATGGAAATGAAACGAGTGATTTTTCTGCTCGTTTAATAATGAGAAATGAGGTGATAGGAAGATGGTACAGTGCAGTGTTGCGCCAAATCAGATGCTTCCTGGAGAAGATCATTCAAATTGTTCAACCAGCTATTCACCTCAGAGGAGGGAAAAGGATAGTGAGAGGATGTATGGATCTTTCTACAGCTTAAAACCTTTCGGTCCTTTGCATTTCCATGTTGATGGACTGAATTTTGTAGAGCAAATGTTTGAGGGCGTCCAACTCTTTGTTCCAACAGACTGCAATGTTGATGTGAGCAATAATTTCGTTTACTGCAAACTGAATAGCGAAACCAGGATCAGTCATTATTGTACCCCAAATTGCCTTCCACTCAGAACAGAGAAATTTAATTCTAATGAAAGCCTTTCGGGGTTTCACCTTAAACAGAGATGAAATACGCACAAATTTGAGCTGTAATATTCTGTGCCGGCTAAGTTGAAGTTGCGCCTCAATAAATGGAAAGAAAAGACGAAAGTGAACAAGGCAAGGAAGTCGCTTTGTGCATTCCAGCCGTTTAGGGATTATTTGGATTAACTTTCTCCCATACATTCAAATTCATAAAAATAAAGCTAATTGATAACTCAACTTAATTGACTTGTAGATCCATACTACAACACTAAACGGGAGTGTTTAAGTTAAAGTTATAAATATAAAAATTAAGTTAAAATAATTAATAATTAGAATTGATTTATTTTTAAATGTGAATTCATATTAAAATAGATGTTTTAGAGAGAGTTATAAAAATTAAAATAAAGTGATTAATAATTAATCTTCTATTTTACTTATAAGTTTTTTTCTTTTACAAATTTTAAATGTTTTTATTGCAATTTTATTATCACTTTCATCATTCATCGTAACTTCTTTGTGTTACATGCTCTCCATAGCCTCTAGATAAGCTTGCATTCCTCTCAGTAACTCATCCAAGACTACAATCATTGGTGCTTTGGGTGCTTTTGGCAATCTACTAGCAAAATCTCATCTTTGTGACATTTCTCTTCCTTGAAATCAAGAATGACTATTATACCTTATACCTAACACACTCATGGTTGAAATATGCCTTCACTTCTTTCTACCCACACTTGTCAATGTTGAAAATAGATTGGAATCTACAAGAGTGTCATGCTCTCACTCTCAAGGTTAACCTCGCTTTGATACCAATTGATTTAGTTGCAATTTGGGGTCCAATGAAGGACGACCTTAGACCACACAATCCATAGATTCACACAAATAATATATTGACTTGTAACCCTACACACCAAAACAAAATGAAACAATGATAATTTTACTAACTCAAATGAGGAATTATAACTTGCACACATGCTTATACTTTGATTACAAACATTATACCCTACTTGCAGTTCTACAATACTATCATGGAGATGTGTTACAACATATCTCACTCTCAAACTTATTACTCTCATAAATATCTACTTGAACCAACCTTGGATCTCTCTAGTTTGGGTCCCTCCTTACATATCTCATTCTCTGGTTTGCTATTTTTCCCCCTTCTCATGGTCTTTATAGAATTTTTAAAAACTCTTTCTTATCTAAAAAACTAGTAAATAACCTTTATGTTGGTGTAGACCTTTTTTTCACGGAGTTTTACCTACATGGTTGTATTAGCTTGCTTAGGGATCTAGAGGACATTTGGGTTACTTGGGAATATTAGTCTCACATTCACTGGAATGTGTGGTTCCTTTCCCTCTCCAACCTATATATGTACCTCTCTCCCTTTATATTTAGTGAGCTAGAGAGCTATTGCTCTTCTATGTATTCTGGATTGTTTGAGCTACTCAGTTGTGAGCTGTGATAGCTGCAAACTTTGAGCATTTTTATAAGCAATTCATTTACATTCTTAAATCCAATCTCTGTGTAATATTCTTGTTTGATTGTTTCAATTTCTTTTGATTGTGTGATGTGTGCTTGTTTGACTCACATGGTCACTACACCATGACCATTCATTGATATAAAAATCTTAGCAAATTCTTTTATGGTATATGAGCACCAATCCCTATTCATGTTTGTCTGTTTTGTTATGTTGTAAGCTTTATTTGAAAATCTAGAGTTTATTTGCATATCTATGAGGCAATTTTTTAGAGGGTTTACAAAAAATTCTAGGGTAGTTTTTTGAAATCTCAAAAATTATAAGGATCTTTTTCTACAAAATTCAAAGATACTATTATTTTTGGAGGTGGGATATGTTCTTGGCTTGGTATCTCAAGTGTTCGCAAGGAGATTTTGTTGACTCAGTTCTAAAACATAGCTTTTGAGGGTTACTATGACATGTTCATTAGCCTCTTATTAATGGTATCTGATCTAGTGAACAAGTAAACATCAGTTTGTTTCCATCCTTGAACTTGGATTTTATGCTAAGGATCTGATCATATCCATCAAAATTCAATCTCATTACATGCCATGTGTGGCCTACCTTCATCTCACCATTTGGTATTCAGATCCATCAAAGTTGGGATTCAATGTCTCAATAGTCATCAAGGTAGATCAAAATTGATGGAGGACATACTCTTGAGGGTATTGCATTCTTAAGTGTTATGTAGATCTGATAAACATTGACTTGTAAACTACTGTGTTGAAGATATGTAGAAGAGGCAATTCCTTTTTCTGAGCATTGGAATCTGTTGACCAACAAGAGGCATCTTCTTCTTGGTTGAGCATTGAAATTCATTATCTTCCTTCCCTGCCTAGGCATTGGATCTATTGCAAGAGAAGTGGCATTGAAGATCTTTTTGAGCTTAGTAGAGAAAGGACCAAAGGCAATTTGCTCGACATATTTATTCAGATCTTGTCTTTTGTGTCACTCTCTAAGGTTTGGTGTCATTCCCCAAACATTGGATCTATAGAATAAGGTGTGACATGTGACATGGAGAAGTGTTGTAGATGAGCATAGTTTTTTAGAAAAGGTAGTGCTAAAATTTGCCATTATCTTTTTTTTCACTAGCATTGGAAGGAAGAAAGATCTATTGTTTTTTGGCATTGAAATCTCAAAATCCGATTGGCAAAGGAGGAGCTAGGCATTTTATATTGTCAGATCTGCATCCTTTTTTTATCTAGCATTGGAAGAGTAGAAGTGTTGTGTTGGAGGGTGGAGAAGGTGCTGAGACTAAAGTGCCATTGGATCTTGCACTGTATTTTTCTCCTTTTCTTAAACTTGCATTATCATATCTATGTTCTTTCTTTTATTCCTGAGGCTCTTGTTGAGGTGGAGCCCTTTGGGGATATCACATGACCATAAGAATAAACTTTAGGGGACTAAGGAGCTCCAAGGATGTGAGGGGCATAATTTTCATGTTCTCCACATGTGAGTGGAATATTCATTGTATTCCTAATTTTTATGTATTCCATATTTCATGGAGTTATTTATTATATGCCTTTTCCCATGTTGACTTTTTTATTTTGAGGAAGCTATTTGTTTTTTGTAAAAGGAAACTCCTTCCTTGTTGAGTGGATTTGGTTGTGATCACATGCTTTTGGGAAAATGTTTCCTTAGAAGGTGGCGAGATGGAAATGGTGAGTTCCTCCTTGGGAGAGATTTTAGATAAGCTTGATGAGGTGGAAGAGGGTTGTCACATGTTGGATAATGCTTATCTTGGATAAGCATTGCATATTTTCTCTTCTTTTTGTGGATTTTCTTCATTTTACTATAAATACAGGGTGTGGTGTGGCCTTTAGAGGTTGATGGTTTATTTGTAGGGTGTGGCTTTGAGGATCAGAGTCAAAATATAGGTGTTTTATAAATTGTAGGTGTTCATTACATGGTGTGGTTTAGCAACTTGTGAGATACATCATTATGTAGGTGCAGGTAAAAGTGCAACTTTTTGTGCAACACTTTCTATAAGAGATTTTTTTATCTTTGTGAGAGTTCATTGTAATCTTGTTTTAGATTATTGATTTATTTGAAAACTTTCATTAGTGGATGTAGCCCACATTGGGTGAACCATTTTAGATCCATGTTTTTATTATCTTGCTCTCATTTATGCTTTCATATTAATGGTGAATTATAAAATATTTCTATGATACATTTTATTGCATAGCTTTAGATCTAGTTTATGGTAATAGTAGATCTAGATTTAAGTGTTTTATTCTTAACAAATGGTATCAGAGCCATTGGTTTATATGTTTTGCTAAAGTGCTAAATCATAGGAAGGCTATTAGCTTGAGTGGGAGCTATGGGAGAAAAGATCAGATTCAGAGTGGAAAAGTTTTATGGTAAGCATTTTAGTTTGTGTAAAATGTAGATGGAGGATTATCTATATCAGAAGGAGCTACATCTCTTCTTGGAGGGGAAAGTAGAACAAGCTGTAAGTATGAGTGATGTGGATTGGTCATTACTTGATAGGAAGCCATTGGGAGCCATTTGGTTATGCCTTGTATACTTTGTTGCATTTAATATTTCTAATGAGAAAACCATAAAAGATCTCATGGATAAACTTGGAAATTTGTATGAGAAACCTTCAGCTTCTAATAAAAGTTTTCTTATGAAAATATTGTTTAACATGAAAACGTCTGAGAATGATTCAATAGATAATCATTTAAATAATTTTAATACGGTTGTAAGTATGCTCACTTTATTTGGAATCAAGTTTGATAATGAAGTTAGAGCTCTGGTAATATTATGTTCTTTGCCTGATAGTTGGGATAGTTTGGTTATGTCTATGAGTAATGTAGTCCTTGCCAAGGGAAGCTTGAATTTTGAGGATGTTGTAGGTGTGATCCTTAGTGAGGAGATGCGAAGGAAAAGCACTGGTGAATCATCTTCAGATAATGTTTTATCCATTGATACTAGAGGGAGGAAAAAATAAAAGAGAAAAGTAATCGAGGAAAGTCAAAAGGTAGGTCCAAGTCCAAATCTAGATCTAAGATGATGTGCTGACATTGTGGGAAGAGTGGACACTCAAGTAAGGATTTTTGGTCACTTTGGGATAAGAATTCCAACAAGGAGGAAATGAATGAGGTAAATGTGACATCAAGTAAATCATGTCAAGATACCTTAATTCTTTTTATAGATAGTTTTTCTAAGTCTTGGGTATTAGATTCAAGGGATTCTTTTCATGCCACCCCACATAAGCATTATTTTACTGATTATGTTCAAGAGAATGTAGGACATGTTTATCTTGGTGATGATAAACCATGTGAGATAGTAGGGAACGGTTGTGTTTAGGTTAAGATACATAATGAGAACACATGGATCCTTAAGGATGTTAGACACATGCCTATGTTGAGGAGGGAATTTGGTTTTAGTGGGGCAATTGGGTAGTGAGGGATGTTTAATATTATTTAATGTAGATGCTTGAAAAGTTACCAAAGGTGGTCTTGTGATTTTGAGAGGTAAGAAACTTGGTACTTTATATTTGACTAGTAGTGTTGATTCTCTTAATATAGTTGCTACAGATGGAGCTATAACTATGTGGCACTATAGGCTCAGTCATATGAGCCATAAGGGCATGAAAATCTTAAAAGATAAGCTACCTAGATTGAAACATCTAGATCTAGAATTATGTGATAATTATGTGTACGAGAAATCGAAGTGGATTAAGTTCCTGAAGGTTGGACCCACAAAGAAAGATCACAAGTTAGATCTGGTACACTCAAATGTATGGGGATTAGCTCAAGTATCTTCTATTGATGGATCCAATTATTATGTTAATTTTATAGATGATGCAACTAGAAAATTTTGGGTTTATTGCATTAAAAATAAATCTGATGTATTTGATACTTTTAAGAAGTGAAAAGCCTTGGTTGAGAATGAAACAAGTCTCAAGTTGAAATGTCTTAGATCAGATAATAGAGGTGAGTATTGTAGTAATGCTTTCTTTGATTTTTTTTTTAAAATAGAATCTATAGGCAAAGGATGGTTTTAGGAACTCCACAGTAGAATGAGGTATCTGAAAGGATGAAAAAAACAATAATAGAACATGCTAGGAGCATGAGGTTACATGCACGATTACCTTTATAGTTTTGGGTAGAAGCAATTAACATGACATTATATCTGATTAATAGAGGACCTTCTATGCCTTTGAATGAAGGCATTCCAGAACAAGAATGGTCTAGTAAGAATGTTGATTATTATTTTCTTAGAGTCCTTGGATGTGAAGCATTTTCTCTCATCAAGAAAGAGGATAGGACCAAGATAGAGGTTAAATCATAGAAATGCACATTTGTTGGTTATGGTGAGGATAACATTGGTTTTCATTTATGGAGAATTAAAGATGAGAAAATATTTTGGTCTAGAGATGTAATCTTTAATGAAAATTCATGCATAAGGATCAGTTGTAGGAATAGGATCAAGAACAGAAAGAGTACAGAGTATTGGATGGCATTATGGATGGAAAAGTATCCAGGGATTCAGTTCAAGAACCTTCTATACAAGGACCCCAAACTCCTATGGTAAGAATATATTATAGGGTAAGAAGAGCACCTAAACATTTTTATCCTTCTTTGAATTATTTATTACTCATTGATAATGGAGAACCAAAGTGTTATGAGAAAGTAATGCAGGTAGATGCCAAGTTGAAGAGGGAACAAGCCATGGATGAGGAGCAGAGATTTCTCATGGAAAACTAAACATGGGATTTGGTTAGGCTACTTAAGGGAAAAAGTGCATTTCTGAACAAGTGCATCTTCAATATTAAAGGAGAGGATGAAGGGAGAAAATGGTATAAGGCTAGGATGGTGGTTAAGGGGTTTGCACAAAAATTAGGTATTGATTTTGATGATAATTGTTCTCTTATTGTAAAATTGACTTATATTCATACTATTATTGGTTTAGTTGTAGTTTAGGATTTGCACTTAGAACACTTAGATGTGAAAACTGCTTGTATTCATGGTGATTTGGATGAGGAGTTGTATATGAAGCAACCATAGGGTTATGAGGTCAAAGGGAAGGAGAACTATGTGTGTAGACTAAATAAGAGCTTGTATGGCCCGAAACAAGCTCCACGATAATGGTACAATAAATTTGATTGTTTTATGTTGGAATAAGAATACCAAAGGTGTCATTTTGACCATTATGTGTACATCAAACAATTTGATGATAGTTATTTTATTATATTATACTTGTATGTCGATGACATGTTAGTTGTAGGAAAGAACATAAAACATATTCATATGCTCAAGAAAAAACTTAGTGACTCCTTTGCTATGAAGGATTTGGGTGCTACAAAGCAAATACTTGGTATGAAGATTTCTCATGATAGGAAGGAAAGGAAGTTGATCTTATCCGAATCAGAGTATGTGAAGAAAATCTTAGAAAGGTTTAGCATGTTGGATGCTAAATCTATTGGTACTCCTTTGGTAGGCCACTTTATATTATCAAAGGAGCAGTGTCCCAAGATGGAATATAAAAATATTAAGATGTCCAAGGTACCTTACTCATCGATAGTTGGTAGCTTGATATATGCCATGGTTTGTACTAGGCCAGATATTGCCCAAGCATTAGAAGTTGTCAGTAGGTATATAAGTGATCCAGGTTATGAGCATTGATAGGTGGTGAAATGGATTCTTATATATTTGAGAGGAACCATTGATTTTTCATTATGTTATGGTGGATCAAATACGACTTTGCATGGTTATGTGGACTCAAATATGGTAAGGGATATTGATAGTAGGATAAGTAAGATAGGATATATATTTACTATTGGAGATACAATGATTAATTGGATTTATAGGATATAGAAGGTTGTGGATTTGTCAACCACAGAGGTATAGTATGTTTTTTCCATGGCAGCTAGCAAGGAGATGATTTGGTTAGGATTTATTTTGAGAGTAAGGTCATGAGAAGGAAGTTGGGAGACTACATAGTGATATGCAAAGTACTATTCATTTGGCAAAAAAATTTGCTTTCTACTTGAGGATGAAACACATTTAGTTCATTATCACTTCATTAGGATAAATTTGGAGGAGAACTTGGTGAAGTTGAAGAAGATTCATAGTAGCTAGGATCCTATGGATATGATGACCAAGGTGGTCACATTCGATAAGTTGAGACTATGCTTAGATTTGGTTGGCCGTAGTGGTCATGGAGCAGTGATAGATTCCGTTCAAGAGAAATAATCTCCAAATGGAAGATTCTTGAGTGTGGAGCCTTTTGGGGTTATCACATGACCATAAGAATAAATTTTGGGGCCCTAAAGAGCTCCAAGGATGTGGGGGGCAGAATTTTCATATTCTTCACATGTGAGTGGAATATTCATTGTATTCCTAATTTCTATGTATTCCATATTTCATGGAATTAGTTTTTAGATGCATTTTCCCATGTTGAATTTCTTATTTTGAGGAAGCTAGTTGTTTTTTGTAAAAGGGAACTCCTTCCTTGTTGAGTCGAGTTGGTTGTGATCACATGCTTTTGGGAAAATATGCCCTTAGAAGGTGGAGAGATGTAAATGGTGAGTTCCTCCTTGGGAGAGCTTTTGGATAAGATTGATGAGGTAGAAGAGGATTGTCACATGTTGGATAATCCTTATCTTGGATAATCATTGCATATTTGCTCTTCTTTTTGTGGATTTTCTTCATTTTACTATAAATACAAGGTGTGGTGTGGCCTTTAGAGGTTGATGGTTTATTTGTAGGGTGTGGCTTTGAGGATCAGAGTTAAAGTGTAGGTGTTATGCAAATTATAGGTGTTCATTATAGGGTATGGTTTAGAAACTTTTGAGATACAACATTGTGCATGTGCAAGTGAAAGTGAAACTTTTTGTGTAGCACTTTCTATACGAGATTTTTATATCTCTATGAAATTTCATTGTAATCTTGTTTTAGTTTACCGATTTATTTGAGAACTTTCATTGGTGGATTTAGCCCACATTGGGTGAAAGACATTAGATCTATGTTATCTATGTTTTTATTATCTTTCTCTCATTTATGCTTTCATATTAATGGTGAATTAAGGAATGTTTCTATGATGCATTTTATTGCATAGCTTTTAGATCCATTTTATGGTAATAGTAGATTTGGCTTTAAGTGTTTTATTCCTAATAGATCTTAATTTTATATATGAGGCATTGGCCTATTGGAAAGCATGTGGCATTGATCTACAATTTATCAAGAGCTATAAAATTAGCACCGGATGGAGGCTTTGAAGTTATCATTATGCTTATTTATTGTTATGTTAGGCATATCTATCTTTCCTACATGTGCATTTGACTTGCTCTTAGTCTACATGCCTTTCAGGTATATTTTGCATTGTGATTTGGAAGGATAGATAGAGATATAAATCTACTACTTTAGTTGTGTGTGAAGAAGAGTTGAAGGAGGAGTTGGAGTGAGTAACCTCTAATCTGTATTGGAGCCAAGCTTGTCTTTGGAATTTTCCTTGGAGCTAATCATTGCCTTCTTAGATCCCTAAGAACACTAGTAACTAGCATTTGGTTCCTTAGAATCATCATTCTTAGTCAAAGATAATTGTAATCCACCACTTTTCTCTTTACATGACTAACACTTCATTTCTTTTGCCTAAAGTTGTATTTGTATACTGAGGTAACCTACAAAACTATTTTTTCACTTTCATTAATTGTTTTAAGTCCATGGAGAAATTATGGTTCTAATGAGTGGGTGAAAGGTATATTTTAACTCACCAAAGGGTATTTGTAATTAAGCTTAAAGTGCAATTTTTTAGTCATAGGCCTATTTATGGGAAATTATTTTATTAATATCTTGCAAATGGTAACTCAAAATTGAGTACCATCTTTTGAAATAGTGTTTATTTTTTCATTTCCCATGTATTGGGCCAAATTACCTTATAAAATGCACTATTTTATAAAGTGCCAAAATTATATTATCTCAAGGAAGTTTGTTATTGGCCCTACATTCTCTCTTGTGTGCACATTCATTTTTCATAGCTGTTACCTATGCCCATTTAGTGCCCACTTGAATGGATTTCTCTTATATTCCTAGATGCATTATCAGCAGAGTCTGACATCTATTTGAGCATGCATGGTCACTTGTGTACTAATTTATCTTATTTGATTGGACTCATTTTTGACATAGTCTAAAGTCCATGTACTAAGCATGCACTATTAATATTATATGAGGAGAGTTTTTTCATCTCTAGTGATCCTTCTTGGGAATGATAAATATGCTTCATGGCATTCTTAGATGGAACACTTGCTCACATGCAAAAATAGTATTTCATTTCCATATGGACATATTATTGCACCCACTGATCCTATTCAGTTCGATAAATGGCCTGATACCTACGATAAGGTTATTTCCACTATATTACTTCATGTTTCCATGGATATTAATTGCCATGTGGAATATACACTTTGGAGCATATTATAGAGTCTTTTCAGTGATCGTACTGAGAATTATGTCACACCTCCTCCTCCTCCACTACCTATCATCTCTTTAGAGATAGTTGTACTATCACTTCCTACTTTTATTTCTTGTGATGATACATCCATGGTGAATAGTGTCATTCCTTCTATCGAATCCCCACTACAAGATGAGATTCTACTAGACCTTAGCTATCCTATTGTAGATTCTACTTTCATTTCTATACTAATTATTTCTCTTATAGATCCTTCACAACCTTGTACTTTATAGGAATCCATTGTTTACAGTATAAGTACACCTATTGTGAGCATCAATGACTCATCTCTTCATGTGGGCTTTCTTTCTTTAATTGGTGACTATTTATTCACTCTTCATATGGATATTAATTTAGTGAATGTTACATGCCATTCTTTTGATTGGTTAACTTTAGCAGTATTAATTTTCAATTCTATGCACATTCATCCTAGACCTATGCCGCATATATGATTAGACTACACTCAAATATCTTCATACTAATGCCTTCATCTTCCATTATGGAATGGGCATATATTTAGTACATACATCAGGTTCTTCCTTTACTAAAGGGAAGAAACATTTTTTGATACAGATGGAGCTTCTACAGTCTTTAGGCATAGAATCTCATCATTGACCTTAATCATCTTGTGAGTTATACTTGGAGTATTGATTTCTTTAGCATCATCATTTGATGGGTCTTTTAGTCTAATATTATTCTTTTCTCTCTTTTTGGAGGGGATTTTTTCCTATTAGTTTTCTCCTTTTCTCTATGTATGAGGGATTGATTTGTACATGGGTTCCTTATCAGGCCTTGTTGTTGGGACCCATTTTTTGTATCATTTCCCACCTAAGCTACACTTATGGGGGGGGGGTGTTGTTGTAGGCCTTTTTCCCACTAGGTTTTACCTACATAGTTGTATTATCTTGATTAGGGCTCTAGAGGACATTTGGGTTACTTGGGAAGATTAGTCTCACATTCATTAGAATGTGTGGTTCCTTTTGCTCTCCAACATATATATGTAACTTTTTCCCTTTGTATTCAGTGAGCCAAAGATCTATTGCTCTTTTGTGTATTATGGATTATTTTAGCTATTCAATTGTGAGCTATGATAGCTTTGAGAGATATGAACTTTGAGCATTTGTATAAGCAATTCATCTCCATTTTTGAATCCAATCTCTTTTTGAAATATTCTTGTTTGATGGTTTCAATTGATTTTAGTTGTGTGATGCGTGCTTGCTTGATTCACATGATCACTTCACCATGACCATTTGTTGATATGGATATCCTGACAAATTCTTTTACTCTAACTATAAGCTCTCTTGCTTGAATTTCCAACTCCTTGCATAAATATGTTCATGCCTCATATAGTCATGCAAACAAAAAAACATTAAGAACTTGAATCCATTCCTTCTTCCAGATGTTAAATAATTGTCATCATCATATGACACTTCAAATTCCATTTAGTTACAATCTGTAAGATGTTAGGGCTGTTATTTTTATAGATAACCAAATCTAACACTTGATGCTAATAAATAATGTTAATCCAGATGAATGTGTCCTTGATGATGTGTCACTTTTTAGGGTAACCATCTTTGAGTTATTTTTTGTGCACATTGAAATATCACATGTATTATATGTGTATAAGGATCTTCATATGGCTTACATAAAACTTATCTCATCTTCAAAACAACTCACAATAACTATTGTGTATAATAACTAAAGTGTGGACCTTCACTTCACAAGTTTGATTTGAAACTTTCACATTCTAATTTTATTCATAGAACACATTCCACAAGGTTATGCAAGACCTTTTTAGTCAAATATTTGTGCACTAGAACTCTCCCTTTGCAAGGCATAACAAGATTAAAACATTCATATGAAACTTCCTATAAATAATTTTAACTTAAATATGGTTTGGTAGCCATTAATGGTCATCGAGGAGATTGAAATTCACAAATCATTGTTTCAACAACTGTGAGAATTTGAGACCACTTAGAGACTTTCCATCAATCTAGGTACCTAAGAGTTGAGTCTAAACACCTTTGTATCTTGTCATATTTTTAAAAAATAATTTTGATAAAAAATTTGAGACCCCTTTAATGGTGGTTGTCTAGGAGTGAGAAAGGTGGGAGGGATGACTATGGATAGGTCATTCTCTAACACTTCCTCCCCTTTTGAAAATTTTTATTTTTTAACTTAATGACTAATTTGGAGCCTTTATTGACCTCTATAAGGATTCATAGGTTTTCTAAACCTTTAACTAAATTTGACAGTTGAGGTTGAATTAGATCTAATGGTTGAGGTGGGTTGCTCCATCCTCAGGGCCCTCGGCTTAATTGAGATATTTTGGACCCTTTTGGAGGTCATATGGGGACTATCTATTTTTTTGTTGAGCACTTTCCCTGACTTAGGCTTAAGATGAAAATATATTTTAATTATGACTTAAGTATGAACTGAGCCTGTGATAGATGTTTTTGAGCTCCACAAAGAGTTATATAAAATATTTAATTAAATTACTTAGATGATTTCCAACTATAGAATAATGTATCACATAATTAAGAACAAAATAAGCATATCCACAACAATAATTGGTGAAAGATTAGGATAGTTGAATAATATGACTGAACCACTTTGAGGGGATAACCTCCATAACAATGTAATAAGAATAGAATTTGTAATATGATTATATAAGACTAACTAATACCTCCTATATATAGTCTACTTAGCCATGGTTATTGTTGACCATTTTTACCACAAGTCAAAATGGGTGAACCCCCTATATTAAAAACTTGATATAGGGGTATAATATAATGTCTTGGGGTGTTTTATAGTTCACTATATGTGATTTGGTGTCATTTTAGCCTTGGTCATAGATTAATTAGTCCTTAATCTTTTTGAGTCACTTAGGGGTCATAAATGAGCTTTAAATGCAAGTGGTATGGTTTTGAGCTATGTTCATGTGTTAAAAACTCATCCTAAATGTCCACTGTATCAATACCTATCATAAATGTCAGATTATAATTGAAAACTCATAGGTTATAACTGAAAACCAAGAAAAAAACTACAAAACCAAAAGTTTCAAGAGGTGTATGGCCTATGAGAGAAAATGGAACATAGGAGGATCATTTGAGATGGATATTAAACTTTCTCAGACTCAATTCTATGCTTTAAATTTTTTTGAAGTGCTAAAAATAATAAAAAATTGTTCTACTCTCCTATCGCTCCACCATGCACATGAAACTGGTTAACATGTTTTTGGTTGGTATGGCCAGTAGGAAGACTTTCAGATAAAATGCCTTTGGGGATTGATAATGAAATTTTTTAGATTAAATTTCATGCTTTGGGTGTAAATAATAGTTTCTTATTATTTATTAACCATCTATAATAAGTTGACTATGTTTTTCTTCCCTCTATTGCCCACACCTTACAGGTTTTGCTCTGGTTTGAATTGGTCCATATAAATAAGATATTGAATTTGATTCTAGAGGATTTTTAATCTCTCTTATCATTCTTAAAATTATTATTTTCATGTTTGGAAATTATTTTATGGGCCAAATAGTTCAAGGTTGCAAGTTGATGTTCTAGGTGAAGTTGTAGTCAGTTTCACTACTTACATAAGGTTTGGTTCTCTACAAGGGTTTCATGTGATGTGATATGTTGTTATCCATGTTTATATGTCATAATAACCACCTTATTTTCAAACTTATTCTCCCAAGATCATGTTTTGATTCAAATAGACAATCATGTCAAGCTCATAGTTAACTTTCTGCTTGTTCCTGATTGTAGCCATGGTGCCTTGAGGTTTGAAAGCATTCATGAAGGTGTTTGAGAAGTCCATAAGGTATCTAAAATATTTTTTAAACATGAAAAATCAATTAAAATTCCTTCACTTTACAAAAGAGGGACTGTGATAGTCAACTTAGTCATCCACACAATCATACACCATAGAGATGCACCTATACGTGCTTATAGGAAGGAAAAACATTAAAATGAAGTGTGGAGGTTGTATCAAGATCTATAACATAAAAATGTTTCATTTGAATAATTTTAGGCAACATAAAATTTTTATGAGGTCATGTTACTTGAGTATATTAATCATTTCATTCCCACTGCCTGTAGACTACAATGACCACCTACAAGTGATCGTATATAGAGATTGGGAGTAGGGTCATGGAGAAGTGTAATATGTTTTGAATATCCCATAAATTTTTTATAGGTTATAAGTAACATTTAATTAATGATTAAGGTCTTGTATATAAAAAAAATTTGGAAGAAGCCAGGTTCAAATTGGATAACTATGTTCAGGGATCATTTCCCTAAAAAACAAAAACAAAGCCCTCAGTGGCTTTGGAGGTGCCATATAATGATGTCATGTTGAATTTTAATCAAGCCAAATGTTTTTATCTAATATCACTATCATATGAGAATAACCCTATAAATAAAGGAGGATGTATGACTTGTCTAGAGTATTTTTCAAGGGCCTCCAAATTACACTTTTGACCACTGTGATCATTCAATGGTTTCTATAGTATTGAGCATCAAATGACCTGTATACCCAAAGTTGTAACATAAATAATGTATATGTAGGTCAAGTGGTTATAAATATGTTTAATATTATATAAATGTAGGTTTTTAACTCCCTTAACACCTATAGGTGCCCTTTGCTTGAGACAATTGGTTTACAGCTGACTGCAAGGTCTCACAAGTTTATAGTATGAGCTCAAGCATGGAGACCTATAAAATATAGGAACATACAAGTTCATAAAGGTTTCAAATATTTATATTATTATCATAGGTCACATGACATATTTTTTGAGGAAGATTCACACCTATAAGACCCCTACACAGTCAACAGTAGCTAACTGTGGTTTAACAGTGAACTAAGGAGATGTGTCCTTGATGTTGGAATTGAATAAACATGATTTGGATGGGTATAAATAATTTTAAAACACCTTATAAATCCTAAATAAGGTCTTATATAGTGGTGTGAAGCTTAAACTATGCAAATACACTTATAGGTGCCCTTTCAAACACAAAACATAGTTAAAAATTACACTCAATGATGACCAATCAAGGTGTATGAAGAGGTATGTGGGAGATTTTAGTGATAAAACAACCTATAACACCTTCATCATGATAATTATATTATCAAGAGGCTCTTACCATTATATATAATATAGATAAAAGCCCAAGTAACGCAACCTACAGTCACATTATAGAACCTTGCACACAACCCACTTTCCCAGGGGACTATCTTGTGTCTTTAAGGAGTTAAGGGATATAATGGTATATAAAAGAGTTTAAAATTATCATAAAAGGTATACATAACTTTTATAAGCCTCTCCAATATCCATTTTACCTATGAAAATAGGGGAAGTGCCCACTATTTTGTCTCAGATAGAGGGTATTTCCCTAGGATGTAAACCCTACAGTTTTGAAGATTGAAGGTGAGAGGATGAAATAGGTGTTTATTGAACCTTAAAATGTGTGGAGAGATATGATATGTAGGGACACACATGAAAAACCATTCATAGGTAGCTAAAACCAATTAGGGTATTCAAAACACACATGGGAACTAACAGTTTCACTTGGTCTAATTCATGCCTAAAGCCTAACTGGAAAGTAATTTTAATTTATAAAATTAGGTGAAAATCTGATTAGTATGAATATGTTTTTATATAGGTATAAGTTATGCCTAAGCTCTTGAGATGCAAAGAAAGTCCATGGGAAAGCCAATTTTGGCTTAAGACTAACTCAGGCCTATGTAGAATGGTATACCAAGCTCGATAGGATAGTTTTAAATACTCACATCTTCTTGGAGATTGTGCATGGGGGTTTAAGGAGATTAGAAAAGTTTAAGGGGGTCTTGAACATTTCTTTTATGTAATGTTTTTACAGGGTGGAAAGAACCTAAAACCCTCCAAAACCCTTAGAAATGATTCGATTGGGAAAATGAGGATGGAGATCTATCCATATGGATAAAAATGACCATAAAAGTGATTTTAAATTATACAAGACTCACTAGGGCTTCTCCCCATCAGCTTGAGTACTACCCTACTTGTATAGATAGGGGAAATAAAGTTTTATTGATTATTTTTTATGTTTTGTAGGTTCTATGAGGCTTAATAATATGCAATACACTTTTGGATATGGATTGGGAATTTATATAACCCCTCATTCCCATTTATTAAAATATAAAATATCTTTAGTATTTCTACAAGTTCCCTCATCTCAGCCAGTCAAGATTGCTATAGTGAACAAACTAGTGGGCGGGTGAAAACTCTAAATGGATGGCATTTTAAGTTCTACCTAATGAATATAAGGATATGGGAAGTATTTAAATGTGTCATTAACTCATATTTATGGATTTTAATGGAAAAATAAATCCAAATTTTAGGCCAAGTATGAGGGGTGAGTGAAAGAGGAGTTATTTGGACTGCATGCATTGATAACTCATGTGCAAAAGAATATAGATGATTAGGGATGCAAACAATGCATGGTAAAGAATGTATAAAACCCCTCTCTCTTAGATTAATCTTGATATCTATCCCTAGTTAGTTTTTGGACATTCTAAAAGCTCCAAATGGTGAAGATAATTTTCTAAGCAAGAAAAAGGATTTTTACACCACATTTCATGGAGTTTCATACCTTTGAAGGTCATTTTTCCTATCATACCTTTCATGGCCTATATAAAACTCATTATTATACTTTTATAACTCCTTTTCTCAGCATGACACATTTCTTAGTGATTCTTTTAATTCACTCTCTTCTCCTCTCTCTCAAATTCTATAAGTAGCAACCATTTTGGCTATTATAATCTAATACCACACAATGTATGGTAAAGCCCTGCTAGAATGACATTGTATTTTGACTTTAAACATTAATACAAGCCTATTTTTTATTTCATGAAATATTTTTATAAGTGTGAAAAGTAATGTGTGGTGGAGTTAGTGATAATTATCTATCCTTGCTTGACTTATCTTTTCATGTTTATGCAAGAGTTCCTATTCTAACAGATCATATGGAGTGTAATCAAGTGTGTTAGGCTCTTTTCAAGTGTACTATGAGTCCTTAGAGTATTAATTATACCCTTTGGTTCATTTATCTTGTGTTTCTTTCATGCACATCTCCTCTATATTGAAAGACTCATGTTAGAATCCTTTAGGACTTTGAAGCTAGTTTGTATGCCTTGTTTCATTGTGATAGGAGTATGATGGTCATGTGAAAAACATATTGGTGTATCAGACCTTATAATAGTTACATTTCATGAAAATTCTAACTCTTTTCGCCATAAATAAGCACTATTTTAGGTGATCATCATTTCAAGATACATTCAGGGAGCTAGACATTAAATCTAAAGGCTCACTTCTAGTATAGGTACACCTACATACCTGGAAGTGTTCCCTTATTGCCAAAATTTGGAATAAGATTTAACACCCTCTTCTATGGTGTAATATATGGTGACAATAGTTTTGGCACGCCTAGTGGGATCTATTTTATACAAGACAACTTGTTAAGGTGAATGTTGGTCTTGACAACATCAGTTACAAATTGGTGTGATACTCACCATTTGGCAACTCCATCAAGGTAAAATCTAGTTCAAGGACACTATTTTCTCATAAAATTTATCTCATAATTCATGATTTTTAATATGTCATCATCTAATAGAGTGTTCAACCCCATTAATCCACCTATTCAGCCTAAACTTCCTCTTAAAGTCCAATACCCTCATCCCAATTTGCGCTTTGAGGACTAAGAGGATTTTTTTAGCCAAGAAAGTGAAGTGGAAGAAATTGAAGATCTTGAAGAAAACATGGAGAGGCCTCATGCCTTCCCTTCCTTCAATACTGAGAACCTAATTCCATCTCCAAGAATATGATGTCATTCCTTCTAATGCCACAAAAGGTGTGCCTACATTCAATAATGAGAGTCATGTCACACCTAGTGAACATATCAAGGATATCTCTAACTTTTGTAGCTTCCATAATGACACTCAAGAGAACATTTCCATTAGGCTCCTTGCCATGTCCCTTAGAGGGAAACATATTGATTTGTATAGGACTTTAGAAGGTGGATGTATCAAATCATGGGGTGATTTTGGAGTATTGTTGACTTAAATATTTGAAAATGAAAGTGACCATACCTTTCATATCCATCATCTCAATGTGATTAAAATATGACCCAAGGAAACAATACATGAATTCAATTAGAGGTTTCAAAATACTTGGTATATATTTACTCCTCCCATGAGACCACCTACTAGTATTATGTTCCCTACCTACTTGAGAGCCATTGGCACTAAAATTAATATCATGCTTCAATCCATGGGTGGTTCAACTCTTCCTGAAGCATATGAACTTACAATAAAAGATAAAAATGGTATCATTCAAGATATAATGTTACCTCCTAAGGTTTATATTCCTCCATTTTCTCATACTTCTAATACTCCAAATTTGGCCCAAATTCCCAATTCTAACACCAAGCTTATATCTACCCCTAATAAGGAAGAAAATGTCATGGATCCATATGCAAGAATTCAAGCCTTTGAATCTAAGATTAGGGAAGAGAGAATGGAAAAGGGTGCCTATAAAATTCATATCCTTATAAAAAAAAATTGTCTAAAAATATGGAAGAAGAATAGGTTAATGGTAGCCTAACTCCAATAGGATACCAATGTGTACAACACCAATTCTACTACCAATGCAAGGGAAATGGTACTGGTGCATAGTAACTTATTACAAGGATAATATTGGAAACAATGGAAATTTATGGATGAAAATGAGAATGGAGATTTAGATCTTGTTTCTCGAAGATGAGTCACTCCTCTCATATCAATTGAAGATGAGGTCATGATGCAAGCAAATGAGAGTTAGCAACCCCATAGAGAAATCTTCACCAACTTCTTGATGGAAGACACTTATGTACTAAATCAAGGATAATATATTGTATAAAATACAAGTAACAAGAGGAAGGATCTAGGAGGTGAAAATATCATGACTACAAGCTCATCCCATCCTCCTCCAAGGCATCAAAACATTGTTGTAAGCAAGACAATCCAAAACACACCTACACCTTCATCAAGTCAAAATATGGCAAGGTCTGCTCAAGGTGATTCTATTCCTTAGTTTTCAAAAAATTCCTTTCCTCCAAGGAATAAATAAAAGGTGAATAATAATGCCCTAAACATAGTGGATTCTTTGAAAAGTTCCAAAGCATCAATCTCTTTGTGGGATGTCCTTCATATGTCTGGTCAAAAATAGTTGTTAAAAAAGCAATTGTCCACTATTCATGCAAGTTCTTCACCTTCAAGCCAAAGTCATATTAATTTTGTTTTTTAAAATGTACCTAACTCTATTTTTTGAACTATCTAATAGAGATAAGAAGATTTTACCATTCTACCTCACCTTCATAGTGGGTGACAAATTGGTACACAATTGCATAGTTGATAGTGGTGTTTCTACTTCAGTCATGCCTAAGGTTGTAGCTAATAAGTTGGGACAAAAATATGAGACTCATAACAAGGGATTTATACAAATATATGGTAAACCTACTAATAAAATATGACTAATAAAAAACTTGAAGGTTTTCTTACATGATTGTCCTAGTTTTCCTATCATTCAAGACATAGTTGTTGTTGACCTCCCAACTCACTTTATAATTTGTCTTTCAAGAGACTTTATAGACAAGATAGGTGGTTATCTCTCAGATAAATGGTAATTCTTAGACTTTAGGAGAAGGTATGGAACCAAGGTGACCATTAAAACTCAACCTCTTGCAAGATTCCACATTAAGCCATACATTGAAACAAGTTTTAACTTGAACTATGTACTTAATGAGAAGGATGAATCCAATGTGATTGATGATGGATATGATAAAATTGACGGAATTTATAATTTATTCTTGGATGATTATGGTGTAAATACATATGAGCATGATACTTATGCATACTTTGAGAAAAATGACCTTGGGACTTATATCATGCATGAATAGCCATTTGAAGGCAATGAGGTAAGTGTCAAATACTCTCATGCAGCTGAAGGTAACTATATGATTCATGAGTTTGATGATGATAGGTTAATGAATTTGAATGAACACCATAGTGTAAATAATGATGTTTTTATCCCTACTATTGATGAGGATACTTTGGATGATGACACTCATGAGGTAGATGAGAATGACTTATGGTAAAGGTTTTATGTCATATGTCATGAGTTTGATCATCTTGGTAATGTTACTATTCCTCTCAATAATTATACATTTTATTTGGTTAATGCCTCTAAAAAACATTTCTTAATAGGCATGGATAAAGGTTTCATGTTGTGAATGAATAACTATGACAAAGATTTAATGCCATATGAAAATAATTTGACAAGTTGGGTAAGTATCTTTTTTCCCCAAGAGATTGATTATCTAATGTTGAGATTGTTAATGAGACTAATTATCATGTTATAAATTATCCTCTTGAACATGAAGGTGAATATCTTTCTACTATTCAAGGACTTGTAGTCAGAAAAGAGTTTGATATTGTTTTTTCCCAAGAGATTGTGAACATGGAGAATGAGGTCAAGGCAAAATTTGTTGTGCCTAAAGAATAGTCATGGGACCCATATGATGTTGAGCCATATCCAAAGGTTCTAGATCATGAATAAAAATATCATGATACTCTAAAATCTCAACTACATTCTATCCTTATAGAGGACAAAGCTAAGAGGACTGCCATACATTCCAATTTGAATTTTTTTAGAGATAATCCAATTGATATGATAGAGATCACCATAGTTTCAGTCCCAATAAATTTTCTTAGGGGGAAATAAAGATCATGAAGGCTAAAAATAGTCCACTTTCAATCATAAGAAAGTTCAAAGGTGATAGGCTTCTTGATCACCTATATATGTTTGTGATTGGTGATGATCATGCTCCTCATGTTAGGATGCCTTCATGGAGTGACAAAGATGTAAAGGGGACTATTCTTTATCATAGTTGAGGTATGATCAGATGTTTCACCTCAAGATTTATGTTTTTTAAATAGTATAATAGGTGTGTGTGTTCTCTTTCAGTTGTGTTATGTTCCATAAGTATTCTAGTAAACACGTGTGTTTCTTTGGAGTGTGTCTTGTTTTGTGAGTCTTTCTTTATGTTTTATCTGGTGTCAAAGGCAATTTTTATGTTAAAATAGTGTACATGTGACTCCATGTCCCATTGGATAGGATTAGGTAATTGGTCAATCACATAGCAAGCATACCACCCTTGGGAAATTGTCAATAATGTCGACCATTTTGACTACAAGTCAAAATGGGTCAACCCCCTATAGTAAAAACTTTATCTAGGGGTATAATATAGTGTCCTGGGGTGTTTTATAGTTCACTAGATGTTATTTTATGTCATTTTAGCCTTTTTCATAGTCTAATTAGTCCTTATGTCATTTTGAGTCACTTAGGGGTCATAAATGAGCATTAAATGCAAGTGGTACATTTTTTATTTGTTTCCATGTGTTAAAAACTTCTCATAAACATCTAATGTGTAATTATATTTCATACATGTTAGATTATAATTGAAAACCAAGAAAACTACTAAAAAACAAGAAGTTTCAAGAGGTGTATAGCCTATGAGAGAGACTGGAACATGGGAGGATATTTTAAGGTGGATATTAAACTTCCTAAGAGTAAATTACATGTTTTATATTCTTTGGAAGTGCCAAAAATATTCAAAAACCATTTTGCTCTCCTATTGCTCCATCATGCACATGAAACTGGTCAATAAGTTTCAGATCAAATACATTTGGGGGTTGATATTAAAATTTATCAGCTTCAATTTAATTCTTGGGGTGAAAATAATGGTTTTATAATCTTTATGTACCATCTCTAACAAGTTTATTGTGTTTTTCTACCTATTATTTCCCACACCCTACAAGTTTTGCTCTTTTTTGAATTGGTCCATATAATTCAAATACTAAATTTGATTCCAAAGGATGTTTAATCTCTCATATCATTATTCCCATGATTATTTTAATGTTTTAAAATGATTTTATGGTCCAAATGGTTCAAGGTTGTAAGTTGATGTTTTAGGTGAAGTTACAGTCAGTTTCACTACTTGTAGAAGGTTTAGTTCTCTAAAATAGTTTCATGTAGATGTGATATGTTTTTATACATGTTTATATGTCATAAAAATAACCTTAGTTTCAAAATTAGTCTCCAAAGATCATGTTTTGATTCAAATACATAGTCATGTCAAGCTCACAGTCAACTTTCTACTTGTTCTTGACTATAGCCATGGTGCCTTAAGGTATGGAAGCATTCATGAAGGTGTTTGAGAATTAAATAATGTGTATAAAATATATTTTAAACATTATAAATAAATTAAAATTACTTAAATTGACAAAATAGGGACTATGATATTCAACTCAGTCATCCACACAATCATACACCATGGAGATGCACCTATAGGTGCCTACAAGAAGGTAAAACATTAAAATGAAGTGTGGAGGATTGTCTCAAGATATAAAACATAAAAATATTTTGTTATAATAATTTTAGGGAACATTAATTATTTATGAGGTTATGTTCCTTGAGTACATTTATCCTTTCATGCCCACTGCCAATAGACTGCAATAACCACCTATAGGTGACCATAGATAGAGATTGGGAATAGGGTCATGGAGAAGTGTAATATGTTTTGAAGCTCCCATAAAAAATTTATAGGTTATAATTACCATGGATGTAATTATTAAGGCATTAGATAGACAAAAAAGTTGGAATAAGACAAGTCTAAATTTGATGACTATGTTTAGGGATCATTTCCCTAAAACACAAAAATAGAGCCCTCAGTGGTTTTGGAGGTGCCATATAATGATGTCATGTTAAATTTTTATCAAGAAAAATGTTGTTATCTGATATCCCTATCATAGGATCATAACCTTTCAAATGAAAGAGTATGTGTGACTTGTATAGAGTAGTGTTCAAGGGCCTCTAAATTGCACTTTTGACCACTATGATCATTTAATGGTTTCTATAGTATTGAGCATAAAATGACCTTTATACCCAAATTTGTAGAATAAATCATGTATATGTAGGTAAAGTGGTTATATATAGGTTTAATATCATATAAATAGGCCTAAGGTCATAAAAAATATTTTAATTATAGGGTTTTAAATCCATTGATACCTACAGGTGTCCTTTGCTTGAGACAACTGGTCTATAGCTAGTTGCAAGGTCTCACAAGTTCATAATATGAGATCAAGCATGGAAAAATATAAACATAGAGGAACATAAAAGTTCATAAATGATTCAAAAACTATTAGGATGATCATAATTCATATGACATAGTTTCTAAGGAATATTTACACCTACAGGACCCTTGCATAGTCAATGATAGTTGATTGTGGTTTCACAATGAACTAAGGAGCCATGTTCTTGATGTTAGAATTGTGTAAACATGATTTAGATGGGTATAAATAATTTTTAAAAATATTATAAATCATCAATAATGTCTTAGTGATATAAATCCTAAACTATGAAAATACACCTACAGGTGCCCTTTCAAACATAAAACATAGTCAAAATTGTACTTGGTCTTGACTAATCAAGGTGTATGAAGAGGTATGTGGGAGGTTGGAGTGATAAACCAACCTATAACACATAAATAATGATAATTATAGTCTAAATAGTATCTTACCAATTTATACAACTTATATAAAGGCCCAAGTAATGCAACCTATAGTCACATGATAAAAGCTTTCACACAGTCCACTTTCCTAAGGGCCTACCTTGGGTCTTGAAGGAGTTAAGGGATATAATGAAATAATAAAGAGTTGAAAATAATCATATAATGTCTCCATCACTTGGATAATCCTCTTAAATATCCATTTTACCTAGGAAAATAGGTGAACTACCCTTTATTTTGTCTTAGACAAAGGGTACTTCCCTAGGATGAAAACCCTGTAGTTTTGAAGATTAAAGGTTGAGAGGATGAAGTAGGTTTAGTTGAACATTGAAATAATGTGTGGAGAGTTTTTATAGGTAGGAAAAAATATGTAAAACCATGCACATGTGGTTAAAACCAATTAGGGTATTCAAAATTCAGATGGGAGTAGATAATTTCACTTGGTCTAATTCAAGCCTAAAGCCTAACTATAAAGTTACTTTAATTTATAGACTTAGGTGAAAAAATTTATGAGTTTTAATATGTTTATAGAGAGGTATAATGTGTTATTAAGATCTTGAGATGTAAATAAATTCCACATGAAAGCTATTTTTGGCTTAAGACCGACTCAGGCCTATGCAGAATGGTATACCAAGCTTGATAGGCTGATTTGAAAAACTCACATATTCTTAGAAGTTTTACATGGGGATTAAAGGATATTGGAAAATTTTAAGGGGTTCCTAAACATTGATTTTGTGGAATTTTTATACAACTACAATGTCACATATATATGAACAAATCTTAAGGGTTGAAAGAACCTAAAACCCTCTAAACCAAGTCTTCTCCCCATTAGCTTGACCCAATTAGGAAAATGAGGATGGAGAGATATATAGATGGAAAAAAATGATGATGAAAGTGATTGGACCTTATAGAAGACTCACCATGTGTTCTCCCCATTAGCTTGAGTGTTGCCCTACTTGTACGAACAAGAGAATAAGGTTTTCTTGACTATTTTTGATGTTTTATAGGTTATATGATGTTTAAATGGATGTAAGAAACTTTTAGAGATGGATTGTGAATTTAGATAACCCATCATTCCCATTTCTTGCAACTAAAAATCTCCTAAGTGTTTTTACAAATGCCCTCTTCTCAGCCAATCAAGATTTATATAGTAAACAAGCTAGTGGGAGGGTGACAACTCTAAGTGGATGGAATTTTAACATTTAACTTATTAATATAAGGCTATGGGAGGTATTTAAATGTGTAAATCACTCCTTTTTATGTATTTTCATGGAAAAATAAATCCAACTATGAGGACAAGTGTTAAGGGTGAGTGAAAGAGGAGTTATTTGGACTGGAGGTAGTGATAACTCATGTGAAAAAGAATATAGATGATTAGGGATGTAACCAATGCATGTTAAAGAATATATAAAAACCCTAAATCTTAGTTAAATCATGATATTTATCCCTATTTATTTTTGGGACATTCTAAAAGGGCCAAATGATGAAGGTAGTTTTTTGATCAAGCAAAAGGAGTTCTATGCCATATTTTATGGAGTTTCATACCTTTGAGGGCTATTTTTTTTATCAAACCTTGCATGGTTTGTATAAAAATCATTATCCTACATTTATAACTCCTTTTCTTAGCATGACACATGTCCTAGTGACTTTTAGACTTCACTCTATTCTCCTCTCTCTCAAATTCTATAAATAATAGCCATTTTGGCTATTGTAATCTAATACCACACCATGTATGGTGAAGACATACTATATTGACATTGTATTTTGGCTTTTAACATTAATTAAAGTCTGGTTCTGAGTTAATGAATTTCTTTTATAAGTGTGCAAAGTGATGTATGGTGGAGTCAGTGATAATTCTTTATCCTTGCTTGACTTATCCTTTCATGTTTATGCAAGATTTCCTATTAGAACAGGTTATATAGAGTGTAGTTAAGTGTGTTAGGATCCTTTAAAGTTTACTATTGTTCCTTAGAGTGTGGATTCTCCCCCTCTAGTTTATTTACCTTGTGTTTCTTTCATACACATCACCTCTATATTGAAACGCTCATGTTAGAATCCTTTAGGACTTTAAATCAAGATTGTATGCCTTATTTGATTGTGATAAGAGTATGATGGTCATATGTAAAACATATTGGTGTATCAGCCCATTATAATAGTTCCATTTAATTCAAATTATAACTCTTTTCCCCATAAGCAAGCACTAGTTTAGGTGATAAGCATTTCAAGATACATTCAGGGAGCTAACCCCTAAATCTAGAGGCTCATTTATACTATAGGTACACCCACATACCTGGAAGTGTTCCCATGTTTCCAAAATATAGAAGAGGCTTGAAAACACTATTTTAGGGTGAAATATTTGGTTATAACAATTATTTCATAGGCTATACTAATAATAACATACAAAACATGACAAGAATATAAAAGAGGTATGTATGCCACAAGTTAGCCACACATATCCATAAACATGCCATAGAATAATGGCATAGCATGAAAATCCCCTTTAAAAAAATGTTGTCTTCAAAATTTACTCAACCCCAGGTGTTTCTATAGGAAAGCTTCATTCTCCCATGTTGCATTTTCATAGTGCAGATTCATCTTGTTTAAGTAGTTTTTCATTTTTATTTTAATTTAAATATTACTTATGAAAATATATAAATAAAAAAGGGTTTATGGAGAATACCTATGGATATAAAGACATCATGCACCAATTTGAATACAATCATAGTGAGAGCTCCTTTTTGGCTAGGAAGGCTAACCTGCACACATGTAAATACTTGACAAAAATGGATTAATAGATAATTGGGTGAACTGCCTGATACGAGATCAATTCTAAGAAATGGCACACTTCCTTAGTAGTATGTTAATCCACTATTTATGAAATTAATCAAATAAAAATCACATGAACTTATAATATATAAATGATATGGTAACAATGTTGATTAAGATTTATTCCTCAAATAAGCTATCAATGTAAATGAAATATTCCTCCCAATAAGTGGAAGAAAAATGTACATCATCTTGTTTAAAAACTAATTATTCTTTAGTGGCTTCATGAGAGGGTCAATAAATAATTGCGTAGAGGGATAGATCAAAGGATATGTCATTCTATTCCATAAATAAAGGTTGGGAAACTATGGGGAGATCAATGATACCGGTTATGTCATGAACTAAACCAAGTAGAGTCATCTACAAGTAGAAGACCATGTTTAAATAATAGTAATTAGTAAAGGATTGAAAATATAGGTTTATGATTAAGGTCTTAGAATATATGAATTAAACATATAATATTGATGCCAATCCTGATAGGATCACTATCAATCAATAGAATCGGTGTTAATTTAGAATGAATCGACATTGATTTTATCTATGGCTAAGTTTAATAAAATAGAGAATCAAACATGACAAATTTTCTAATAGAAGTTGATAAATGGATACATAAGGATGCTAATAATATTTTAATGATTAAATAAATGGATAAAATAATACTAATTGATGTAAAATGATAAGATGGAATATGATAACTTACCTTTGATCAGCTTGTGAGTATAATGAAATTCTTCCACAGATGCAGGCAGTTGCTTGGGTTGCACAAACAATATGATTTGAATGTAATAAAAATTCAATAAAGTGTCATAAGGAACATCACAAAATATCTAGAAATTATAACAATAATTTGATGTTTTAAGTTTTTTGTTCTAGAATTTAAAGGTATCCTGAGTTTTTATGGATCAATGCCAATCTGGAGAATCAGCACAGATCATAGGTGAACTATCATTGATTCACCCAAAATGGTGCCTTTGTTTCAACCATGGGTAAGAATAGCTTAGATATGGGTAAATTTTTTGGTAATGACTCCACATGGGGGTAAAGTGGTTATGGGTATATATTCCTAGGTTATAAATGGATTTAGGAGGTTGGGAGGGGTAAGGAGGTAAAAGTAAAGGCTATTTACTGAGCTAGTCAATGGTAAATAAATTAAACCTTATGATAGGGTTTATTTAGGATATTTAAATAAATAAGACCTATGACAACTAATTAATCATCCCTAAGGAACAAAATTATAGTGTCTACATTTTTCCCTTTTTGTGGAGTGGTATAGAATACGTGTCGTGAGAGAAAAACCATGAAAGGTCCACTACCCTAGTTTATGTGAGGAGGTATCCCCCCTCAAACTGGGAGTTGATGGAGGATTAGGAGTAGGTAATGGGTTTGAAAAATGGAATAATGAATGGGATGGATAAATAATATATAGGCTATAATAAACATGGATGCATAACATGATGTGTATGCTTTGCACTAGTAGGATGGAAGATAATATAGACAAAGATGCGTCAAGACAAATCCTATAATTAAATGCCACAACTATGAATAGGTGGGTTTAATAAAGGTTAAACAAAATAACAAGTGATAAGGTTGGTTGAGAAAAGCATCCAATATGCTATACAATGTGCACACTACCTATAGATAATTGTTTTCAAGGGAGAATGTACTCTTAGAAATCCACTAAAGGGAGATAATCAAAAGAGTACACACCTTGCATAGGCAATGGGACTATTAGGGGGTCAAAATCCATAGTCCTAAAATAGTATAGGTTAGATATTAGGGTAGATGTGGAAATGGACTAGGATAAAACTGAGCAAGGCTAGATGTATGTAAGAGTGCAAGTAGTGTAAAAAGGGGGCAATTTCCATCAATCCAAAATGAATTAGTGATGATCTACCCAAATAATGCTGATCTAAAATGGATTAGCATTGATATGAAGTTGGGTATATAAGCAAGTCTAATGTAGAAAAGGGTTCATTTGTTTTTGTCAAACATAAACTAAGCTTGATAGCTCAAATAATGAAAATTATATGAAATGAGATGGAGGCTAGTGGCAATAGATTATGATGCTGATGACACACATAGGATGAGGTAGGTCAAGTGTTTTAGTATTTTTTTTAATTTTTAAATATTTTTTATATTTTTTGGAGTTAGGACTAGGATAGGGTTATGGGGAGATGGTGTTGAAGAATTGGCACTGGTTCCCTAGTGAATCGATGTAATTTTAAGAAAATGACATTGATCTATGAAGAACAACATAGATTCATAAGGGATTGGTACCAATTCACACAAAATGTGATGGGATTAGAATAGAGCTAGGGTTTAGGATAAGTTAGATTTTTTAAGAGATTTTAGGCTTATAATCAATATTGATGATAGGTATAGGGGTTATTATAGATATGAGATCAAGTACCACCCTTATTGGAGTGATTATGAGTTCAGTTGAGTGATGACTAGACCCATCTAGAGGTTGTAGGCTTGGGAGGGTGTATCACTACTGATGCATCCATTGAGACATGAGATTACTGGTAGATTTAGTGGAGTGGTGGGATGTCATGGTTGGGACATCCTAGCTATTGAATATGGAAATGACCATCATCAAGGAGGAAATCTATTAGATTATATGAATTTTAGTGCAGGGAGAAACTATAGTACTAGTGTATGATCAAGGTCGAGGAGCAGCTTTGAGATGCCTAAATGATGATGATGTAGATGGGATCAATTTTGTTATAGGTGGATTTAATTTTGAGCCTCTTTATAGAGTGAACATAATGAGGAGATGTTTCTTTACCATGATGATGCTGGTGATATCATGTTATGCAATCCCAAACTCAGGGAAGGGAGATTTTTATGGAGCCTAACTGGTGTTATTATGGACATGTTAGAGCACCACATCATTTTTGCATGGGTGTCTACCCTATTAGTGTAGATTTATAGGGAGCTCTAGGATTGGAAAACCTAGAGGATATATGGTTTAGATGTTATAGTTATCTTATAGTGTTATCATTCCATTGGTACCCCATGGATATAATGGTATAAGATAGATTACATTATGGCCTTCTTATAGTGGAAGGTTGACCTACTAAAAGTATTTATAGATGGTGTTTTTAGAGACTTGGATTATTATAGTGGATTTGTATAGGGTTTAAGAGCTATAAATATCATATGGAGACCTTATCTAAGATATACAACATGGCCTGGGGTGGAAGTAGAGCTGATAAGGGCATAGAGGGATCATTAGGTGATTGGGAGGTAGATAGATTACTTGAGTACATAAATTTTGGTAAAGTACAATGGTAGTTTATATTGGTATAGGATATACCATGGGACCTACATGTATACAAGAGGGATGAGATAGAGTGGGAGTTGTTTAGACTAGTTACAAGAGATGTCCTGATAGAGGAGTAGTAAGTGCTCGTAGGTGAGGGCATAGATGATGTGGGGTGCACTCCCGCATATATAGTATGGTGGGATGAGTAATGTGTATCATATTAGGATAGGGTGGTATGCCAATGCTAGGGAGAAAGGGATGAGGAGTGGAGGAGATAGAGGAGAATACTAAGGTTGAGGTTGATTCTGAGGAGATAAAAGAGGAGATGGATGAGGAGGTTGATTTTGAGGAGATAGAGGAGGAGACAAATGACGAGATGGGAGATGAGGTGATTAGGGGAGAGGTTGGGGGATATGAGTAGATAGAGGATGAGGAGATAGATGTGGGTGAGATGATCATGGAGATAGAATCATTGAGGGCTCAATGTACCACTTTATAAGGGGAACTAATTATATCACACGGGGAACAAACTATAGTGGTGGTTGAGTGAGATACCCTTAAAGTTCAATTGGATAATTTACAAGTGGGATTTGACTCTTTGAAATTGGGTTATGACATGGTGAAGGAGGAGTATAATTAGTACAAGGTGGATAAGGACACCTTGATGAGGAGGGAGGAGGAGAGAGAGTCCTTGATACAAATTATTAGAGATGTGGTTAGGCTAAGCATGAGACTAGTAGGGACTGTAAGCATTGAGAAGTGTTGGGAGATAGTGGTGGAGATGAGATATTATGAATATCTCATTCTAGATCATCTTTCAAAGACTCAATGCTATGTAACCCATATAGCTAGATAGGGCAGGTCCTCTAGCACATACACACAAGATCAATGAGGATGGGGAGTGTCATGTGGAGGAGAGACAATGATATGGATTGAGATGGATATGGGGTGGCAATTGGGGTGGAGATATACTAGGCATTTATATAAGAAGATTATAGTTTACTCGTAGATCGCCTTGCATTTATATTTATTATACTAGCTAGAGAGCCATGGACATGTATATTGATACTTGGATGTATATTAATCTTTAATATATATATATATATATATATATATATATATATATTTATTTATTTATATTTATTATACTAGCTAGAGAGCCATGGACATGTATATTGATACTTGGATGTATATTGATCTTTAATATATATATATATATATATATATATATATATATAATGTTATTGTTAGGGATTGATGGATTCTTATGCTTATCAATGTTTACATTGTTTATGGATTATATGATGTGATGGATTATAGTGTGTTAGAGCTATACATTATCTTTAAGGATTTATAGATTGTTTATGGATTATGGATTTATATGCAATTTTAAAATGGTTATGGGTTATGGATGTTATGGATTAGATTATTTATGATTATGAAGTTTTATGTTATGTAATTAAATGATTTGAATATGTATTTAAATGTTATTGAATGTTTTATGTATAATGCTTATATTACTGATTGTTATTAGATTATGGATATGGATGTGATTTTGATATATGGATAAATGTTTTTAAATGTTTTATGATTAAAATGGATATGATTTATGAGTTGATTAGATTATGGATTGTTATGGACTTAGTTATGGATTATGGATGTAAGTTTGATTATTTGATTATGGATTTGTATATTTTATGTGATGTACTCTATGGATTATGGATTTAAAATGTCTTTATGATTTGGATTTATGACTATGGATGTTTATGGATTATGATTATGGTGGATATAAATTATAAATTAATGTTTTTATGTTGATGGATTTGTGAATTACAAGATTTAGGAGATTTTGTAATTAATTTATTTACAAAAGTTGTATTACTCATTTATTATCTCGTACCATGACCTAAGGAAAACCACTTTAAAGGATTACATATGCATCCTTAAATAATTTCTAATAAAACTCCTAATAACTTTAGGTCAACTAAGTTCAAGATCTTATTAATTTGCTTTTAGGATTTGATAAAAAGCGGATTATAAGAAGAAGATGTTTCCATCTTGCATACCCACAACTAAGGGTCAAACCTATAATCCTTATGTGTGAATCTTTATAGACTGATCAATGCGTGAAGTATACTAAATTAAATAAATATGAATGATGTAGGAATATTTATATGGGTACTTTATGCATGATATCCATCCTTTGTAGGAGTGGTCTATATTTTAAGATATGCTTTTTAAAATAGTTGTCCTTCAAGGGAGCAGTCTCTACTTTTATTTTGTATAGCTTTGTAGATTTTATGGATTTACATAGTTGTCCTTTGAGGGAGCAATCCATTCATATTGATTTATTTTTGATTTTGTATATTCTTTGCTATTAATTTTGATCCAAATGTTATTTTTGTTTTATGGGTTGGCCTTAGGCATCCTAGGATAATTTCCCAAAGCTTTGATACACAAGACAAAACACTTATTCTCAAAATGAATTAGTGAGAGGGAGGGATTTCAAGGAATAATGATTTTGAGCTCCTTCCCATTATACGTGAAGCTTATCTAATGACAACATGCTATTAATAGAGCCAGGGTATTCATATTTAAGGTCAATAATAGGAAATGTTTCCAGATAACCACATGTCTCTATATATCATTATTTAGTATAAGAGTAATAAGGATATGAAAACTAAAGACTAAACTAGGTAGACCAAAGGTAATTAATATTTATTAATAGTATATAAGATGTAGATGAAATGAATTAAGAGGCTCACATTTTGATTTTCCATCAAGAGAGGATAAGTGATATGATCTAGATAATTACTTATGGGTGATCATATATGGTATGATCCAATTTGGAGTGAATTTCCCCCTTTTGCTTTTTTCCATATTAGTTACATGTTGATTTTTATTTAAGACAAGGTCACCAATGTTAAATTCACATTATATTAAATATTTATCATAGGCATGTTTAATTCATTCCTGATATACATGTAAATGGTTAAGTACAACTGAGTGATGCTCATCTAAGAGTTTGAGCTGGGCTAATCATTTTTTATGAAACTCATCCTTAGAAATGATATCTTTCAGGGAGAAATGAAGGGAAGGAATTTGATATTCAAGAGGAAGTTCAAGTTTAGTACCATAGACTAGGGAGAAATGGGTAGCACCTGTAGGGGTTTGAATACTAGTTTAATAAGCCCATAAGGCATAGGAAACATGCAGGTGTCAATTATTTCCTACCTCATTAATGAATTTGGTTAGTATTTTGACTAGAGTTTTGTTGGATACCTTGGCCTATTCATTAGCTTGAGGATAGTAAGGTGAGGAAAAGCTGAGTTTAATTCTAAAAGAATCATAGAACTCTCAAACCTTTTTATTTTTAAAAGGATTCCCATTATCTATTATGATCTTATGAGGGACATCAAAGACACAAATGATATGTTGAGTAATGAATTCAATGTTTTTATTTTCTTTGGTCTAGATAAGGGGGAAATCCTCTACCCACTTAGTAAAATACTCAGTGGTGGTAATGATAAACTGGTGATGCTGGGATGATTTAGGATTGATGTGTCCTATAATATCAAGCCCCCACTAGGAGAAAGGCCAAAAATTCTGAGCTAATTGTAATTCTTGGCTAGGGACATGGCATAATTTGGAATGTTATTGGAACTTTATGCATTTTTTAACATACTCGTAATAGTATTGATTTAAAGTGGGCCAATAATTATCCCATTGTAAGGTTTGTTTAGCAATGGTACAACCATTAAAGTGTCCTCAACATGACCCATCATGAGCTTATTTGATAGTGAGAGTAGCCTCATGATTTTGGAGACAATAAATAATAATGTTGTTAAAACCATGATTATAAAGGACACCCCCTAGTATGAAAAAATGGGTGACATGATGTTGAAAGGCTCACTTAATATTTCTAGAGAGATTCAGAGGAGTAATCCCCCTAGATAAATAATTAAATATTTGTGAATACTAGAGATCTAATGGATTTTCCTCTACGTTGGGGATGGATGGAAGGTCAATTTTGGTAAAGGAAGGTTGGTTAATCATAAGAATGAGGACAAATAACTTTGACTCCTAAGATAGGGATAGGATAGAAGAGGATAAAGAAGCCATAGTATCCACATATTTGTTAGTTGATCAAGGAGTGGTTTGGATAAAATAATGTTCAAAGGTGGTTAACAATTGATCAGCTAAGATTTTATACTTTTGAAGAGTATCATTCTTACATTGATATATGCCCTTAATTTGAATAACCACATGTCTGGAATCACCATAGATATTTAGTGTTTTAATACCCAAAGTTAAGGTTATTTTGAGACCTACAATTAAAGCCTCATACTCTGCCATATTATTAGTGTAGTCAAAATTAAGTTTAAAGGATAGAGGGATAGGTGTCCCCCCAAGAGTAATGAGGATAATTATGGCTCCCCCACCACATTCACATTTGGATCCATCAAAGAAAAGAGTCATTTGATATTTTAGATTTGTTTGAGACATGGAGGCTATAGATTCATCTAAGAATTCATAGTTAACTGGTTGATTGTAAAATTGAGGCACCTCACCAAGATAATAAACAATGATTTGACCTTTAACTAACTTTTTATGGATAAACTCCAGATTAAATTCCACCAAAAGCATAAGCCATTTGGCCATTCACTGATTCTAATAAGGTTTGGAGTGCATTAAATTTAAGGGATCAGTGTTTGTGACAATGTAGGTTTTATGATTACGAAGATAATATCATAGCTTAGTAATAATGAAGACCAACGCTAGGCATAAATTTTTATTATGAGAATAACGCATCTCATATTCAATAAGTGTATGAATAATATAGTACACTACCTACTCTTTGTGCTACTCATCATGATGGGCCAACATAGCTGTAAGGGCATGGTCAATAATAAAAATATATGAGAAGAATGATTATCCTTATTTTAGGAGTAGTGAGAATTGATGGTGAGAGAAGGTAGCTCTTAATAGATTTGAAATCTTATTGAAAACTAGAGTTCCACTTAAAATGGTTATACTTCCTTAAAAGGTGATGGAATGGTTGACAACATTCAAATAATTTAGAGATAAAATGATAGATAGATTGTAATTTACCTTGAAAACTATGGAGCTACTTTAGATTGGATAGAGGTGGCATTTCTAAGATGGCTTTGATTTTGGCAAGACCAACTTCTATCCCACAAATGGAGATAATAAATCCTAGGAGCTTAACCATCAATAATCTAAAAAAGCATTTCTTGGAAATTAGATGGAAATAAAATTGGATTAAGTAGGCAAAAATAACCTTTAGGATGGAAAATGCAGGTCATGGATATTTGATAATATAATGGAAAATGTAGTTCATAGATATTTGATAGGTGGCTTCTACATTCTTTAGGATGAAAGGCATAAAATGATAGTAGAAAATCCCCCAGAGAGTAATAAATGAGGTCTTATGTTGGTCTTTTGATATGATAAAGATCTAATTATATCTAAAAAAACCATCCATTAGTGATAATATTTCATGGCCAGCAGTTAGGTCTACTAATTGGTCAATATTAGAGAGGTAAATAATCCTTTGGACAATCAAGATTAAGGTCTCAAAAGTCAGTATAAAGGTGAAGCCCCCCTATATGTTTTGTTACAAGGATGATGTTAGATACCCATTGAGGGTAATTGATTGGTTGGATAAATTTAATATATAATAGGCACTATAACTCTTCTTTGACCAAGAACACAACTTAAGGATACATCTTATAGAGATTTTGCTTGATAGGCTTAACATCAGGGAGTGTAACAATGTTATGGATGATGATGGTAGTATCAATACTTGGTATATCACTATAGGACCAAACAAACACTTCACTATGCTCCATTAGAAATATACTAAAATCCTAGTATTCCTAGGGATCTAAGGATTTACTAACCTTAAATATGCATGGAGTCTCTAGGGACCCTATGTTAACATCAATGGTGGCCTCATTTAAGAGACTAGAGGTTTCTAATGGAAGGGATTTACATAGATGAGAGTTGTCAACACCCAAATGAGTTAAGATGGACTCATCATCCTGGCATTAGAGAACAAGGATGGTAGGATAATTCTACCCTATCATGTCTGGGTAGGATAGAGTAATGGTTTGAATTTATCCATCACAATGATAGATGAGAGAATATACAGTAATAGTGCTAAATTAAAAATTAAAAAATAAATAGGAAGAATGGATACAACATCCGTAGTTGAGGAATGGGTACTAGATGGTGAAGATGGGGTATCCTCTTCAGGGATGGGAGGGAGAGTAATATTTAGGGAAGATTTAGGATTTTTTCTAAAGCTAAAGCCATGTTTTTCATGGAGTTTTCTAATTTATACCAATGCAACCTCATGCGGGCCCTATTTGTAATGCCACATATCAAAACCCTTTTAGGTACACCATTATAGGTATGTCTCCACAAAATAGGGCTTATTAAGGAATACAAATCTTGATGTAAATGGTTTAGCCTAAGTTTGTTCAAAATGTCTTAAAGAAGGCTGGTTAATTTCCCATAAATCAAATCGGTGTAGAAGAATGATGGGCCAAAGGGAATAGTTTCCCCTAAATTTGGATAATAAGTTGGCTATTTATTGGGGCATCAATATTATTATGGATTAGGGAGAGTATTGAGTGTCAGCAACTGGTACTCTCTAATTGAAATCTATTGAAATGCAAAATCAATGGACTCCTCACCAAGTCTAGATGTAGGGATCATTATGCTAGTGGATACTTCATTCGATGAGGATGGGGTACCACTTTGCAACAAAATTAGGACCTCATTGGGTTGAAAGGAAAGGTTGAAATATTTGAAGGGATGGAGGTTAGCTAGGATGTTATGGATTTTGCCCTCATGTTGGAATTTAATGCACTAATGCAATATAGAGGGGATGAAACACATAGTGTGTATCCAAAGATGTCCCAAGAGAATGTTATATTGACATTCTCCTTTAATAACATAGAATAATTTAGGGAGAACCTACACACCTACCTAAATATTAAGGACTACCATTCCTAATATAGAGGAAACAGTATCATTGAAGGCCCATAGAATAGTGGGTGATTGGGCTACCACTATCTCAGGTAGCTATAATTGTTTAAATGTGTGAGAGTAGATGATGTTTATACTAGCATTGTTATCTATCATGACTCTTTTGACCTGATTTTGATCTATCTAGGTAGTGATAATCAGTATAGGACCCTGATCATCTATTTATAAGGATGGTATTTCTAAATCATGAAATGTTATGGATAAGGGTTTCTAAAGTGATGTAATGAAATTTGACCTTGGTTGGGGTTTGTCAACTTGTATTTATGTGGCCCATAAGGCTTCTATCATGGATTCACAATGTTGTGGGAAGTTTTAGACAAGTTCATATAAGCACATCTTGATTGGAAGTTGATGTAACTACTTTAGAATATATATCTTTATGAGTTCTGAAGCTTTATTATTTTGTACCTTTCCTAAAATTGAGACTTTAGGTTTTGGGGTAGGTATAGTTGGACTATTTGTGGTAGGAGCTAGTGCTTTAACAATAGTCACTTTATCTTTTTCATGATTGTGAGTCTTATGACTCTGGGCTTGGGATCGTGTGGCTATATGAACTACATCTATCTGGAATAGAGAAAGATTCATTATGTTCTTAGAGTCATCCACATCTAGAAAGAGATTGGTGTTGGGTTCTATCAGAGGTTTTATCCTCCTTTATAACTTATTTTAACATGTTATTTCCTATAGTGGATGTAACTCTAGGGTGATGGGCATGATCTAATTATTTTTTTTAGAGATCATCTTTGTCTAATATATTTTGGACTATGCCTTATAATGCGTCACAAATTTATATGTCATAACATGCTATTTGATGGTATGCACATCTTTTTTTCTCTATACCATGATAGTTTTTGAATATGAGGGTTGATAAGATTCATGAGTGGCATCATGATTAAAGAGGTCTATATAAGCTGATTGAGGATATTAGAATAATATCCCTTCAATGGGTCTTGTCTAAACTTTTCCATTCTTTGGGGTGATGGTGATGAAGAGGTACGTGACCTCAAACCTTGGTCTCTTGAACTAGCTATTTGAATGGTCACTACTATAGGTAATTTATGTTTAGGGTAAGTCTTTACACCTAAACCCTATGGGTAATAAGGGTTTAATGGATTATGGATTGGCATGGCATGAACATAGTGGGAATATTTTGTTATGATGGTATATGTGCTTTAGTGGTGGATTCTATAATGGAAGCTTTTAATTTAGCTAAAGGATGGGGTCCTAGTATAAAGGCTCTTGTTCAAATAGGGGGTAGTGGTGATTTTCCTTTTTGCATCTATTTTGGGGTTGCAAGGATGGTCTCTTTAGGGAGTTCAATCGTAATAAGAGGATATTGAAAATATTTTTCCCTTGGGGCTCTAAGATTTTTGTTTTTGGTATTTATGGATTTTCTCTTGATCTCTTTATCATTTATCACCTCTCTAAAAATGGGGGGGAACTTATCTTGAGCTAGATTATGGTAATACAATAGTTTCCTCAAGGAGTGATAGGCTAGAGGGAAAAGGTATGTGAGATGTGGGTATTGAAATGATGTAAGGAATAGTACATGAGTTCCATAGAATGCCTAATTAAACCTTCTATTTAATAATATTTTCTTCTTTTATTTATTGAGTGATTTTAGACATGGATACCTTTGGTGGATCCCAAACAATGAGATCCGATAAAGTAGAAGAAATTTTTGGGATGTCTTCACTTGGTTGGGATAGTTCAAAAGTGTCTCCTATGAGGAGATCAAGGATAGAAGCATCATCAACTTATTTAGGTAGAATCTGGTCATGGATGGTGTTAATTACATGAGTCTCATGTTCTAATGTGGATCCCGATTTAGCTTGCATGAAAATTGATGTGGAGGCATGATTAGACAATGGTTTCTTAAATATATTTATAGATTGGTTTACGGGGGCATTAGGATTATCTAGTTGTAATCCCCATGATCTATATGATTTTGTACTAATCCCTTGAAATAGTGACATCTAATGATGTCATTGCCTATTATGTAGTGAAAATTATAGAAGTCATTTTCCCTAAACCAACTAGGTTTAGGATGAGACTCATTGAGAGGTCTTACTGGAGGGATCTCGATGAGAGAAGCCTTTAAGAGTTTATCTGAAATAGATGCATAGGACTCTCCTAAATGGGTATATTATCATGGGGGAAAGCATGTCAATAGCTTCTGATATTATGCCTATGAGGTGGAGGGATTAGATTGGTTTTTAGTTTGTGGTGGTGCTAAATTTAGAACTACGGTATTAGAAGCTCCTTTGATTTTATTTTTGTTGTTACTATTAGTCCCTTTAGAGGGATCATATTTAAAGTTTTTATTTCATAATTTAATCTTCCATTTTCCTATGGTTCTAATTTCAATCTTGTAGGCCATCAAAAAGGCCTCATCAAAGGTTTCAAAAGATTGTATCCATAATATTGATGATATGTGTTTAGCACATGCTCTCATGAATAACTCGATTAACTTGGGCTACGATAGAGAGAAGGTGAGTTGATTTATTAGAATTATCCATCTATCCATAAATTTAGTAACATATTCATCATCAAATTTTTGGATGGTGTAGAGGTAATTAATAGTAACGTTTCTTTCTATATTGATACAAAAGTGTTCTAGGAATATTTGAGCTAGTTGCCCAAATGAAAAGAGGGAATGTTACATAATTGAATTGTACCAATCTAGGGTAGGTCCAACTAATGACATAGGTAATTTCCTAATAATAAGTGCATAATTATGTGATATAAGGTAGAAATCATGTCTAAACACTCAAATATGCTATTGTGGATCCTCCTTATTTTATACCTTGTAAACTTAGGGAGTTCCCACTATGGAGGATAAGATCTAATAGGAACTAATGGGTTGATAGGTCCATTACAAATCTATTCATAGGTAAACATGTTATTCTTCTTAAAAGTAGAGGATTATAAATTAGCCATCCTATTCATGAGGATGCTAAAGAGATTTGGTTGGGTGTTATGTTGTGGGATTCCTACCAAAATGTTCTATTATGGGAGTTAGTATATAGGTTATTACACAAAAACATATTGAGATAAGGGATATCCAAATGATGTGGTTATTATGGGTTAAGAAGCCACCACATACTATGGAGCTTGTAAAGAGATATACTTAGACTTGATATCTTGTGTAGGTACTATGTATTGGGTGGTCAAGGGTACATATTGTTGAGGTAGCTAACTTATAAGGGCCTATTGTAATGGTTATGTTTGGGTAGTTAAGGGTACCCTAGTTTGAATCAATGGAAGGGTTGTAGGGACCAATATGACTAGGTTATGGAGTGATTTAGTAATAGGATGAGTGATTGTAAGCTGATGAGTAGTAAACTTCTAAATTTTAGTAGTGGTTAGTGATGCAACACTAGACATCACTGGAGGTGGGTTGTCTAAGGGTTGGGTAGTAATGATGTCAGAGCTAGTATGAGGAGGATTATTGTGAGAATATACCATAATAGTGGTAAATGTTGGAGAGTTTTTAATGATGTCATGGTGATATCATGGAGGTGTCCTGGTGAATAGATGAAGTTCCTTGATAGTATAAGTGATAATGATAAAGTGTGTAATGTTCTTATCCAAGTATGCTTGAAGGAGACTTGGTTGATCTTTAGTTTTAACATGGATAGATATGCTTAGGGATGAGTATGGAGTTATTATTATGTGTAAGGGGTCCTATAAGAAATCAATAATGATTTTATTACTTTTTTGCATGAGTATAATTCATCTAGTCATCCATAGTTTTCATCTAGACAGTTTGGGTCTAGTGGCAAAAAATATGAGTAGGCAGTTTGTTGACATCACCATTACCACATATGGATGATTCAGGGGGAGTTGGTAATATATTTTTAATAAAATTAGTCTTTATTTTCTATTCACAAAGTCTCAAGTCTAGCGATGAAGCATGATAAAATATATGCAAGTGCAAAGTTAGGCTCTCAGGCATTTTGATAGTGTTTTCCCATGGCAAATTTGCAATGTGGTAAGGAAAGTTGAGTAGGCATTTTGATGGTGGCATATATTACACATATGGATGTTTCAAGAGAATATTATAATTTGGGTTTGTTTATTTTTATTCCTAGTTTATATCTACAATATTTTATGTCTAGCATTGATGTACATCAAAAGTTATCCATGTGCAAAGTTGGCCTTTCAAACAAGTTAGCTCTGTGGTAGAAAGAAATCTGAGTGAACATTTTAATGTCATTATTTGTTACATGTATGAGGGTTATAGGAGTATATTGACACATGTTTGGATTATAATATGTGAGGAGATCATATGGTCCAAATTTTAGAACATGCACTTGAGCAAATCAAAAGATATAGAGGTTTAAAGTTGGCCTTCCAGGAAGATAAGCAATAGTCCCCATACTTAGTCTATTTTGCATTGTGTTAAAGATCACGAATAGATAGAGATATAATGGTAAACAAGAGCTCATACATGTATATTTATGGTGCACATCAAGTCAAAGAGGTCAAATTGTTTATTGGTTAATAAATATTAAAATTGAGCTTCTTCTAAGATCCAATGGTGTGTAGGCATTTGTATAGATCTAGATCAATGGTGCATTTTATTTTAGATAAAGACAAGTGCTCGACGTTTAAATTTGATCAAAGATAAAGATTGAGATAATTAATAGGATCAATGTTGATCATTATTTTTATAGAGAGAGATCAACAATGTGCATTGAATGAGATGAGTTCAAAGTATCTAATGTTTAACATAGATAAAGATCGAGCTACATATAGGAGATAGACTGAGTGCTTTAAGTTAGATAGTCAATATGAAGATAAAATGGTGAGAAATCAGAGATAAAGGTTGATATAATTTAAATAATATCATTTTTTTGCAATAAATTTGAATATGTGAGAGCAAAATATGCAATCAAAGTGATCGAGGTTTAACTATGACCATTTGCATTTGAATATTTGAATTTTGCAAAGGAAAAACTAGTGTCTAGTTTTTGAGCCATAACTTTCAATATAGGATGAATTAGATCATGGTTTAAAAATAAAATATGTATAGGAATACAAGGATAATATACAAATATATATTTAGAGATCTGAAAGCTTGTAGAAACAAAGATATTGAGGTTCAAATTTGATTGTGTGTTTGTGCATGTTATGCAAGTAACCTAAGAAGGATATTTGAGCTTGTTTTGATGTTGTTTCAATGTCTCATGATGAATTATCTATTTGGGAGTTTTATAAACTCCATGAGGAATATCTATGTAAATTATTAAGGTTTGAATAATATTATTCATTATGAACCAAGGTTTATAAGTTGACTGTGTTCATTTATGGTGATTGTGTGTACACAGAAGTGTTTGCGCTGATTATGCTTAAGTGAAAGGGTTATATGATGATTGTTTTAAATTAAATAGGACCTGTATATCATGTGGCATGCTTCCTTATGTTGGATAGGGTTCTTATGTTCTTATCTTTCTTGGATAAGTGTTAAAGAGGTGAATGGGTCTCCTTAGGACCTAAAAGTGACTTAGGCCTATTTGAAAGTGGATTGTGCTTAAGTGGGACCCATGTAAGATGCCTTAAGGATGAAGGCATGTAGTGTGGATAATAATGAAATATTTTGATATTTATAATTCATGAATGATCTATAAATGATGAAATCAAATATGTTGATTTTTAGGCTTTTGGGAAGACTTGTGAGTGAGACAAGTGCAAGGTTTGCATGTGAGAGTTATGGAGTGAAGGAGAAGTATATGTTCCCAATGGATGGGTTGATAAGAAGATTATATTGATGAATATGTGCATGATCTATAGTTCATATTTATGATGTCAAAAAATCCTCTTACATCTTAAGGATATGCAAAGAGGTCTATGTATGCATATGAGGATAGTTTGGGTGAAGGGGAGATATTGTGGCATGCCTATGTGAGAGGCCTATATGAGATAGATAGAGTGTTTGTGCAGGGGTTAGATAAATAAAGATCCATCATTAGGTGTTAAAGACATCAGTTATAAGGTGGAGGTTTTTAAAGGAGGGTTTAAAAGGCTTGATCTTTCTTAAGGACAGTTAGTCCTTATGAAATAGGTGTTTCACTAAATGTCTTTGGTCAAGAGGATATGATCAAGGTTTGATAGTATAAAGGAGTTGATCAGTATCTTATTTTTAATTTCTTATAATACAATAGTCCATGTGTTTTAGACTTGAGAGTGGGTTTTATTTCCCATGAGAGTTTCCTACAGGAAATATGTGTTATGTGTTTGATCTTGTGTATGTATTGAATGAATGAGATCTCTTATTAATGTTGCTTGATTAAGTTGATATATGCTGATTATTTAATAGTTTGAAAGAACTATAATTGAAATATAAATATCTAGGCTCATTGATTCACTCCCTCTTAGTGATTGTACCACTAACAATTGGTATCAAATCAGGTCATTTGGTAAAGGCTTAACAACTTGAAGGTGATCCAAGGTACAATATGGGTAGTCATCAAGGAGGTTTATATAGTAAGAAAGAATTAATGTTCAATGTATACAATAATGAATTTTAGAGTGCAAGGATGAGGACATGCATTATGTCTCCAGGATTTGATGTATGGCAATCTATTGTGGATGGTTATGTTGTTCCTACTACTCCTCCCTCTAGTGCTATAGATAAGAAGTTATTTGAGAATAACTCTAAGGCAATTGATGCCATCACATATGGTCTTGTAGAGACTGAGTTGACCAGGGTAATCCATTATAAATTTTCTAAAGAGATATGAGACAAAATGCAAATCATTTATGAAGGACATTCAAAGGTTAAGCTTGCTAAGTTGTAGACTCATAAAAGGCAATTTGAAAGTCTCAAGATGAATAAAGAAGATTTTATGGCATCCTTTCTACATAGAGTTGATGAGATTGTGAACATCATCAGAGCTCTTGGAGAGAACCTTGTGTTTCAGTGAATTTTAGCTTATATTTCGAGAAAGGAAGAAGAGGAAACTAAATATGGGTATGGTTGTAAAACTTGCTTGATTGTGCACGCATTGAATCAAACGATTGTGAAGAACTCCTCTTTGGCTTGGGAGGATGACATGAAAATAAGACAACACTAAATAAAATAGTTAGATAGTTCAATGGATTTCCTAGTGCTAGCTAGATCCCAGAAGAAAGAGCTTCCTTAGGGGCTGTCAATCCACATGCTTTTTTAAATAATTAAGTTTAGAAACATAATGATAAAGTACTTGCATCAATAATCAAAAGGTACTAAAATTGAAAATAATAAATGCTTGATAAATAAATAGACTATAAATTACTAATATAGCAATAAGCAAGTCAATACTAATGCTAAATGGGTCAAGTGTGCTTCAAATAAATTAGGCAGGGGTCTATGAATAGGCAAGGACATAGAAAATTAGATTCAGTTGGGGGTAAGAGGGTTAAAATAAATTGTTATTATTCTCTACCATAGTGACCATCAATGATTGGGATGACCGTTAATTATTTAAGGTGACCATCAATAGTCAAGGTGACTATCGGTAGTTGGATAGACCATTGACAGTTGAGACAACTATCAGTGGTTACTATGTATAAGCTTGGACTAATAAATAGATAGATTGACAAGATTATAGAAGGAAGTTTTGGGAGGTTGGCTTGTGTTGGGTTGATTATGAAATACAAATAAAGTAATTAAATATTGAAAAACAAATTCTTAGATTGAAGAAGATTGATCAGATCAGTGGTTGAGGTGGTTGGCTCATTGATAGAGTATGGCATGATTTTGGTAGAGTAACAGTACTTGGTTATCGATCAAGGGGTGATAGCAAGTTGGCTCTCTAACATGATGGTTGGATTACTGGATTGTTAGAAGAACACCTACAAAGAAGAATCTAGATGTAAAAGCTCTTAAAATCATGGATGTGGTCCCTTTTCACCTCCTACTCCTCTCTTCTTATAGGCAAATAAGAAAAGGTACAAGAAGATGTAAAATAGACCTTCTAATTAAAATTTGTGCATGTAATGGTTTAGACGTCGATTTAGATGAGCTAATTTTAGAAAATTAAGGTAGGATTTATATGTTAGAACTTAGGATGATGGACCCTAACTGTTGATGGTTGTCTTGATCATTAATAGTTGAGTTCTAAGATAGAAAGTGGGTTAAAGTGTGGGTTTAGTTAGTTGGTCAAACTGACCATGGTTGGGCTTGGCTACGGGTGAAAGGTTCAAATTAGTCTCAAGGGTATCTAGGGGTGTAGGGGTGTTTTAACATTCATAATTATGGTGTGTAGATTTCTAGTGTCTACATTTTCCCCATTTTATTATGCAACTTTGAATTACCAAGCTACAAAATAAAAATTGATTACTGGTCGAAGGTCTGGTTGCCTTGAGTATAAAAGGAGGTGTTCCCCCTCAGACTAGGAGTCAATGGGGTAAAATAGAATTAGGTGTAGGTTGGATAAGGTGGATGAAGGTGATGATGAAGGTAGACATCATGAATGTGGGTGATAAGTTAAGCACTAAAGCACAAATAAGTACACCAAGTGTGACAAAAGGTTTGATAGCCAAGCTCATAAATGGACTAGGTTCCCATAATTAGTAAAAATAAAGGTTAGTGCTAGAAGGATAAGTGACAAGTAGACTATATGACTGCATGTAGGCATGGTGATTGGGTACACTTGTAAATGCAAGTTTCCTAGGCAATGTCTATGGTTCCATGGGTATCCAAGGTAGGAAGTGATCTTAGGAAAAACACAAACTGGTAAAGTGTCATAGGTATCCATCGTAGGAAGTGCTCCTAAGAAGACATAAGTGGGTCAAGTATGAGCGAGGTGGTGCAAGTTTAAAAAGGTCAACATGGAAAATGTTATCACTACGATCAAAGGACTATGAAAAATTTGTCACATTATGTATGTTAGTTGGGTTGAAATGGACTAATGGTGAGGTGACGAGGTGGTCAAGGTGGGCAAAGAAGGTAGTCTTTATGAATGGGTATGGTGATTTAATTTTACTTTAAAATGGCTTCTCAAGGTAAGAGTAGAAAATAAAATAACCTAACTATTGATGGTTAGGGTACTTAAGGGAGACCATCGATGGTCACCCTGACTATCGAAGGTTATGGTACATAAAGGTGACCATTGACGATTGGGATCATATGGATGAGGTCAAATTGGGAATGATGAGGCACTAACAAGATGTGCCATGTGATAAATCTATGATCTTGGTCCTCATCAAGATATGGGATCCGGTCATAAATACTTCCTTCTTACTGACTAGTGAGATGACTATCTTGCTAAAGGATATGCACATGACTACATGGTTGCCCCTGTGGGGTGATCTGATTTTCCATATAGAATGAGAAGAATGAGATGATTTATTAGAGTTGATGTACATAGATGATGGGGATTGTGTCAGATTGTATGCTAGAGGTTTTAACTATAATATGCTATATTAGAGGGTGATGGGTGAGAGGAGACTTATGACCATGATGACGATGGTAATTTCATGCTTTGCCCTTCCCAATTTGAGTAGTGGGAGATTCCCATACTTGTTACTAGGGGTATTGGTTGAAATTTTGTTGGGGTAGATAGTATTTGGATGGGTACCTATGCTTTTAGTGTAGATATATAGGGAGATGTGGGGTTTTAGGGCCCACATGAGATATGGCATTAGTATTGGTTTGGTTCTACATTGTTGGGCCTATGAGCACATCTGGGTCCTGAGGTTGATGGGGTTTCCATGGGTGGGTTATGTCTAAATAGAGTTCATGATTGGTCTTATGTGGTGGAGAGGTGATTTCACTATATTAGGTGTAGGAGGAGGAGCTCATGATGTTGCTTGGTTCATGGGTGCACTAAATGAACTAGTTATTAGAGACATCACCTAGATATCATATTTTGGGTTCCTAGAGTGGGTTAGGTACAAGAGATATACTTTTTCCTTATAGATTTATAGGTGGATTCTCAAAAGGTGTGATGGAGAGGTAGAGCTCATCCCATTTGATAGGGTGTGTAGGTAGTTTGGTCTTGTTTAGGGAATCCCAAGCATATTTCCTAGGTATAGGAAGGAGGACAAAGACATCCTTCTACCAAAGACACATCTAGTGAGGAATTTTCTAGATCATGAAGAGTTGCTAGCTAGGCCATAGATATATGATGCAAGCTTTATAGATGGATACATGGCATGGTACTAGACTTTATGTGTAATAATGGATTTTGGTGATGGTGACAGTGGCAAGAGGCTTATGGATGTACCCAAGATAGATATCTTGGGTTTAGTTGAAGGTGAATGGGTGTGATTTTGGTTTGGTTGGGAGGTGGAAGATGGGTATGCCCATGGAATGGACACTTTGGACTTCCCATTATCACTCTGTTGAGCTTGTGATCGCATGACCACATTGATAGTAAAGATATAGGGAAGAGTCAAGATAGGAGATTAGCATAGTCTCTCATCACTTTGAGGTAAAATTGGGGGAGTAGGTAGGTGTTGGGTAATGGTTGTTGGTTGTTGGATTGGTAGTAGGTCTATGGGAGTTAATAGATCATTCTCATCATAAAGATAATGGATAATAGTTTAGAGAGTTTTGCAGCTCTCTATGTCATGGCTTGGTATCTTATGATAGGAGCACACTTGGTGGTCATTATACTAGACTACATTTGGACCAAGAGGATTGAATGGCTTGATAGGGGGTAAGGTCAAGCAAGAATCTTGTGATAACCTTTGGAATATAATTGAGTAGGATTTAGCTAAAGGTGGAGAGGGTTTAGAGTTTTTGGTCTTGGTTAGTGAGATGGAAGGCTTTTTGGAAATGAGTTTGGTGGTAGGAGGTTTGGGTAAGGTAGGGATGTTAGCTGATGGTTTGGGTTTTCGTAAGGTAGAGGTTGATAGGTTAAAGGTAAGAGGTATTAGGGTAGGTAGTTTGGTTATTGATGGCTCAATGAAGATAGGGGTGTTTGAAAGAAAGTGTGATGGTGTAACTAACATTGGTGGTTAGGTCTTAGTTGGGACAACTAGCTTCCTAATAAAAGTGGAGGGATGAGGCCCCAAGATAAAGGGCAAGGTGGAGGGAGGTAGAAGTTTGGCCCTCTAGACTTTTGGTGGCTTCACTTCCTTAGTTGATTTGTTTTTGTGTTTGGTTTTTGGGTTTTGGTGAGGTAAGCTCTATGTTCATAGATGGGTGATTAAGGCTCTATGTAGGGAAGATGGCAAGGTTGTTAGTTGGTTTAGTTAGAGAGGGTGATTTGGTTGTTTGGGTTTTGGGTGCATTGGTTAGTTGAGAAATTATTGGGTTGGTAGTGGTTTTTATTATTTTGGTTGGTAATATAGGGGTTTGGATAATAGGAGTAGTGGGTTGGACTTCCAAAGGTGTGGTTAAAGGTTCCTACTTGGTTATGTAAGGTATCCATAATTACTACCAAAAGGTGGTTTGATCCATGTCAAGGTTGGAGACAAATTCTAATTTCTTCACTAACCTAGAGAATGGTTTATAAACTGGTTTTGTTCCCTAGGTAGTGGGCTTAAAAGATAAGCCCATAGGTTAAGAAAGGGCAATGGTGACCTCATCCTTTTCCTCAATCAAAGGATGAAAAGTTTGAATTGGTAGTTCCTCTGTGGGAGGTATAGATATGGTGGTTTCCTCTTTGGAAATGACCTCCAAAGGAGTAGTAAATTGCTTGGTGATTGAGTGATAAGGTAAAATGGGTGCTTTTTCTAGTATGTTAGTTGGAGGAGGGGTTGATGGCACCACTACCTCAATAAGTTGAGGAGAAAGGGTTATTTCCTTAGTTTGGGTCTCTAAAAGAGTAGGAATTAACTCCACTATGTTTATAAGTGGAGGGGGTGTAGAATAGATAGATTGGGTGGTAGGTTCTTCAATAATGATTGTATTAAGAACCATATTGACAATATGGGCATCATAAGAGCACTCAAACTTGTTTATCTTATTTTTGGTAGGCACATGATTCGGAAAACGTTTCCTGGAAATGTCAATGTCTTAGTTTTGAGGTGTTTGTCCAACATGAGCTCCCCCTTGTAGATGAGATATTGGATAATGCTCTTGAAGGTATTACACCTACTAACATCATGCCCTATTACTCAATGGAAGACACATAGATCATTTTAATTATACCAACTAGATGCAGGATGAGAAGAATCAAATTGTTGAGGAGGCTTGATAGGAGTAAGTTGTATGATATTTTCCTTCAATAACTTCTCCAAGATTGAAGCATAAGATTTTCCAAGTGGAGTAAATTTATTATGGTTGTTCCATATTTGGTTTCTCATGTTTTTTTTTAGGAGTTAGAGGATTTTGGTTGATTGATATATAGTGGAGAAGTGGCTTTAAGGACAACCACATTCATAGTCCCCTTTCTTTTGGTATTAGTATTGGTTTGGTTTCTTAGTTTGGAGGAAGAGGCCTCATTGGTTTTGTAGGTAGAGTTCTTATTTTTCAATTTTAGCTTTCCTTCCTTGATGGCTCTATTTTATAGCTTATGTGCCATGGTAAAAGCTTCATCAAAAGTTATAAAGCTTTGAACATGTAGTGTATAGGATTTATGCTTGGCACATGTTCGAGCAAAAATTTATATTAGTTCAGATTGGGGTAAGGAGAAGGAAAGTTGATTTATTAGGATCCTCTAATTAAATACAAAACTAGCAATAGATTCATCATCAAATTGTCAGATAGAGTATAGGTCAGTGATGGAAACTTTCTTTGAGATGTTTATCAAAAAGTGATCTTATAAAATTTGAGCTAATTAGGTGAAAGAGAAGAGGGAATGTTTGGTTATAGCACTATACCAATCTAATGTTAGACTAGATAAGGACATTGGGAAGGTATGAACAAGGAGGGTGTCATCGTAGGAAATCAAATAACATGCATGACTAAATGCCCTATGGTGTTTTTTGGGATCCTCCTTACTCTAAAACTTAGAGAACTTAGGAAGTTCCCACTAAGGAGGATATGGTCCGATAGGGACAAATGGGTGAATGGGTTCATTACATATATGATCATATGATAAGATGTTATAAACCCCAAAGATAGATGAATCTAGAGTGGTCATCTTATCCATTAACATTTTCATTAGATCTATTTGGGGTTGTGTACCTAGAAGGTTGTAAGGTGTATATTATTGTGGTGGTTGGGTGACATATTGATAACTAGTAGGATGTTGAGGGGCTACCACATATTGGTACATGGCATCGGTGGTTAGGTGGAAGATATGTAGGGGTAGGTAGATGCAGGTGGTTGGGTAGGAGGTAGAGGCACATGCCCTTGTGGCTTATGGATTTAACCCATGTTTGGTGCAATGGCCATATATTGGGTAGAAGTGGTGGTTGGGTTGGTAACAAAAGAAAGGGCAATGACCTTTATGTTAATTGGTGGTAAGGTAAAAGGTATAGACACCACAATATTTTTAAGTGGAGTGTTGGTCAAAGGAAAGTTATAAATGCTAGTGGTAGGTACTCATATGGTGAAGGGAGTATAGGTGGTTAATGGTTGGGTTGGTCTTATGGTATAGGAGTTTTTAGTCGGGGTGGAAGGTATAAGGGTGTTTGTAGGTTGGGAAGGTTGGTTTTCCACAATAGTATCAAAGGGATTGTTAGTAGATGAAGAGGCTTGGTTAGCCAATGGTTGAGTGGTGACTATGGAAATGGAAGTGCTTCTCATAAGGTGGGAAGGCATTCCATAAGTTAGGTCCATAGGTGCAATTGAAGCAAGGGTAAAATGAGGCATGGTGTTAAGGTAATGCTATAGGGCCATAGGATTATTATCTAAGAAGGTGGAAAAGTCGGTATCTCCTTGAGAAACTTCTTGAGGGAAAGGAGGACTTCCTAAATAATGAGGAGAGTTTTCTAGTTTAGAAACATACTCCATGGATGAGGAGGTAAAAGAGGTTGATTGGCTTGGTGATGGGTTTTGTTCTAATATATTATTTCACTACTAGCGGGTTAGAACCATATAAGGTAAGGGAGAGAGAATGCATAAATAATATCACCACTCAAAAAAAGAGAAGACAAGAAATGATCAAGAAAATCAATCACACACTAGAAAGTACATTAAATTCTAATGTCCTTTTAGTCTCTATTTTGGCTTATGCCTTAAGCTTTTAAAAAATTGTGTGACTAAAATTGGTTTGTAGAGCAGGTACTAGAAAATAAGTCTATGGTTGGTTTTAGGTTGTTCAGGATCTCAAAAATAATCTATATTGGGAATCAATATGTGGTTTTATATTGGGTCCTACCCCCTCACTTCACACACTAAAATGATAAGGGTGTCAAGTGCATAGCCAATATATACCAATTTCTAGAGTTTATACTCAGCCAGAGAGATGATTTGGTTCTCCCCTTGGTGATGACCTCCACGTAGGATTATTGATAAAGGATAAGGTGACCAATAGGTGATGAATTCCTAGTCGGTCCTTGTCTCAAGTTTTTTTGATGTTTGATTGATGAAGGTAGTTTGTTTTAGTGTGTGAAACAAGAGTGATGCTAAGATTGAATTACTTTGCTTTAATTTAGACTATGTGAGCTAAACTTGTAAGCAATCAATGTATGCAATGATTTTGATCCCAAAAGAAACTTTGATGTCATTTATGAGCAAATAGGGATAAAAAGATATAGATGAAAACAAGAGAAAACCTGAGTAAAGACTCAAGGTCCCACCAGGCATGCCAAAATAATTCAATCAATTTTAGCTTATATTTTAAGAAAGGAAGAAGAAGAAACTAAATATGGGTATGGTTGGAAAACCTATTTGATTTTAGAGGTGTTGAATTATATGATTTTCATGAACTCTTCTTTGGCTTAGGAGGATGACCTAGAAATAAGACAACATTAAAGAAAATAGTTGATTAGATAGATAGCTGAGTGGATTGTCTAGCACTAGCTAGATCCCAAAAGTAAAAGCTTCTTCAAGGGCTATCAATCCACATGTTTTAAAAAATTAAGTTTATAAATAGAATGATAAATTAATTGCATCAATAATCAAAATTTACTAAAATTGAACACAATAAATTCTTGATAAATAAATTGTTAGGGTGTGGAGCTAAAAGCTTCACCCAGATGCAAACATGGAGGAGGGTTGCAGTGTCACAGTCACCGACATCAATAGGCCACACTGATGTCGGGTAGGGGTCGACAGAAGAGCAACTAACATCAGCAGGAGTCAGCCGACGTCGGTCACCTCAGGTAGACAGGGATCGACGTCGATCACCTGTGCGGTTCCAGAACTGCTATTGACGGATAGTCAATTTGTTGAACGGGTTGTTTGCATGTAAAGACTAGTTCTAGTCTTTGAGTTGCTTGTCTAATTATTGTATGCATGAGATCTATATAATAGACTCATGGGCTATATTGTAAAGTTGTAGAACTTGGAGAGTTCTTCCCATGGTAGAATCAAGTAGGATTCTTCATGTATGTAAGATCAGGGTTGATATGTAGGGTGTTGCAGGATCATGATGGAGATCTACATGTGATAAGTAAGATCGGGTTGGTCTACAGGGGTGTGTGTATGCGAGGGTCAAAAGGAGATCGGTAGGGGAGCAAGATCCAAGGTGACAGCAATACATCAAGGAGAAAGATCATGGTGAGATCTACTTGGAGCACCGGTTCATACTCAGTTGTACTAGAAGTACAATGAGGTGAACAACAGCTTGTGTTAGCTGTGTGTTGTGACCTATTGAGAGAAGATTACTCTGGAGGGAAGATTACTGGGAGCCCTTGAGGAGGAAGCCTCACAGAGGTGGAAGAAGAGTGTGATCTCTTTATTATAATTTCCTTTGTAATGAGTTGAATACAATTGTGTGTTGCCTCTCATAATCTGTGTTATTTCTCATTGATAGTTATTTGTTCTTCTGGTTATTTCTGCATGTTTAAGTTGCTTATACAAAGGTAATCATGTGTGATCTTAAATCTAACAAGTTGTGTCAGAGCTTTGGGGAACCTAGGTCCTATCAAATTGGTATCAGAGCTTTTGGTTGGGTTTACTAACAAGTTGGTTCAAATCTGGTTAGTGTTTGTTGATTACAGGTTACTCACAGGGGTTTTTGTTGGAGTGGGAGTATAGCAATAGCAGATGAAAGTAGACTACGAATGGAAAATTTTAATAGCAAGAACTACCAATTATGGAGGATGCAAATAGAAGATTATCTATATCAGAAAGATTTGTACTTACCATTGGGTGGGGTTGCATGCAAGCCCACAGATATGAAGGATGAAGAATGGGAGGTTCTTGATCGAAAGGCTCTGGGATCTATAAGGTTGAGCCTTGCATCATCTGTGATTTCTAACTTATCACAGGCCAAGACAACAGTAGAGTTGATGAAATCTTTGGCAAATTTATATGAAAAACCCTCAGCTTCGAATAAGGTATTTCTTATGAAGCGATTATTTAATTTGCAAATGTTGGATAGTGGATCTGTACATAGTCATCTTAGTGATTTCATGGTTTGGTAAACCAGTTAAGTATAGTCAATATTGATTTTGATGATGAAATTAAGGCTCTCTTAATCTTGTGTTCATTACCTGAAAGCTGGGAGAGTTTGGTAATGGCAGTTAGCAATATTGCGTCTGCTTCAAAAATCTTAAAAGTGCATGATGTTGTGAGTGTGATATTGAATGAAGAGATACGTAGGAAAAGCATAGGTGAATCATCAGGGAATGCTTTGAGTGTTGAAGGCAGAGGAAGGCAAAGAGAGAAGATGGAGCATGGGAGATCAAGGTCAAAGATAGGTAGGAGATCCAAGTCCAGGTATGGCAGAATAACCTACTAGAAGTGTGGAAAGCAAGGGCACTTAAAGAGAGATTACTAGGTGAATGAAGATCAGCATGAAGGACATGAAGAACCAGATGTTACAGATTACGTTGCATAGGACGCACTGGTATGTTCCTTAGATAAAGTAGAATCTTGGGTTTTAGATTCTGGTGCCTCTTTTCATGCATCCCCAAATAGGGAATTTTTTCATGAGTATATCAAGGGAGACTTTGGAGAAATTTGTTTAGGGGATGGAAAGCCTTGTCAAATGGTTGGCAAAGGAAAAGTGAAGCTAAAATTGCAGACAGGCAACACATGGGTGTTGAAGGAGGTCATGCATATCCCAGTTCTGAAGCAGAGTTTGATTTCTGTTGGAAAGTTGGGTGATGAGGGTTGCACAGTAACTCTCACAGCAGACTCTTGGAAGGTTACTAAGGGTGCACTTGTTGTAGCAAGAGGTAAGAAAGTAGGTACGCTTTATCTATCTACTTGTATTACTGATTCTCCTTTTGGTTTATCTACTTTAGCTGTAGATTTGAAGATGTGGCTTAATAGGCTTGGTCACATGAATAAGAAGGAGATGCATGTTCTTGAGTCAAAGGGTATGAATCAAGATTTTTGTATGTAGAAGAAGAAAGTGATGTTTCTTGAGAGATCCGATGTTAGTGACAAGAACAGGAAAGCCTTGGTTTTCAAGGAGAAGGTGACAGATAGAGTTCAGCACAAGGGGCAAAAGAATTCTAAGCAGAGCAAGGTTGATTTGGACAAGGGTTTGATCCAAAAGGAGCTCGCGGGTAGAAGTCAGTTCTCAAAAGTAAAACACAAAGACCAATGTCGATTAGAAAACTGACGTCAGCATCCAGATAGGGACCGACGTCGACTATGTGTAGACCGACGTCGGTGACTCAGGGACCATAAACACCGGCGTTGGTCAGGGGGAAATCAACGTCGGCAATGAGACAGTCGCATGGAACTGACATCGGTCGGATGTAGACTGAGATGTGACCAGCATCAGTCACTGAGATGAATTTTGGGTGGACAACAAGCTGTCAAGGAGTCTCAAGTGCCCATATGGAGGACTGAAAAGGGTAAGTAAGCCTCAATTCATCATTTCCCTTATTTACACTACTTGTTGTTCACTGATGGTGAAGAATCAGGAAGTTATTAAAGAAGCAGAGCAGGTAGATCCAGGAAATAGTGGGAGCTTGGCATGGATGAGGAATGTGATTCCTTGGAGAAGAACCAAACAGGATTTTTGGGTGGAGTTGCCAGCTGGAAGAAAGCACTGAGAGATGAATGGATGTTCAGGATGAAGAAGAGCGGAAATGGACATGTGAGACGGAAGGCCAAGGTGTATGGTCATGTGTAAGTTGCAGGACAATGGAGGTTTGACCATTGTGTTTCTCTTTACCATATTGGATAATATTAGCTACATTATCCTATTACTATATTGTGTTCTTGTTGCAGAGTTGCATATGCAGGGAGTTACTGAACTAAAGGTAAAGCTAGTTTAGAAGTATGTCATGAGGAATCTGGGAGCAACAAGATTCTTTGGCATGAGTGTGTTCTAGGGACATGGAAGGTCACATGTTGACTTTGTTTCAGGATGATTGTGTGAAACCGGTTAGCACGCCGATGGTTGGATATTAGTATCTTGATTCACATAATGAGGTTGAGTACATGTGTACTAAACCTGAGTTTTCCCAAGCAGTGGGAGCTGTCAAAAAGTTTGGGGTCAATTCGAGAAAGAAACACTGGAGGGCAGTTCAGTGGGACCAGCAGCAGGTGCACATGCTATGCAGGGTCAAGTTCTTTTCTAAATGGTTGTAGATGTGGATGTGGCAGGTAATTTGGATGACAAGAGGTGCACCATAAGTTTTGTGGTGGTTGGTCTTCAAGAGTGATCTTGAAGAGGGATACAAAGCCAAGGGAAAAAACTAGATGATGTACAGGTAAAGGTACAGTTGTAGCTGTTTATCTCTAAGTGGGAGATTGTTAGGTTGTGGAGCTAAAAGCTTTAACTTTGCAGACATGGAGGAGGATGCTGAGTTTTAGAGATATTGGCATCGACAGTAGGACCGGCGTCGGTCATCCACAGTGCAGAAGGGCAACCAGCATCGGCAGAAGGTCGGCTGATGTCGGTCACCTCCAGGCAAACAGGGACCGATGTCAGTTGCCTGTGGCAGTTCTAGAACTATTCGTTGCATGAACAGTCATTTTGTTGAACCAAGTGTTTGCATGTAAAGGCTATTTTGAGTCTTGAGCTATGTAAATTAGAAGTCTAAGTTATTGTTTAAGTTTGGGATCTATTTATAGACCCATTGGCATGTATTGTAATTAAGGCAAGAAAAGGATTTCTTCTAGTTGTAGGATCTTGGTCAACAGGTGTGCAAGGCCATGTTTGAAGATCTACATGTGTAAGTAAGATCATTGGAGATCTACTTGAAGTACTTTTGAGTACTTGTGTACTGGCAGGGTTATTACTGACTAGTTGGAGAGGTGAACACCAATTCTGTGTGTGAATTGTGTGTTGGGACCATTTTTGGTAGGAGAGTGAACTCTTGGAGAAAATTACTGTGTACACTTGAAGTGTGGGAAGCTTCTGAAGAGATGTGGAGAAGAAGTGGCATCTTCTTTATTGTATTTTCTTTCATGGATGAGTATTAATACAAGATTGTGTATTGTCTCTCATATTCTGTGCTATTTGTGTGAATTCTAGTTACTTGTTCATTCTGGTATAATTTCATGTTTAGTTGCTAATACAACATAATCATATTGTGCTCTTATTTGTGGAGATCAAGATCCTAATAGTTGGGCATCAGTGCATGTTTGTTGTTCTTGGTGCCCCCTAACTAAATAGACTAGAAATGACTAATATAGCAATAAGCAAGTCAATACTAATGCTAAATAGGTCAAGTGTGCTTCAAAAAATTAGGTAGGGGTCTATGAATAGGTAGGGACATAGATAATTATATTTGGTTAGGGGTAATAGGGTTAAAATAGCTTACTATTATTATCTACCACAATGACCATTGGTGGTTAGGATGACCATCGATGGTCAAGGTGACCATCGACAGTTGGACAGACCATCAATGATTGAAGCAACCATCAATGGTTACCATGTGTAAGCATGGGATGATAAATAGACTAGTTTATGAGATTATAGAAGGAAATTATATGAGGTTGGCTTATGCTAGGCTAATTACAAAATATAAATAAAATAATTGAATACTAAAAAATAACTACTTATCTTGCAGAAGATTAATTGGATGAGTAATTGAGGTGGTTAGCTCATATATAGAGTTTGGCATGATTTTGGTAGAGTAAAATTACTTAGCTATTGACCAAGGGTAGATGGAAAGTTGGCTCTCTAATGTAATGGTTGGATCACTGAATTTATAGAAGAACACCTATAAAGAAGGCTCTAGATGTAAAAGCTCTTAAAGTCATTGATGTGGTCCCTTTTCACATCTTGCTATTATTTTCTTATAGGCAAGGAAGGAAAGGTGAAACAAGACATAAAATGGGCCTTCTAATTATAATTCATGCATGCAGTGGATCATGCATGAATTTAGATGACCTAATTTTAGAAAATTAAGGTGGAGGTTTGCATGTTAGAGCTTAGGATGGTGGACCCTAACTATCAATGATTAGGGTGACCTTTGATGGTCATCCCAACCATTGGTGATTGAGGGACAAGGTAGAAAGTTGGTTAAATGGTGGGTTTATTCAGTTGGTCAAATTGACCATGGTTGGGCTCAGCTAGGGGTGAAAGAGTCAAATTGGTCCCAAAGGGGTGTAGGGGTGTAGGGGTGTTTTGACATTCAGAATTGCAATGTGTGAATTTATGATATTAAGGTCTCTATCCCCCAAATTTGTTCCAAAAGTATCTGCCATAGAAGAAAGACATGATGTTACTCAGTTGAAGATAGATCAATTGCATGGCACACTTAATACCTATGAGATGAGGAAGAATGATGATATACCACCAAAGAAGGAAGCAACATTCAAGATTAAGATGAAGCCAAAGAAGTTCCAAGGTAAGAAACCCAAGGAGGATGACATTTTAGATATAGATGAGGATGAACTAATTGCTTTGATTTTAATAAAATTGAAAATAATTTCAAGGAAGTATAAGGGTATACTATCCCTCAAATGCTTCAATTTTGGAGAGGTAGGACATTTTGCTAATAAGTTCCCTTATAAGTATATGAAGGATGATGACAAAGAGCATGATGAAGTTCATGATGATGGAAAGAGATCATTCAAGTCTAATAAAAGCTAAAAAGGAATCAGAAGGTTTGATAACAAGAAGTACTTCAAGGATAAGAAGAGTCTTTACACGAAATAAGTTTGAAGTTCATTAGATGAGAGTGAAGTCAGTGACTCAGAGTATGATCATTAAGATGATGGTCTCATTGAAGATAAATATCTATTCATAGCTGAGGAAGGTAGTTACTCACATCAAAAGGAGCCTACTTAGAGTGATTCAGATGATGATGAAGATGAGAATAACTATGAGACTACATTGTCAAATGCTCTTAAAGAACTGACGATTGAGAAGATCAATAAGAAGATGAAATCTAAAATTAAGGAATTTGAGGAGTAATTAAGTTTGTATGAAGAACGAATGAATGAAGCTTCCAAGGAGCATGAATATATAGTCAAGTATCTCAATTATCAATTAGAAGTATTGTCTACAAGCTTGAAAGCTAAAGAAGATGAATGTTCAAAGTATTTAATTTAAAATGAGTCATTGAGATCTGAGTTAAAGAAGACATATAGTAAGGTGAAGTCATTTTTGATATTTGAAAAGAGTTAAAGTGATATAGACAATATTTTAAATGATCAAAATCATGCAAGTGATAGAACTGGTCTTGGCTAAAAATAAGAACTAGAGAATGCAACTCAAGATAAGATAAAGACTAATGTGAACAAGGACAATCATACTTTGAAGACAAATCATCAAACAAGGAATGATGGTGTTGGCAGAATGAAGATAAATCAGATCAGACATCCAAATGCCATGATGTATGCAAGTTTCAATGGTTACTGTTACACATGTAATAAATTTGGTCATAGGGCTAGAGAATGTAAGAGACCTATTAGAAATGATTTTTTTTTAACTATGATGACAGTAATCAACAAAAAGGTGTGAGAAAGGTTGAGTGCTTTAAGTATCATGATGTGGGACACTTTTTTAAACACTATCCAAACAAGGTAAGATAAGCCAATTTTCCATCAAGGAGTATGGATTGCTACAACTGTGAATAGAGAGGTCACATTGATAGATTCTACAAGCAAAGGTCAAATCAGAATAGGTTCAATAAAGCTCCTAGAGTGCAAGGTATAAGGCAAGTTAACTCATGGAGACCAAATATGATAAGTATGAGTCATGATGAGACTGTAGGTCTAAGTAATATGTTTTCTATGGTGGAGAATGATATAGAAGGAAAATATTTCCAAGGTCTCTCATTGTCTACTCATGTTGAGAATGAAAATATCATGCTCAAGGAAAAGACCAAGGTGATGGTTGAAGTTAGTTCTTAAGTGAGTAAGGATCCAAGTAAACATTGAGTTATTGTTGAGCAAGTTTCCTTCAAAGAACATCAATTGTTAGTGCCTAGTAATGAGGTTTCTAACTACAAGGTGGATTATTAAAATAAAAAGGTAGGTCATGAATCTATGTTATCTCTATGTATTATCAATCCAATCTTAGAAGAGAAGAAAAGTGATTTATAAAAGGAACCATTTTTCATAGTTTAGACTAATAAAAAGAACAAAAATAAGAAATCATATAGCTACAAGAGGATTCTAGTGGTTATTGAGGACATGTGGGCCACTCCTAGCTTCACTTTGTTTAATAACATTATGGTGCAAAGGGTGTCTCTACCTATGCTTCTTAGGAGACATATTTCTTGTGGAGAAGCAAGTTTGTGTGCTCAAGATCATAATGTCCATCTATATAGAGAATTATGTTGATCTTAGAAGGTCCTTAGTTAAGTAAGAGCAACAAGTTCATGAATTTGCTCTAGAGGTTTGTGTAGGAGCTGTAGTACAGGGTCAAAATGGGTGGTTTCAGGTGGCTTGATGAGATTGATGGAATTTCAAGAAGAGTTTGGTGGTCATAAAGATCTGTACACTTTTTTGTGATGTGCTCTATGTGTTTTTGTGATCTAAAGGTATGTTGAACTCAAATTGGATATTTTTCTTTACTCTCAGGTCTCCCTGTTTGTGTTTAAGAGTATGCATGTCCTAAAATGGGTTATAAAAATTCAATGTTCCCAAAGGTTTGGAGGCTCACTTTTTGGTCCAAAAGTGTGTCTTGGTTGTCTCTAAGTGTGAAGAAAATTACTTTTTACTCAGTATCTCTAAAAGAGAAAGGTATGAGTATTTTAAAGAGAATTCTCAAGTTGGATTAAAGGATGTTTTTTGTTTGGTGAGTGGCATGAAGTTCTGATTGGTGGTCCTTGAGGTGGTTTAAGAGAGAAGGATATAAAGCCTATATGGTGGTTCTTCATGATGTGTGAAGATCTGAAGATGCTCAAGAAGTTAAATGGCTCCTAAATGTTAGGGGGAGTCCCTCTTAGATGTTTATTGGTAATTTCTATTAGATGCCAATGTTTGGTGTGTTCTGTCTTCATTGGTTATAATGCTTGGTTGAAAAGTGTGTTGGCATGGAGCGAGAGGAAGTTGTCAAGGCAAGATGAGGTAGGCTCAAGGTAAGGGGGAGTTATTACTATATTTATAAGATGGTATACTCTTGTTTGTAGTTTTTTTAGGTCCTTAGGATTAGTTGGTGCCCATTTTGTCATTATGTCAAAGGGGAAGAAAGTTTCTATTGTGAGAGTGCTTGAAGAGAGAGAAGGAAGGTAAGCTATTTTAATGGGTGTTGACATCAATGAAAAAGGAGGAGATTGTTAGATATTTTTCAATGATGTCATGGTGATGTCATGGAGGTTTGTTAATGAGGGGATGAAGTGCCTTGATAGTCTAAGTGACAATGACAAAGTGTACAATGTGCTTGTCCAAGTATGCTTGGAGTAGGCTTGGTTGATGTTCAGCTCTGATATGGATACAAATGTTTAGGGATGAGTATGGAGTTTTTAGAATATACAAGGGGTCCTATCAAAATTAAATAATGCTTTGAGTACTTTTGTGAATGAGTGTAATTCATCTGGTAGTCCATAGTTTTCATCCAGATAGTTTGGTTCTAGTGGTGGAAAATCTGAGTAGGCAGTTTGCTGATATCACCATTACCATTTGTGGATGAGTTAGGGGGAGTTGGTCATATGGTTATGATAAAATTAGTCCATAGTTTATATGGAAAAAGTCTCAAGTCTAGTGATGTAGCACAACAAAAGATATGAAAGTGCAAAGTTAGGCTCTTAGGAATTTTGATATTGTTTTCTCATACTTAGCCAACTTTGTAATGTGGAAAGAAAAGCTGAGTAGGCATTTTAATGGTGGAATATATCACGTGTGGATGTTTAAGGAGAAGGTGATAATGTGGGTTTGTTTATTTTTGTGCCTAGTTAATATGTGTAAGATTTTAGGTTTAACACTGATACACATCAAAATTTATACATGTGTAAAGTTAGCCTTTCAAGCAAGTTGGCTCTGTGGTAGAAAGAAATATGAGTGAGCATTTTAATGTCATTAGATATTACATGTATGAGGATATTAAGAGAATATTAACACATGGTTATATTATCCTATGTGAGGAGATCATATGGTCTAAATTTTAGAACATGCACTTGAATGAAGCAAAAGATATAGAGGTGCAAAGTTGGCCTTCCAAGTAGATAAGCAATGGTCCCCATACTTAGTCTATTTTGTACTATGTTAAAGATTAGAACCAAATAGAGATCCAACGATACACAATAATTCATATATATAGATATATGGTGCATAAAAATCTAAATAGGTCAAAGTTTTTATTGGTTAACAAAGATAAAAATCAAGTTTCTTTTAAGATCCTATGGTGTGTAACCATTCGTATAGATCAAGATCAAGGGTGTGTGTTATTTTAGATGAGGTTAAGTGCCCAATGTTTAATGTTAAGAAGATAAAAATATCAAGCTACTTCAGAGGGTCAATGATGAGTATTTGTTTGTAAATATAGAGATCAATGGTGTGTATTGAGCGAGATGAGTTCAAACTGTCCAATGTTTAACACAAATAAAGATTGAGCTACATACAGGAGATCGACGAAGTGATTTAAGTCAAATAGTCAATATGAATATCCAATACTGAGAGATAAAAGATAAAGGTGATCTAATTCAAATAATATCGATGGTTCATGATCAATTTGAAGACATGAGAGCATGAGATGTGAGCAAAGTGATTAAGGTTTAAATATGACCATTTACATTTGAATATTTGAAATTTGTAAAGGAAAGACCAGTGTCTAGTTTTTGAGCCATATATTTCGATCTAGGATGAATTTACTCATGGTGTAAAAATAAAATATGTAGAGGATTCTAAGACACATATGGAAATATAGATTTAAATATTTGGAAGCTTGTATAGATAAAGATAGTGAGGTTCAAAGTTGACTATGTTTTTGTGCATATTATGCAAGTAAATCGAGAAGGATATTTGGTCTTGTTCTGATGTTATTAAATGTATCATGATGAATAAAATATTTTAGAGTGTTTTATGATCCATGAGGACCATCTGTGTGCATTATGAAGTTTTGAATAATCATATGTAGTATGAACCAAGGTTTACAAGTTGACTATGTGCTCATTCATGGTGACTATGTGTACAAATAAGTGTTTGAGATAATTATGCTTAAGCATGAGGGTTATATGATGATTTTTGGAACTTAAAGAGGACCTATAGATCATGTGTCATGGGTCCATATGTTGGATAGGGGCCCTATGTTCTTAATTTTATTGGAGATGTGTTAAAGAGGTGAATGGGTCTCCATATGACCTAAAAGTCACTGTTGATGATTTATAATTGCGCTTGATTTTAGCACCAACAATGGGAAGTTTCAAGATGTGGGACTTTCAACTTGAAACAACCTCTAGATTTTAAAGAAGTTGGTTCTTCTCTAAATCAAGTATATTTGGGAAAAGGGATAGGAATTTTAATCAGAAACCCAAATGCAAGAAAAGGAAATCTAATCTATGGCCATGCGCCTGAATGTAATTCGACCTTAATCCTGAGCACAGTGATACTATATGTAAGATTCATTTACATTTAAGAGCAAACAAGTGCATGATCAATGTAAAAGATGGAAACAATAGAAATAGAGGCTCATAGCATAGACTACTTTTGCAGTGATACAGAAAATGTCAACAAAGGCATAGGGTTCAATCTTCTTATTTGAATTTTCCAGTCATATAAGAGGCATAGAAACATGTATAGTTATATAAACTTTTCAACTCAAGAAAATGAGACAAAAGCAAATGACATTCCTAATTACAGCTCTAGAAAGTCTACAGCCTAGACTACTTTTGCAAATGACACAGAAAATATCAACAAAGGCACAAGATTCAATCTTCTCATTAATTCTCCAGTCACATAAGAGGCATAGAAACACGCACAGTTACATAAACCTTTCAACTTAAGAAGATAGAACAAAAGCAAATGATATTACTAGTCATAGCTCTAGAAAGTCTAAACTCTTTACAATAATTCTCTCTCAAAATTCTCTCTGGTCTTTTCTTCTTTCTTGGTGGTCTTTGCACCCTTATTTATAGCCTTGGATTCACTCTAGATTTTCTGCTTGTTCCCAATCTAATGGCCCAATTGAAATCTAACTGAGCTGGAAGTGTTTAATAGAAGATATTTTATAGATTCTGAAATGCATTGTCTTCTGGCAGTTCATTGGCTGTAACAGATTGTAGGACGCTCCCTTCTCTTAAATTCTAGGTAACACTTAGCCAATTTCTTGAAAATCCTCTTATTACTTTAGGAGACATCGGAGGATGACACTTGGCATGTTTCGCAACACCTATCAAAGACACACGGCACTTTCTGCATAACTTAAACTCTTTTGTGTCTTTGCTCAGGAGTGTTCCACCTTTGACACTTATCTCTATCCACTTCCTCAAAACTTCAACAACTTAAAATAAAATAAGACCTACATCATTTCTTACCTGAGTAATTTTAAAAGGGACACAGGGACAAGTGTCAATCTCTACTGCTTCATTAAAGGACACATGGCAATCTCTGCTTTACTTATCGAGGGTTACGTGGTAGCCTCCACTTCTTTTATCTACCTTTTAGAAACCTGCAGAAGATGACATGTGGCAGTCTCTGCTTTACTTTGTTTATACAATAGAAACAAATGGGTCTCATTTCACATTTACACAGACAGTGACACCTGGCAGCTTCTGCTTGCTTCAGAAACTACACTTAAGACCCACCACAGTCTTTGCTATATCAGTGAAGAAAAATTGAAGATAATTTAGATCGCAACACATGGTGGCTTCCACTCTCCTTTACTGGGGTACATGGCATCTTCTGTCACTTTTAGAAAAGCAACATTGAGACCTTCCACGACTGCCACTTGGCACTTTCCGCTTGATCCTGGTACTTAGCTTTTTAAAACCTTTCGATGAAAAGAGATGAAATGCAGGTGCCGATATGAAACTATAGACGTTGACACTTGGCACATTCCGCTAAGTCACTATGAAATATGTGGCGCATTCCAACCAACTCATAAAAAATAAAAAGATGCCTCGGATGACAACACTTGGCAGTTTCCACTGAGAAGGATGCCTCGAATGATGACACTTGTCAATTTTTGTTTGATTTCAACACTTCGACAAAAAATGAATCAAAAGGAAAATAGAGCCCGTGCTCTATTTCAAACTTTGCCATCTCAAACCAAAGTATGCGAGGACAAAACTTGGTAGTGCGCAGCTGAAAAAAATAAGATGAAATGTAGAGTAATTTTTTACTCTACAGTCACTTAGGCCTATTTAAAAGTGGATTGTGCTTAAGTGTGACCCATGTAAGATGCATTAAGGAAGAAGGTATGTAGTGTGGCTGATGAGGAAATATTGTGGTCTGATTAATTCATGAATTATATATAAATGGTGAAATCAAATATGTTGGTTTCTAGGATTTTGGGAAGACTTATGAGTGAGACAAGTACAAGGTGTGCATGTGAGAGGTGTGGAGTGAAGGAAAATTAGATGTGACCAATGTATAGGTTGATAAGAAAAGTAAATTGATGACTATGTGTATGACCTATATGTCATGTTTTTTATGTACAAAAAGTGTTATTTTAGCTTGAGGATATGCAAATAGGTCTGTGTGTGCATATAAGGATAGTTTGAGTGAAGAAGGAGAGAGATTGTGGCATGTATATATGAGAGGTCTATATGAGATAGAGTTTATGCATGGGTTAGATAAATATAGATCCATCATCAGGTTTTGAATAGATTAGTTCTAGGGTAAAGGTGTTCAAAGGAGGGTCTAAAGGACTTGGTATTCCTTAGAGGTAGTTCTTCCTTGTGAAATAGGTGTTTTACTAAAGGCATTTGGTTAAGAGGATATGATCAAGGTTTGCTAGTCTAAAGAATTTGATCAGTTTCTTGTTTGTAATTTATTATAGGATAGTAGTCCATGTGTTATAGACTTGAGAGTGGGTTTTATTTCCCATGAGGGTTTTCCACATGAACTATGTCTTATGTGTTTGATCTTGTGTATGCATTGAATGAATGAGCTCTCTTATTAATGTTACTTGATTAAGTTGATATATTCTAATTATTTAATATTTTGAAAGGATTGGAATTAAAATAGAAATATCTGGGCTCACTGGTTCACCCCCCTTAGTAATTGTACATCTAATAGTAAATCCTTCATCTTCCTCTAAAGGCATATTGTATGGCTTCCTAGATAACTATTATGGGAAGATAAAGATAAGTGTATGGCTTGAGAGCTGAGATAATAGTTAAGTGATATGGGATTGCTATCTAGTATAGTAGTAAATTCAGGATCACCTTGGGTGTAATATTGAGGGATGCCTTCCCCCGTGGACTCAAGAGAAGTAGGGGGGCTAGGATAATTCTCCATAGATGAAGATGAATTTGGGGGTTCAGTTTTATTTTTCAACTTCTATCATGTCAAAACCATATAGAAATAAAAATCAAGAAATAACAAAAAGCATGCAAGAGATTATTTTTTATTATCTCATATTTAGTGAGGATGAAAAGATGCACATGCTAAAAATGTTCCTAATTTTTTTTTTAATTTTTAACTTTAAAGTGTGATAAAAGAAAAAGAGAAGGATACTGAGGGTCCTAAGAAGCATAAATCTAAGGATGGTATCAGGTTTTATTTTAGTGCTCAAGGATTGTTGTATTGGTATTGATACTTATCCTAGTATTGGGGCCTACCCCCTCACTTCACACACCATAGTGTAAGGGCGTTGGGTGCTTAGCCAAAATATATCAAAAGACCAAAGTTTATACTCAGCCAAAGCACTAAGTTGGTTCTCCCCTTGGTGGTGAAATCCAAGTGGTATCATCGAGAAGAAGGTTACCACTAGGTGATGTAATCCTAGTCAGTTCCCTTATGTTAGATGTTTTGATGAGTCTATTGTGAATGTGATTTGGCTTGTGTGTGATAAAAGTGCCAACTACGGTAAATTCATTTCCTATATTATTCTATATGATTAAGTTAAATAGGCAAAATAGATGTAGATTTTTTAACCTTTTAAAAAGAAAAAATGCAATTTTAGATTTTATTTGAATGAATTCAAAAAATAGAAGAAAGGGAGATAGATAAATAAATTTTAAAAATAAAATTGAGACCTCATGGGTCCCACCAGACGTGCCAGAACTTTTATGTAGTTTTTCATTTTCTTTTTAATTTAAATATTACTTACTAAAAACTCAAAATAAAATAGGGTTTATGGGGAATACCTATGGATTGAAAGATGTTGCACACCACTTTGAATCCAACGATAGTGAAATCTCCTTTTTGGTTAAGAAGGCATTAATAGATAATTAGGTGGACAATCTGATATGAGACCAGTTCTAGGAATAGGTACACTTCTTTAGAAGGATGTCAATTCACTATTTATAAAATTTAGCATATAAAAAGCATATGAAATTACAATAGATAAATGATAAGGTAATAATGTTGATTAAGATTTAGTCATCAAATAAGCTATCAATCTAAATGAAATATTCCTCCTAATAAGTAGAAGCAAAATCTACATCATCTTGTATAACAGCTAATTGTTTTTTAGTGGCTTCATGAGAGGGTGAATAAACAATTGTACAGAGGACTAACTCAAAGGCTATGTCACTTTGATCCACAAATAAATATTGAGAAACTATGGGGAGATCAATGATACTAGTTATGTCATGAACTAAATTGAGTAGAGTCATCTACAAGTAGAAGGCCATGTTCAAATAACAGTAATTAATTAAAGATTCCAAATAGAAGCTTATGATTAAGGTTTCAAAATCTATGAATTAAAAATAGTATATTGATTTCAATCTTGATAGGATCGGTGCTAATCAATAGAATTGGCATTGATTCTCTTTGTGGCTAAGTTTAATAAAATAGAGAATCAGACGAGACAAACTTGCAAACAAAGATTGATAAATGGATATAGAAGGATGATAATAATATTTTAGTGATTAAATAAATGGATAAAATAATACTAATTGATAGAGAATGATAAAATGGAATATGATAACTTAATTTTGATCAGCTTGTGAGTAGAATTAAATTCTTCCACAGACACAAGCAGTTGCTTGGGTTGCATAGAGGATATGATTTGATTGCAATGAAAATTTAGTATAGTGTCGTTAGGAATGTCACAAAATCTTTAAGAATTCTAACAAAAATTTGAGACTCTAAATTTTTTGTTCTAAAATGCAAAGGCAGACTAAGTATTTATAGATCGATGCTGATCTAGATAATCAACACTGATCATAGGTGAATGATCACCGATTCACCCAAAATGGTGCCTTTGTTTCAATTGTGGGTAAGAATAGCTCGGAGATGGGTGAAGTTGTTGGTAATGATTCCATACAGGATAAAGTGGTTAATAGGGTAGATTCCTAGGTTATAAATAGATTTGGGAGGTTAGGAGGGGTAAGAAGGTAAAAGTAAAGGCTATTTACCAAGCTAGTAAACAATAAATAAACTAAACCTTAGGATCAGGTTTATTTAAGATATTTAAATAAATAGGTCCTACGACACCTAATTAATTGTCCTTAGGGTATGAAATTATAGTGTCTACACTTTTATTTGATAAAATACTCATGAATTGCTCTAGTCGATAGTTTCTTAATGCACATGTAAAGGATTACTTTAGGGTCTAGAATAAACTAACCTTCTTCATCCAATTCAGGCAACTTAATCTTAGTATAAACTCTATGACCAACTACCTTATTCAAGAGCAAGATACATAGAATACTAGATGTATGCGAGTGGATTGGGTGAATTCTAACTTGTAGGCCACGTCACCAATTTTTTGTAAGATCTAATAAGGGCCATAATACTTAGGGGACAACATGTTATCCTTTTTTATGCTTCAAAGATACATGTTTATTTGGATATAGTCGCACAAAGACCCAATCACCTGTGTCAAAATGCTACTCACTATGGTGTAGATTTGCTTATTGTTTGATGTGATTCTAAGCCATGGCTAAATTTTATTGCAAACTAGCAATGACCTCCTATTAATTGTGAATGTGTTCCTCAACAACTTGAATCTTGGGATGGACCTTCAAGGTTAAAGTGATGGATGGAGGGTGATGTCCATAAATGGTCACAAAGAGACACATTTTGGATGAACTGTGAATAAAATTATTATACCACCATTCAACAAGTGGTAACCAATGAACCTATTTTTCTTGTTTATCAAAAACAAAACAATGGAGATACCATTCTAGACAATTTTTGACTACCTTTGTTTTCCCATCATATTGAGGATGATAGGATGAACTATGAGCCAACTAGGTACCCAAACATGCTAATAATTCAATCCAAAAATTACTAGTAAATATGGGATCTCGATCACTTACAATGATCCTTGGAGTACCATGCAATTTTTGGATGATATTGGAAAAAGTGGAAGCTATTGTACTGGCATCAAAAGGTTGTGATAGGGAACAAAAATGAGCATACTTAGTGAGTCAATTCACAACTATCATGATAATTATTATCACCCTCAAATTGTGCTAACCCAGTAATGAAATCTATGGAAACCTCCTCCTAACAGTAGTTGGGAATGGATAAAGGCTACAAAAGACCTGGTGTCTTAATGGTTTCCCCTTTGTTCTTTTGACATATCATGCATCTTGCCACATATTTTTGGACCTCCCCTTGAGTCCTTCCAAAAAAAAAATCTTTTTTGATTCTATGATATGTTTAAAAAAATTTAAAGTGACCTCTGAGTGGAGAGGCATAAAGTTCTTGAAGAATTTTATGTTTGAGGAGAGAATGCTTATAGAGGTATAATCTATCTTTGTACCATAATGTGTTGTCATTCCATGTATTTTTTTCATATTCTTCGGAACCCTACTAAAGATTCTAAATCAAAACCTTGATAGCACTATCATTCTTCCATTATGATCTTGTTTCTTCTAGCCAATCCGCCTGCCACATAGACATGGTGCATAATAATGCCTCAACTGATCATCTCACTAAGAGAGGGCATCTACCACCACATTCTATTTTTTTTCTTATACACTATTTCAAAATCATAGCCTAACATTTTAGTCACCCATTTCTATTATTCTTTAGATGGCAATCATTGTTTCAAAACATATTTGAGGCTATCATGACAGAGACACATCGTTGAATTTATTCCTAGATGATACATATCCCATATTTTACACAGAACTCATTCATTCCTTACACTTCCAAAATTCTATAATTATGTTAAGATATGACTATTCCATCTCTTTTGCTTTTCATAGTGTCAATTACTTGTCAAATCAATTTCAATTACCCTTATTTACTATTTTTAACCACTAGATTTGTTATGATTTACTATTTTAGAGTATTATATTCTATATCTACCTTACACACTAATTATATATTTAGTTAAAAATTATCTCCATCATAATAAGTGAGATAGCTCATTCAATTTATTGGATTAAAAATATTTAACACGTTGATTTAGAAAAAAAATTGAGGAAAAAAATAGCTTTCATAAAACTACGTATCATCATTAACTTTATAGAATTGAATATAAGGTTGAGCCATGTGAATAAGTAACCCTTTATGCATAATTTTGTATATTATTTTGCATTTAATAAGAGTACTTTTATTCCACATTTATGTTGATAAAATTAAACTATTTGATCTAAGGAAAAAATATTTAAAAAAAGATCATATAAAATAAGAAGTTTATATACTTAATTTATTAATAAATTTATTTTATTTTATTTTTTTATTTTACTAATCTTTTTTAAAACTTTGAAAATTCTATTATTACAAAAATAATCCAATAATTACTTAAAAGAATATTTTAATTAATTAGATGTGTCAAAATTAAATATATAGATTCCTTTAGTTAAAAAATATATTATGATTTCACTGTACAAGTTTAATAAATAGCGTTACAAAGAATAAAATATCCCACCTCCACCCAATAAACTCTTAAATTAACTTTAATTGCTAATTTTTTTTCTTTTGAATCATATGAGTCAAATTTCAAACTCATGGTAAATTCCATTCAAAAATTTAAACAATTCATTACACCACAATTCAACGTAAGTCAAAACTTCATCCCTGAATCTGTGGCATGGCAGATACTGTTACTGTTTGTACCTTGGCCTTCGCCCTCATGACGTTTTCTTTTATTGTGTCGAGAACCATCGAGCAGCCAAATACTCTTTTCTTTTCCACACATATCAAACTCCAATAACTCCCTGGAAACATCTGCAGCACCTCACATATCATTACTGTCAATGTTCGAGGGGAAGGCATAGCTCCTTCCTCCACTATAGCCAAGCCATTGAAAATTCCTCCAGCTTAGGAAATGCTCCCCTCTTTGCCAAATTCCTTTGGTAACTTCTGTATGTTGGGGCAACGAACGATCTCTATTTGTTTAATATGCTCAAGTTTGTGCTAGCTAGGTACTTCTTTGAACATGTCACATTCGAACAAAGCAATTTTGATCAGATGTTGAAATATACAAAATGAATCTTCTATTTGGAGTAATTGAGAGCATCTTAACATGAGTGTCCTCAATTTTAACATGCTATCATGTCATGGGGTAGGCTTTCCATCTCTGTGAGATACAAGTCTAGAAACTGCATCTGCTTCATGCTTCCAAACATTCCTTGTAGAATTATTTCACCATTGTTTTCAAGCATCAACCTTTAGAGTTGTTTGAGGGAACCCAGATCATTAATTGAGAGTAAATCTCTTTCAAGTCAATGACCGATGTCCAAAAATTCTCGCCATCTTTATCCATGCATGTGGGGAACAGAAAGTTCTCAGGTATTGAAGAGATGTAAGTGGTGAGATCCCATATGGTAGGGACTGCAGATGTTTACAATGACCGATGTCCAAACATTTCAGGGAATTCAACTTAGAAATGCTGGATGGGAGTTTTGTAATTTGAGAGTTAACAAGATCAAGAATTTGACCGTTTGCAAGAGCACTGATAGATTTGGAGAGTCTCTTGATAAGCGTAGAGGCTAACCTGAGCCAAAATAAATACTTCAAACATACTATGCTTTTTGGTAAAGACTGGAGTGCAGTGAATGACAAATCCATCAACCAGAGAGAGATCATACTCCCAATCACCTGTTGGGGCTTCTTTTACAAATAAAAATTGTTACGCATTAACCAGCAACGAATATGGGAAGATCCCAATATGTTTGGAACATTCGTGAAACTATTTTTCATCAATGAAATTCTGACATGTGCCGAACAGTCATCAGCTGAAAGCAGAAAGAAGCATTTTTCTTCTGTCTCACCAATGTGTTGTGCCAAATCAAGCAAGACATCATGCACCCTGAACAAGACTACCCCTTTGCCATGATATATGACAAGTGTTCAATAAGTCAACTGTTAGCCAACAAATTCATGTATCTCTGCATCATGTCGACAGGATGATGTCCAGTCACAAACCCTTCCCCAATCCAGTACGTAGTCACAATTCTAGCATTAATATCTTGATATTCTACCAACGCAGCAAGGTAGAGAAAGCATGATTACAAGCGAATGTTAAAGTCTGCCAAAGCATCATAGCTCGCGTGTCTGTAACATAATCATCGTATTTCGCATTTTGCAATCTCTTGAGTGCAAATTCTCATTCATTTGAGTGGGTAATGCCTACCCCCCGCACTCGTTGAAGACCCGCCTTGCTGTTTCTTTGTCAATGTTCATCGGTAATACTCCATCACTGTGAGGAAAAGAGTGAAAACAAAACAACCGCCAGCTGTCGTCCTCCTCAACTTTCGCACTTGGACGATGGATGGACACGGAACTCCTAACTGCTGAAGCACGCTGCTACTTCTGGAAGTGGCAATGATGATGTTGGAATTGTGTTGTGGGGAGAGAGGCACACACAGCTTGGATAACAAAGAGTTTGAACTTGTTTCCCAAACATCATCTAAAAACAATGCAAATTTATTTTCGCTCAACTTCCCACTTAGCCACAATTTCACATCCTCTTCTTCTCTAGTGTCCGATCTTTCATTGATTTTTAGAGATATTTGTTTGACAAGATCATTTCTAAGAGCTTTGAATGAGGGGTTTTTTGAAACAGTAACCCAAAGCATTAAATCATTGGAGAAAAGACTCTGTACCTTTCTGCTCATGCCGTTGAAGACCCTTTTGAGAAGTAGGGTTTTTCCTGAACCGCCCATCACAACTAGGCTGATACGGGACACATTTCTCTGCTGCGCAGAATCGACAATCTCCTCAGGTGTTGTGGAGACATAATCTTGTCCAAGAATGAGCGGCTCCTCAATTCCATCTTCGATAGGGCTGAAGAAGTGGATAGAAAGCTATCTCCTGATGTGCTTGCAAGCAGTGTTGGAGTGGTTGATTGGAGATTGTCAATCCTCTCCTTAATCTGTTGTAGGCATTATCGATTAACCACATCTTGGTGAAGCTGGTGGAGAAAAGAAATGGAAGGAGTGGAGTTTAGATGTTCTTCAATAACTGAAATGAAAAGAGTGATTTTTCTGCTCGTTTGATAACGAGAAATGAGGTGATAGGAAGATGGTACAGTGCAGCGTTGGGCCAAATCAGATGCTTCCTGCAGAAGATCATTCAATTTGTTCAACCAGCTATTCACCGCAGAGGAGGGAAAAGGATGGTGAGAGGATGCATGGATATTTCCAGAGATTAAAGCCTTTCGGTACTCCTGCATTTCCATGTTGATGGAGTGAAATCTGGGGAGCAGATGTTTGAGAACTCTTTCCTGCAACGGATTGAAATGTTGATGTGAGCAATAATTTCATTTACTGCAAACTGAATGGCAGAACCAATCATTCCAGAGATGAAACCGGGATCAGCCATTATTGGACGGACCAAAAACTACCTTCTACTCAAAACAAATAATGGCTTTTGTGGTTTTACCATAAACAGATAGTAAATATTCACAAATTTGACGCTACGCCTCAATGATTGAGACGATATAAATGGAAGCTCTAAAACTATATTGAGAGCTGTTAAAATAATACAGACTAAATATAATAATTAGCTGCTCAAGAAAATAAAATAATACAATATATCTGCTCAGAAATGAGCGAACAACAAAGACTCAAAATAAGGACTTTTTATTTAATTAATTAAGCATTGTTCGTTATATTCATATATAGCAAAGGGAGAGCAGCAGTTTAGAGTTTAACAAACAACTGAACTATGCGTAATAAGTCTCATGCAATCTAATTGCATGGAGTAAACAGAAGTCTATAAAAATTAAAAAAAACTCAATCAACGAGTTGCAGTTGATCGGTGGTTGGTCATGCACTCCTTCAATATCCCCTTGGATGATTAATAGGGATGAGTCTCGATGTTGTAAAGCAACAAAATTGGTTGTAGGAAGGGCTTTGGTAAAAATATCAGCTACTTTCTCAGAAGTAGGACAAAACTGTAACTCAACTTGCCCATCCTATACTTAATCTTGAATGAAGTGATGTCAGATATCAATATGTTTTAATCTAGCATGAAACATAGGATTCTTTGTCATGGCAATAATGCTACTGTTATCACAAAAAAGTGTAATTGGATGTTCCTGAATCAAATATAAATCCTCCAATATTCTTCGAATCCATATTGCTTGACAACATCATGCTGCCACTACAATATACTCTTCTTCTGCTGAAGAGAGAGCCATTGTTGCTTGTTTTTACCACTCCAAGATATAACTCTAGAGCTAAATGAGAATATATAACCAGATGTAGATTTTATATCATCAACTGAACCAGCCCAATCAAAATTTGTATAGCCAGCTAGCTTAACTTTTCAGTGGAATAATAATGAATGCTAAAATTTTGTGTACCACTCACATACCGTAGGATTCTTTTTGCAGCATGCCAATGAGACTCATGCGGAACTTTCATGAATCGAGAGATGAGACTTACATCATACATAATGTTAGGTCTTGTTATAGTGAGGTACATGAGGCTCCCAACCAAACTTTTGTATAAAGTAGCATCCACTTTGGAACTTGCATCTTTCTTGGTTAATTTCTCACCAAGGGCTATAGGAGTTGCAATTGCTATGCATGTCATCATTCTAAACCTTTTCAATAAATTAGATACATTCTTTTTTTGACAAATAAAAATTATCATTGCTTGTTGTTGCACTGCCACACCAAGAAAATAATGCATGAGTTCTAGATCTAACATTTCAAATTTATGTTTCATTTCTGCCTAAAACTTCTCCATGAGAGTTTTACTATTAATTGTATAAAGTAATATCATCAACATAAAGATAATAAATGAGAATATCATTACCAATATGTTAGACATGTACATGGTTGGATCTGAATGGCTTCTACTAAATCCCTTCTTCAATAAATAACTATCAATCCTTGCATACCAGGCACAAGGAGCTTGCTTCAACCCATAGAGTGTTTTTTTTTAACTTGTAAACCAACTATTCCTTTAACTTGAATTTCATATCCCATGGGTTATTGCACATAAACTTCCTCATCTATATAACCATTAAGGAAGACTAATTTTGCATCCATCTGATATACTGGCCACTTGTATTGTGCAACAATAGCCAAAAAATTCTTGATTGTATCAAGTCTTGTAACTGGAGAAAAAGTTTCTAAATAATATACTCTAGGTGTTTATGTAAATCCCTTGGCAACTAGTCTTGCCTTGTGTCTTTTCATAGAACTATCAACATGATATGTCACCTTATAAATCCATTTGACACCAATCACCTGTTTATCTTTTGGAAGTTTCACTAATTCCCATGTATTATTTTTATCAATTGCTTGCATCTCATCATTCATAGCATCAATCCAAACTATTTCTTTCATTACTTCTTCATATATAAAGGGTTCAACTTCAATTGTACTAAGCAAAACAAAATTCACAGTTGGATTCACATTACTCCTTTGATTAATTTCATTTTAAACTCTGTACATTATTGAATAGCTTAAACTTGATGCTAGACTTGAACTATCACCTGAAGGTGTGCTAGCAAAAAAACTTGGTGAACCTAAGCTTGGAGAGATTGAAATTGAGCTACTACTAGGGCTTGAACTTCCACATGAGCTTTTGGGGAGAGGACAAAGGCTTCCATCTTCTATGTCCATTATTATTGGTGTTTTTTGTTGTGCACCTTTTTATCATTATCATTCTCCACCTTCATCAGAAAACACATCCAGACTATCAGTCTATTTCTTTGTGTCAGGATTATAAAATCTATATCCTTTAGTTGCATCAAAAAATCCCACAAACATACGATGTTGAGATTTTGTATCCATCTTATTCTGCTTTTGAATTGGAATATGAACATATGTAGAACAACCAAATACAGGAAGATGAGACACAAAATGCTTGTGACCACTCTAAGCTTCCTTTGGAGTGATGTTGTGAATTGATTTTATGGGGCTTTGATTCAAGGTGTATACTTTTATTTCTACTACTTCTCCCCAATAATAATTTGGAATATTTTTTGACTGCAACATACTTCGTGCCATTTCCATAATGGTATGGTTCTTTCTTTCTCCAATAGTATTTTGCTGAGAGGTATAGGCTATAGTAAGTTATCTCTTGATGCCATTTTTTTGTTACAAAAATTAAAAATCTCTTTTGAAGTGAATTCTGCCCTCTATTTGTTCTGAGTATTTTGAGATAATACCCTTTTTTTTTTCTGCCATAGCTTTAAAATTTTTGAAGCATTTAAAATCTTTGGATTTCTACTTAAGAAAATAAATCCATGTGTGGTGAGAGAAAACATCAATAAAAGTCAAAAAATAAATATTCTTACGCAAAGATTCCTCTTGTGTAGCACCATAAATGGTAGCATGCATAAGCTCTAGAGGAGATTTTACTCTCCAAAATTTGTTCACCAGAAAACTATCTCAATATTGCTTGCCAAGTACACACCCTGAACAAACTTATTATTTTACCTAAATTGATGGAAGTCCTATCACCATATTCTTCTTGTGAAGTAAATTTAATCCTTGAAAATTTAGATGACTATAATGTTGATGCCATAACCAAAAATCATCTATGGTTGCTTTGAAGGCATGCATAGTAGTAGAATGCAATGTGAGAGGAAATAACTCATTCTCTGTCATAGGAACGTTTGCTACAAGATGATAATTAACTGATTTATCAAATATTTTGTAGCATTCATCTTTAAACATTTTTTTTTTTAATTTTTTGCTACAAGTCACCCAATACTTAAAAGGTTATGATGTAATTTGGGCACATGCAAAGTATCATGAATATAAGTAGTTTCTCTTTAGTTTTTATAACAAGAGTAACTTTTCCCATCACATCAACCTCTTTATCATCACCAAATTTTACTTGATGTTTTATAGATGCATCTAATTTGACAAAGAGATCACATTTACCTGTCATATGATTAGAGCAACCACTATCCAAAAACCACACATATTTTTTATTTTCTTTCACCCAATTGTATGTGAAGAAGGTGGAGTGCTTGGGATCTTCAAAAGACTCTTTAGTATAGTTGGCTCTTGACTTGTTCAAGTCAGATTTATTCTTTCTACACTCAGACTCATAATGTCCATAACATTCACAATATTTACATTGGATTCTTCTCCGATCCACAAATTTGCCTCTTCCTCTTCCTCTATTATTGTTTCTTCCTCTTCCTCTACCACATCCTCTATTATTAGAAGGATCCCTTTGACATTTATTTGTTTCAAAAAAAGGAGTTGTATATTTGTCTTCAACATTCACTATAGACTGGAAAACCAACACTAAACTCTTCGTAGAATGTTACATATGATCCTTATGAGATTTTAAAGAACTAACCAACTCTACCACTTTGAAGGTGGTGATATTTTTGCTTTATTCAATGGTTGTCACCACTAGATCAAATTTAGGAAGAAGAGATCTCAACATCTTCTGTATAATTTTATGTTCTGTAATTCCTTTCCCTTGTGTCCTAAGTTGATTCATAACACCTTGAGTCATAGTAATAAAATATTGAATAGACTCAGCTTCTTTCATCCTTAAATTTTCAAAATATCTTCTTAAGGTTTGAAGTTTTACCAATCTAACTTTGTCATAACCTTGGTATGAAATTTTCAAAGTCTCCCATGCATCCTTAGATTTTGTCATACCAGTAGTAGGGGGTAAACTGAAATAAAATTACATATGCAAAGAAATAGAACAACATGCTTTATCTGATCATCATTTCCACTCCAAGTGGCATTAGAAACTACCTAAGTTTCTTCTTTCTTCACCTAAAATTCATCATTAAAGAGGGATAAAAGTGGAGGAAATATATTGGTATTTATAACAACTTGAATCAAGATAGAGGGCGAAAAATAAATGGCTTAAATTATAAGATAAAGAATATGAAACTAAGTAGCTAAAAGCAAGATAAAAACTTAATAGGAAAATAGATTGTTTAGAAATATTTAATCATAAGATTTGAATTGAAAAATATGATGCAATTCATCTTACCATAATGTTTGGCAAGTTCATGAAGTTGTCATCAATTTGAGTGACTAAATTTTGTATAGAAATAGGGGTAGTGTAATGCTCATGCTTAGTGTTGTCACATAGAAACCTGTTAATGGGATCAAATTAGATTTGGTGTCATATATATATATATATATATATATATATATATATATATATATATATATATATATATATATATATATATATATATATATATATATATATATATATATATATATATATATATATATATGTATGTATATATATATATATATATATATATATATATATATATATATATATATATATATATATATATAGAGAGAGAGAGAGAGAGAGAGAGAGAGAGGTATATTTGAAAAATCATTTGAAAGTAATGTATGTTTTTTTCATTTCAAATTCATATTATTGAGATAGATAATTTAGAAAAATAAATGCTAGTATGAAAGCAATAGTTTAGAAAGAAATTGTGAACATCTTTAAGTTGTTCATTCTTAATGCTAGTTCAAAAATAAAAACTCCAACCTTCCATTGTTCAATTATAAATAAAAAATATAAAGAAAAATTTATCTATAGAAGCATCTTATGGCCATCTATAATTCTATACATATACACACAACAAACCATAACAAACTTCCACATAAATTTATGTCTTTATAACCCACTACCATGTTTTTTAATGAATTAATTTGGCATTCAATGTGAAACCATCAAACTAGGAACCCACACCATGTGACCAAACACAAAATTCAATGTCAAATCATACCCACATTATACAAACTTGCCCTATGTCTATCGTAATGTAAATTCCCAACCACGATCCAAGTGAAGAGGGAAATAACATACGAAAATTCAGCCAATTAGTTTGCACCAAATAACATTATTTTATGCACCTCATTAAAAAAGTTTCGATTTCACTTTGAAAAAGGCTTATATATATTTTTAGCATGTTATTCAATGTAATTTAATTGGCCAATATATTCGAAGATAATTCCAAGTTAAAATTAAATGGTCCATAAGTTTACCTTTGGGACTAAGTTAGAGGGTAAGCAAATGTAATTGTTTCTTAATTGTTCATCTCAATAGTTTGAAAAAGAATTTGCATTAAAGATGTTCAATAATAATAATTTATTTCTTGAACAATTTTATTTTCCTAGTATTGATTCATGTGATTTTTTTGTGCATGTTATCTAAAATGAAGTGATGTAGAAGATTCAAGTTTTGAGTGCCTAACATTTGAAATTAAATCCAAGATCACAAGTTTAGCAACATAATTTTTAATAAAAGTAACTTGCATGATAATATTATATGAATCAATGCTTGAGAAATACATATGCAAAGAATAAACATTGTAATATACTTAGTAATGAGAAAGAACAGAAGATGTACATTTTGGTTTGAGGATGCTATGGCATATAAGATTACAATACAAAAGAGATCATATAGTTGTAGTTTATTTATTAGTGACATATATGTATGAAAAATAATATAGACATGTCAAGAAAACAATAATAAATATGAACACTAACAAACAATAAGTTAGACATCTCAAACAGGGCCAACTCATTCAGGGTCAACTCAATCAGATTAATATGATTTTTTTATCAAAATGATCAAGAATAATTTTTGATGTTAGTCTGCCCCAATCATTTCCACTTGTTTGCAAGCCCTATTTAGATATGCTTATCTGGCCTAAACCTACCAAGGTTTTTATGGGTTTATAGAACATGAGAATAGTACACTATAACTTTATTTTTAATCATGGATCCTTAACCAAATGACTAAATGAAAGTCTTAAGAGTATTATTATAGTTATTTGTACATGTAGGAACATCCCATGTTAGTTACTTTTATTAAATCCCATATGTTGAAATATGACCTGTACGACTTGATGGTCATCCTCTCAGATTTCCAGCCTCCAACATATCTAAGTTTGGATTTCATATCAAATTTTAATAAATGGTGTAAATTTCAAATTATAAATATAATTTGAAATTTACACCATGTATTAAAATTTGATTGAACATGTTGGAAAGATGAAATATTTTGAGATAACTAGCATTTAAAGCATATTGCTGAAAATATCCATAATACGCTGATGGATGGGGTAATAAGTAGCATTATTTTTTGTGCATGACAAGAGAAACCTTAAAAGATGTTAATTTGTTTTGAGTTTATAAAATGTGGGAATAAGAGAGGGTGAAACTCTTAGTTGTAGTGTGAAGCTAGCAAAAATTATTGAATTTAATAGAGATAATTGTTACACTTTTTATCCTCTAGAGAATTCAAATTCGGTCAATGCAATAATCAACAATCATAGAATACTCTTGTTGAGGTCAGAAGCACCTATACTCTTATTATTCATATTATAGAATACTCTTGTTGTACGCTTCCAAGAGACTGGGCTGAAGTCAACATGAAAATTCTTAGGATGCAACGTAATGCATTGATCTCCAAATACGTTGTAAAGTGTATTAATGGTAGTGAAGGTGAACAAGGCTAGAAAATTTTGTTCCCTTTTTATTCAATGTGTGGACATTCACCTAATAACATTTAAGGACCTCCTTTTTTGGCTTCTAGTTAGAAATCTTGGGAACAATTTAAAATTTATGTGTAATTTTTGTACTCCATACTTATTCTATTTATCCAAATAGATGGTATGTCTTTCCATCTATTTTGAGGAAGAAATGTATGTGGTTGGATGCTAGGTGGTGATAAAATTAATCCTAGACAAAGTACATGAACTATATCAAGCTAAGTAGATGGAAAGCATATCCAATCAGTTTGTATTACTTTATAAATTACTTCTTGATTCTAGTCTTTCCTAATTTTGTTCAACTCTAGGAATAAAGAATTGAAGAAGACAAATGAAAATCAAAATGGAAAATAAGAATGTGTGAATACAATCATTGCTAATTAAGCTAGGTGAGTAAAGTTAAAATTGGATGACTTCTAGATCATCCAAGTTGATCAGCTAGATCATTTAAAACAAATAATATTTTTGTAAAGCCTTGAATAAGAAAGTTATTTCAAGAAGAGATATACCAACTCTTGTCAAAGCCTCTAATGTAGATGTTGAATCTTTTATGGAATTATTTATGAAAAGAAAATTATATATCTATGATAAAATTAAGTTGTGATAAAATGTATATAACTAGAACAATACATCAAAAATTAAGGGAAGCATTTTCTCACTAAATCAATATTTTTTAAGGATTATTTAGCACCTATAAAATTAAAATCTCAAATCTCAAACCAAAACAATCTGCACAATAAAATTTTATGTGCACATAATGTATCCCTAAAAATTCCACTGGTTCTTATGCTTGTAATGAAAACCACAAAAATAGAGAATTATATAACTTACTAACCTTTGTTGTTCAATTATTGGTACTCGAGAAACCATTAATTTAAAAAATATCTCCAAAACCTCATATGCAACCAATTTTTTTTGATCCTATATGATGTGTTCCACTTGAAATGAAACATTAGTTTGAGATCTCTAGTTGCAAGGAAGCGCTAGCATCTCTCCAAAAGAATTTTGCTTATTAGGGTCTAAATACATGGCCAATAATCCTTGGAAAGAAACAAACTTTCAAAATTTTCAGTGACACTGTGATATTATGTATAAGAAAGAATACCTTTAAAAGTCACTTGTCTCTACAACATAATCTCCACGCAATCCTTTTAGAGTTGTAGACATACCTGGATGTGGGAAGTAGGCTCTTGTCTAGCCTGTATAACCTACATGACCTCCTTTTGCATTTGTTTTAGTTACATATCCCCTTTTTTTTTAACAACTTGATGGATGAAAGAGTCAACTTCAACAAGGTTTTGATATTCGGTAATAAGAACAAATTAGTTGTGAAAATAATTGGAAAAAATAAATAGAGTTACAAGAATAAAATAAGGTTGTTTTCCTACAAATTTTAGATGAATTGAACAAAGCTTATATCATCTCAGGCCTAATTTAAATTCCATTAACCAAATCTTCTATCATCATAGGGATAATGTAAATGCCACTAAACAAAGCTTATATCATCTCAAAACTAAGTCAAATGCCTTTACCAAGTTAAAAGACTATATTCTACTCATCACTACAATTATATTGCATCTGAGAAGCTCAAATAATACCCTCAATAAAAATATAATTCAATCTTTGCTTAAATGTGATTATATAAATTTTCCTTATCATATTTCAAGTAATCTATTAGCTTCCCATTCATCAAACAATAGTAACCGCTTAGCTACAATGGTGATAAAAATATAGACCAACCCTTGTTTCTTATGTTGCCTTACATCTTCCCCTATACCTAAGACTCTGATCTAAGAACTTGTCCTTTTATTTCAAGGACATGATAGATTCATTAAAGTATAATAAAATTTGGTTACTAGATTAGAGTGGTATTATTAGCATATTACCCATGATACAAATGTTTTAGCATCTTGTTGCTTGTGTCTAAGGGAACCTATCATGGATTTTATACATGTATGAGATCTATTAAAAGAAGCCAAAGACAAAAATAAATAATATGAAACAAAGCACTGACATGTATCTATTTTTTGACCTATCCAAGGCCAGAACAATTTTTATTGATCCTAGTAATGAGAAAGAATAGAAGATGTACATTTTATTTTGAGGATGCTATGGCATATAAGATTATAATACAAAGTTGATGATATAGTTGTAGATTCTTTTTTTGTGACATATCTGTATGTAAAAATATATATAGAAATGTGAAGAAAACAAAAATAATAAATATGACCACTAATAAAGAATAAGTCAAACATCTCAAATAGGGCCAACTTAGTTAGGGCAATCTGCAATTTTTACCAAAATGATCAAGAATATGTCACATTCATATTTTATGTTGGTTTGTCCTATTCATTTCCACTTGTGTTTAATCCCTATTTAGATATGCTTGCCTGGCCTAAACTTGCCAAGGTTTTTATGTGTTTTTGGTACATGAGAATAGTACATCATAATTTTTTTTATATCATGGATCCTTAACCAAAAGACTAAATGGAAGAGTTAGGGTAGTATTTTAATTATTTATAGATGCAGAAGCATCCCATGTTAGTTTCCTTCATTAAATCCCATATACTAAAATGTGACTTCTATGCCTTGATGGTCATTCCCCCATTTCCAACCTCCAACATATATAGGTTTGGATTTCACAACACAAGGCCAAGAGTTATTTAAGATACAGTTTGGATTTGACAACCTATATTAATATAAATATTAACAACAGAATAGGAAATTTGGAAACTAACCATTTCATCCATCTGGTGTTGCATGAGTCACCCATTGATTGTTATGGTCAACATTAGACGTAATAATACAATGAAAGAAAATTTTAAATAGAAGTATATAATTTCTCAATTCAATTATTGATGGAAATAGAGGACTTTATCTCAAGAAACTTAGTATATTACCTATCCCATTTATCCAATATGTATCCTATAGTTATTCAACTATTTGTGATATTAGGTGCCCATGTAACATGATTTTGATCACCCTTGCCCATCAAAATAAAAGATACACGTAGCATTTTTTATTGCTATTATGCCAAGCTTGTAAGTTTTAAGTTTAGTGGATTATTAAATACATATAGAGATCATTATTCACATTACACAATGCCTTCTTACCATTCACACATTGAATAGAATATGAGATGCCCTAATCTAATGAAAGTTTCACTCATTAATGGGTACCTAACCATTTTGTACAAATTCAATATATTCTACCAATTTAAAGCCTAAATTTAGAGATAAAGTTATAAAAATTTGATTTAAGTATTTAGGAATTAGACAAGTAAATCCTAGGTTGTTAAAGGGCCTGGGTATAAAGGGTAAATTTAGATAAATATTACAAATAGATATATCTAACTAATTTACTTGAGATGTATCCACAATAATAGAATTGACTTAACTAGAGTGAAATAGGCATTATTAGATTTGAGTAACACTAGAACAGGCTTGGAGATCAGTTAGGAATATTTCACTCTGGAATTAGGGTTGAAAACTTACTTTAGATAATAACATAATTAGGATGATGGTAGTGCACTACACTAGTGTCTGAGGAATCGTGCTAGTGTTCTATGCAGAAACTACCTAAGACTTTCAAGGATGTTGTGTGAGGAATTTAGAGGCCTTCAAGTGAGTTTTGAGATTCTAAACATTTGTATGTGTCACTATTTTATTGAATCTTCTCCAAAACCTAATGAGCACTTGAACACATGAAACAACAAAAGTATCAAATGTAAAAGGAAAAGAAAAACTAGGTTGTCAAATGTTACGATTATGTGTTATAAAACATTTGTTGTATTAACTACTACCTACATTAACCCCAATGATATGGGTCTCAAATCACAAGTAGTTCTCCATCATGGAATATACAAAATCAATGCACATGGTATACTCGAATGAATTTTTCTTAGGCCCTTATTTGATCAAGCATGCAGATATAGGTGTGATTGTTAAGTAATATGCAGTGTGTTGAGCTATACGATTGATTGATTTTATGTAATCACATGCCAAAATAGTAAGTATTAGGTGTAAAATACCCCATGAGGCTATTTATAAATAAGGAACTTTGATTTAAATGTAATATGCTTATTCATTATCCAACAAGATACAAAATAAAGATAAAATCATAAGAGATGGCTAAAGGAAGGGTTAGGACCCAAAACACATTGAAAAGTTGATTGGTGGACACTAGTGTTGAAGTAGACACTAGCGTAAGACAACACTAATGTTATGAGACCACAAAACTGATTAAAGACTATGCAAAATAGGGAAGGGGATGTTTGTGACTAGGATGGGATGACATAGGACCATTGGGGTGTAGTAGACAGAGAAAACAAATCATAAGAAAGATCAAAAGACATAAAATGATAATGAAAATAAGATTCACATTCATCACTAAGACCTTCTTGTGAAAGAGCAATAAAAGATATAGTATTTATGGTTACTTCACCAAATTAGGGTGTGTATATTTTCCCCCCATTTTATTATAGTAATGCAATGAATTGGAAGTGCTAGAGTAAAAGGAAAAATAAAGCTATGTTTTGTAGGTAGATGTGTGTATGAGGGAATTTTAAAGTGGTCAAATGATGGACTACTTACATGGACTGTCCCTGATAGATGATGAGAGGGAAGTGATTAATGGAGCTAGTTTGGGCCATGTGGCATCAATTTATCTAATGTCATAGGACTGCCATACGATGAAAATATTGTGTGAGAGGTGAAACACCGACATTTATACATTTTGATTACATAGTAGGAAGATCAATATGACATTGGAGGGCATCTATAAGATACTAAGATTGACCATTATTGGTTGATAAGTAGTGTAATAAGAGGCTAATAGAGATAAAGTTATAGATCAAACTATGGAGTAATTTAGAGCTATGCCTATGGCGACCCACTAGCTAGGGAGTTGCAATATTTTGTTGTTGTCATTAATTTTTATAGTTAATGTTCTAAAATTATAAAAAAAATTGGTGGTGATATTGGATTACTTTGTTTTTGTGGATGGGAGTGGGGTATCTATCTCATACCAAATGCATGATGTACCTTAAGTGTTTGAAGATTAAACAATATGTAAATTAGTCCCTTGTTAGTCCAAATGATAAAAATCAAGCATAAAAACACACTAGAACTAAACACTCTTGCCTAAAAACTAAAGAAAACATAACATAATAAGCAAGATCATAAAATAGAGATAAGGACAATATACATTTCTTACCTCCTCTATCAAATTTGATGCTTAATTTTTGGCATAAGGATGTCCATGCTCAACCTATGATAATTTGATCTTATAGCAATGATATTTCATGGTGGTAACATCTCTCCAATATTCACTTGTGGCTTGGTGTGAAGCTTGGCATAAATTCAACATTATAATTCTACTCTCAAAGGACTAAACAAGGTGTTTCAATAGAATAAATTTATGCATAAGAGTTTATTGGCATGTTGTATGGGAACTTGTATTTATATCTCAAAGAACTAACTCTAACCCTATATAGGTTAGGTTAAATTATAACTTATATTGGGTCTAAAATAACTTAGGTTGAATTAGTCTAACCCTAGCTTGGGTCAAGGCACTCATGAAATCTTGACACCTCAATTTTAGAAATTTTTTAGGCATGACAACTTAGTTTATATATTTATGAGGTGTGACTCATATTTTTTAATATTTAGGAGATAATGAATCACTTTATTAGCTCCTTTGACCTTTTGACTTCATATTTAGCTATTTGTTTTTTGGTAAATTAGATTCACTAATTTGATATTTGTTTACGCAAGTTAATTAAGATTTGCAATGTAATTAGTCTTGTTTAGTACATTTTGGCTTTTGAAAATTATTTTAAATATTTTCAATTAATAGCTTGATAGACCAAAAGTGTTAAATTACTAGGTCATAATTTGACTAGGGTTAGAACTAAACTAAGTTAGTGGTGCATACACGGCAATACACCAAATAAGCTAGTCTTGTCATGTTTATGGGCAATTAAATCCCTCATGTAGATGAAATTGGGCAATTTAGGTGATTTCTAGGCTTAGATGTTCCATTTGCTTGAAATTCAACTGAATATTGGTTTAAGAATATTTAACATAATGATTTAGAATAATTGCAAAAAATAATTTAGATATCGCTTCAAAAGTAGATTACCAATATACATTTCCATAAAGCTACATATCATCATCAACTTTATAGAATTGAATAGAGAGTTGAGCCGTCTATATAAGTAGCCATTAATGCTTGGATTATAATTATTATAATAAATAATTTTGTAAATTTTTATCACTTAATAAGAGTTATTATTCCACATTGATGTTGATAAAATTAAACAATTTGACATCATGGTTCCACATTGATGTTGATAAAATTAAATGGTTCAACATTATGATGGATATATAGGTAAAATATCAAGTATATGAATAGAGAAAGACTATGTAAAATGAGAAGTTGATATAAAGAAAAAATATATTAATTTATTACAAAATTATTTTTTATAATTTTTATTTTATTAATTTTAGTTTAAATTTTTAAACTTCTACTATTAAATAAGAATTTAATAATTAGTAGAAATTATTTTTATTAATAGAATATATTAAAATTAAATATACATATTTTTTTACTTATGCTATTTATAAGAAGAAATAGTACGGTAAAATTGTTCAAAATCCCAAGTTAAGTTGAACAAAATATTATCATTTTGTTGTAAACATTGATAAATAACGTAGAGAGTGCTTATGATAACAACTATATACACTTTTTTGCATCGAAATTTTGAATCACACTCAATGATTCATCATCAAAAGAAGAATAAAATGAAATATTTCATGAAGAGAGGAAATTTGTAGTTTTAGTTAAGTATAAATTATTTGAAAATATCTAAATGAAATTAGATACAATAAAAATAAATAAACAAATAAATAAATGAAATGAAACAAAAACAAAAATGAAAATGAAAATAAAATAACTTAGTTTTTCAAAAAGTATTGAGAAAGGACAAAGAATAATATAATAAAATAAAATTTTAAATTAATAATTAAATTTTCAAATAAGATACTTCTAACGTTCATGAAAACTTATGATAAAATTAAAATTAATATTAATGAATCGATAGTAATTCAAAAACTAACTTATGTGGTACATGAGCAACGGTGCATGGGGCATCCTAGTGGCAGAGAAGCCACTAAAGGTAATCCAACTCTATTGTTATCTTATTATTTTAAACTTGAATATGCAGAAGCACATTAGACACAATCATAATTTTGTTATAAGCAGAAAATTGAATATCAACAACATTACTTATAAATATAGTTGAATTTTATTCCTTCCATATCCAAAAAAAGAATACTAACTTATGTCACAAATCATTAAAAATGATTATTTTGATAAAAAAATGAAATTATGAAATAAATTTAGATAAAATAATATCAATATGTTTGTCATATTTAATAAATAAATAAATAAATAATATATATAATTACTTGAAAATTATCATATAAATATTTTTAAATATAAATTATGAAAAAAATATAAAAGTGTTAAAAAATCAACCCTTAAAAAATAAAAATAAGCAAATAATAATAAAATAAAATATATTATGAGAAAAAAATGAATCTTTGAAGTAGACTGGAAGAATGGGAATGACAAGCGTTAGGGTTTCAAGTGAAAGTCTCTTAGCTGGAGTGGCCAGATCATCGATGATGGAGTATCTTGAAGGAGAAATGATGAGTAAGCTAGATGGCTAGGCTAAAGGTGTCAACAATAGGAGCCTTGACGATATTGGTAGGGGTTACAGGGTGAAAGTAGGGAAGAGTTCGACAGTCCATGGAAAAATAGAACTGGAGGTGTGGGATGGCAAGAGGAGCTTACCACTTTCATCCATCATAATTAAAGGAAAACATAAGCTAGTAATGGTGGAAGAGGTTTTAGGTTATGATGGTGGTTTGGATAGATGTCATAGGTTTTCATAGCAAAAAAAGATCTTTCCCAAATGGTAGGTGTTGGGAGAAAAGGGTTCCTTTGTCCAAGTTGTGGCCTCTTGTGTTCAACTCTCTCAAGGAGACATTCAAGCCCAGTCCATTTTAGATCAGGTTTTGGAGGATCCAGTAAAGTATGTCAAGCTAATCTATGTAAGTCAAGTGTTTAGTAAAATGTCACAACAAACAATAATACCAAGAAAGGAAATTTTAAGATCCAAGGAGATTGAGGAAGGTTCTACCATTACTAGGGGAGCATCAAATATTCAACATGGCTCAAAGGTGGACAATCCAAGGTTTTAAATTCTGATCAAACTCCTTACAAGAAAAAAAATTCCAAATGGGTAAAAGGGGTAGACCTAGTGAAAGAATTAAAATAAAGTCTAGTGGCTTCTTTAGGTGTCTTGACTGAGTTCCAATGCCTGGTACAATAGGGCAAAGAAATGCAGGATCATTTCCCATTATATTTATATCATTTGGGTAAAGACTCACTCATATTCATGGTTTTAAGACTGAGGGGGGGTGTGGAAGGAATAAATCAAGCTTCTTCTTTCAAACATGCAACTTTCAAAGAAGCCGTCAGAAATGTTGCTTCCAAACCAAATTTAGGGAAGTTTTCTTCTTTGCCACAAGCCTATATAGTCGAAAGAGTGAAGGAGGATCCTTCACTAGAGTTTTTAAATCAGGAGGTAGATGGGTATCTTCACACTCTGATTGAGGATGCAATAATCTGCAGATTTAATGGACTATGGCCTTCTTCAATTGCCTTATATCAGTGGGTCTTTGCGACTTGGTCAACCCAATGTGAGATTTCATTATGATCTAAATGTTTTTTAATTATTTATTTCAGTGAGGTTAAGAATTATCAAGAATGCATTTCGAAGGGCCCCTAGTTTTGGGGTAATGCAAGATTGTTTATCACTCATTCGTTATGGAGTTCAACCCAAACTCTCTCTTAGTAACAAAGATGTCAGTGTGGGTTAGGATCCCTAATCTACCTTTACATTTTTGGTATGCATATAAGGAAATAAGAAACGCTTTGGGGTCATTTTTAAAGAGTGATGATGAGAGGACTATTGTAGCCCTGTGAACTTATGCCAAAATTTGTGTAGAGATTGATTTGAGTAAAGAGGTTCTAGAGAACATCATTTTGAAATATGGTGATGTCATTCATGTTCAAGTTTTAGATTATGATAATACAACATTCAGATGTCGTAATTACAAAGCACTAGGGCATCTTTATGCTTCATGTCCTTAGGGACACTTTAAAGTAGGGAAGTAAAAGTGGAAAAAGTCAACCTCGACCAACTGGAGCGCTCTAGATCCAACATTAGTGGCTAAAGAGTGTTTCTAAGAACAAAAATTTAGGAAAATGCAAAATTTGGAAAAAGTAAGAAAGAAGAACAAGGTGTTTCTGAAAAAGACATTGGTCTACTATGGGGATAATAGAAAAAGACAAGAATTCTCCCTTACAAAAGACAGTAGGGAGAGTGAAGAGAGGATATGAATCTGAAGCTCAAATTCAAAAAAAGAGATGCATATAAAGTTAAATTCAGAAATTCTAAATCATGATAAGCAATTGGTTATGGTAAAATCGAAAGGAGTGTGGCAAGAGGTAAAAAAGAAAAAAAGGTAAAAAGGGCAAGACAATCAATTTTTTAGACTATTTTTCCACCACTGATGTCTTTGATGTTGTTATTAGTATTCGGGGGTGTCTGAGAAAATTGTTGTTGATTCTTTTTTATGCTTTTAATTGTTTGGTAAATTTGGTTCTTGTTTGACCATAACAATTACCTTAACTTTTTTTAGTTATTTTATAAAATTTTAAGTTTTTTAATATAAAATAAGAAACCCATAAAATCTTGATATTGATTTAAAAAATAAAATAAAAAAAATACATAAGAAACCTAATCTTATTCATCTAAATATATGTATTTATTTAACTAATTAGTTTAATGGTAGGATTTTGTTTGGCATTTGGATTAGCTCTTTACATCTACGTTATTAGTTAGATTTGGTTTTTATTTTTCCATCTGAAGGATTTTAAACGAACTATTAAACTTTTCAAATGATGTCTTAATTTTTTTTATTTTGAATTATTAATATTTATTATAGTAGTTGGTATTAATAATTTAGTGTTATTAATAATTATTGGGCTCTCTTTAGTCTTGGAGTTTTGATATTATTCATAAATATATAATATATATTTTATTATAAAGTTTGTATTTTTTTATATTTAAAAAAATATATATTATAATAAATGAGGTAATTCATTTATTATATTAAATTAAATTAAAAATATTTAATATAATAATTTAGAAAATTTGATTAAAAAAAAGATTAGTTGTTATTTCAAAAATAAATTGTGAATATCAAATTCCATAAAATTATATATCATTAAATATAGAGTTAAATTATAGAATTAAATAGTTATTATCATTTGGATTATTAATATTATAAAATAAAAATTTATGTTGAGAGGCATTCTACAATAAAAAAGGGGAAAAGAGAGACTCTGATATAGCGCAAAAGCACAACCGTAGAGACAACGCAGTAGCTGATATAGCGCAGCAACTGAAAACCTTAATGGAATCACTATATTATAAATTTTTTTTATAACTGATTTGATTTTTAATTTAGGATTGTTCAATCTTTACACTGTCTTGCACACTATATTTATATAAGACAATTTTTAAAATACATTACTGTTTTGGTGTAGCGATTGTTTCCTTCTTCACGGCTTTTGTGAGGCGACCAGTTTTTTGGGTGAGTCCTGTTTATATAGCTGATAGTTCATTATTCAGTAGTTGGTTTCATCCTTAGCTGGTCACAATTTAAATATTTCTGTTAAAATTAATAAGCCCTAAATTATGATTCCAAAAAATATTAAATTTTGCCAATACATTAACTATGATGTAAAAACAATAAGACATTTCTGTAAGGTTCAAAAATAATTCAAAAAAACTGTAATCATATCATCAGTGTATTTAGTTATTTATTTGGTTGGTTTGTTGTTTGTTTTTTGTTTTTAAATTTTATTTGCTTACTTTATTTAATTTATTTAACATAGGTTGCTTTAAAATATTTTATTTAATGATTTAATGTTTGTGTTTTTTTTTTTAAATTTGGTTGTTTTATTTTATTTTGAATATTGTTTTTTAATTTATTTTACACATAAAATGTAAAAATATTAAGATAATTGGAACATTGTTATTTTACATATTAAAATTAATTTTATTTTGAATATTATTTATTTATTTATTTTACACATGTAAAATATAAAAATATTAAGATAATTATTTTTAATTTAAATTATAAGGTTTAATGTTTGAGTGTAGACTTAAATTTACAAGTGAATTGATCTGATTTCATATTCCACAATGATCAAATAAAATATATTATTCCAAGCAAGTTAAAATTTATTATTTTTAAAAATTCGTGTAGATATGGCTCAACCAAAATTATAGTTTGTAAATGAAGAACAATAAAGAAAATATTGAAGAGAACAACAAAAACAATATCACAAATGAAGACAACAACAAATGACATATATACAAAGAGAGGAAGAAACAAAAAATTGAAATGATAATAATAGACAAATATTTCAAGAACATAGTGCTGAATTAGCAGTTGAAGAACTAGAAGTAGAAAAGAGACGACATGCAAATACGATGAAAAAATTTCACAAACCAACATCTCAAGATAAGCAATATGTATTAAAAATGAGATTACAAAGAAAAATGTGTTCAGATCAATTGACTGAGGTAAAAAGACAACACAAAGAATAACTTCATCATGAAGCATATCAAAGGCACTACCATTGATCGATTGAAAATGTTGACATTAATTCTGAAGAACCAAATTCAATATCCATAGATCATGTGATTGAAACACTGGAGAATGCAACTCAAGATGCAATGGATGTTGCCATTGAAAACAATGCCAACAATAGTGATACACAAGAGCAAATAACATCCCAACATAGGGGAAGAAGAATGAAAAATAGTTATTTAGAAGAAGATACAATATCACAAACTAAAAGAAGAAGGAAAATACACAATTATGAAATTGAAAGACAAAAAAATATAACTAATCCCAATGGAATGTTTGGGAGAGATTTGAATATGTTTTGAATTATTTTTTGACATGGTTTATATAATCATGCTTCCCTAGGCATTGGTATATTTTTCAAGAAATGTATATTGGAATAAATGTTTCTCAATCACCTAAATGCCTTCTATGTAATAAATGTTGACAAGATAAAGATCATCATAGATTTTCAACATCAAATAATATGGATCGTAGATCACAATCTCCATAACTTGCAAACTTAACACTTGTTGAGGATATATTAGTAGTCTATGTCAACCCAATCCTATAAGTCACACATGTTGAGGATATATTATTAGTCTATGCCAACCCAATCCTAAAAGTAACATAGGTTGAGGATATATTTAGATGTTCAGATTGATGAAAATGCACTCAGTGATTTTCCACTTGATTGATGAAAATATCTTTAAACAATGAATTAGGTCATATTCTATTATAAGTCATCATTCATATTTTATTTGATATTCTTATATATTTTTGAATTATGTTATTTGATGTTTTTATATATTTATGAATCATGAATATGATTTACATATCCCACAATGATTAAATATAATGTGTTTGTGAATTATGTAATATGATTTACTTAAAAATTGTGTAGATATGGCTTGACCAAAATTAAATTTTTTAAATAAAATATAATGAAAAAAATATTAAAGAGAACAGCAAAGACAATATCAAAGACAATATCGTATATGAAGACAACAACAAATGATAGATGTACAAAGAGAAGAAGAAATAAAAATTGAAATGATAGTGACAAACAAAGATTTCAAGAACACAAGGGTAAATTGATAGTTGAAAAATTAGAAGCAAAAAAGAAGTAACATGCAGATAATATGAAAAACATTCGAGCACAAACATCTCAAGATGAACAATATGTATTAAGATCAAAATTACAAAGATAAATGCATTTAGATCAATTAATTGAGGTAGAAAAATGACATAAACAAGAACTTCATAGTGAAGCATCTAAAAGGCATTACCTATAATCAATTCATAATGTTGACATCAATTCTGAAGAATCAAACTTGATATCAATAGATCGTGTGCTCCAAATACCAAATAATGCATTTCAAGTTGCAACAGATGTTGATGTTATAAATACTATAAAAAAAAGATGCACAAGAGTAAACATATCAACCTACAAGAAGAAGGCGAATGGAAAATAATTATTTAGAAGAAGAGTCAACTTCACAATCTAAAAGAAGAAGAAAAATGCAAGATTCAAAAATTGAAAGAGAAAAAAATATAACTGATCCCAATGGAATGGTTGGGAGAGATTTGAAAACATTTCAAATGATTTTCCGACATGGGTTAGATAACATTGCTTCACCAAGCATGAGCTATATTTTTCAACAAAATTATATTAGAATGAATGTTTCTCAAACTATTAAAGGCCATGTATGCAATAGATATCAAATTGGGATTCATTCAATTATAACTATTGTCACGTGGAGAGAAGATGTTGAAAGTCATGATGATACTAAAGATGAGGATATCCACATATTCAACAAAACATAATAGAACATGAGTGGAAAATAATATCCAGACTACAACGTGGCCAAATTATGGAGGTGAGTGAGATAGATATGTTGGGAAGAAGAGATATTAACAGACAAGCATTATGAAATCCACTTGTTCAACAAATCTGAGAGATATAAAACCGATAATAGATGACTGCAAGCTATTGATACCTAGAACAAATGTTGGAACAGATAGAGCCACCAATGAAGAGTTTGACAATTGGATTCATTTTTTTTTGCAAATGATAATGTGTGTAACCACACTAAAAGAAAATTATATTAATTGAAAAGATCGTTTGCATGTAGCATTGCAACCAAAGTAGGAAGTGCCAATACACCTATGGGAGGTCTAAATGATGAAATTGATGGGGAGTTACTGATTTCTATCGATGCAAGGGTCATATTAGTTTCCAATATTTGAATATAAACAGGTCTTGTAAATGGAGCTCTAAGGTTTATCAAAAGTATAATCTACAAACCTGGGTAATAAATAACTATTTAGATTGAAAATTTTAATTATATAAATTAAATTTTTGGGTAATTTAATGTAATGTGTATTACAGTTTTGTATGATTTAATGTAATGTATAATATACATTTTAATTTTGATGAAAAACTTCAATTATATATCAAATAAATATGTAAAACACATTGTTGCAACTAGCATACCTATCATAGATAAATTTATGTAAAAGATGTCGAAAGATATCATTTTCGAGGTGCCTATTCTACTTATGTCACAAATTCAATATAAAACAGGTACCTCTAAAATAATATCTCTCGACGTCTTTTACATAAATTTATCTAAATTAAATATGCTAGTATAAATTTTAATCACTTAATAAAAATCATTTGATATCATATTAATATTAATAATATTAAATAATTTAACATTATGCTTATAAAAATTATTTGATTCTATATTAATATTGATAAAATTTAATGATTTAATATTAAATTAAATATATGGAAAAAAATATTAACAATATAAATAAAAATGTTATATAAAATGAAAATTATATATATATATATATATATATATATATATATATATATATATATATATTTCTAATTTTTATTTTAAAATTTGAAAATTTTACTATTAAAAAATTAATAATTAATTAAAAAATATTTTTATTAATTAAATATATTAATTTCTGTAAGCATCTCATTAAAAAGGAATTTCAAACTCCCTAGTTAAATTGAAAAAAAATATTATAATTTCGTTTTACAAGTTAGATGGATTCGGTGAAAAAAATTATTTTGAATGATATGACTCAAATATTCCTTGAACTGCTTGACTCAATTATTGCTAATCATTTACCAAGCGAAGTCTAGAATTAAAAATTACATGGTGAGCCCTCCAAAGTTTAGAGCCTTTTGACTTGCTTATGTAGCGTTACAGTTTCATCTTGATATTTTAAGTTTTATTCAAGTTATTGTAATATCATTCACTTATATCAAAGTAAAGTTAGATTGTTCATATAATTGCATTATCATTTCTAAAGAAGAGGTTTAAATTCTTATTCAAAATTTTATTTAAATTACAAAAATACTTATAACATATAAGATACATAGCTGTAACTTTTTTAGTTTTCCTAACCCAATTATTTATATTCCTTCTCCTTTACATGTGTGTTGTGGAGAATTATATCAAGGAAGAAAATATCAGTACAGATATTATGGCTATCAATTTAGAGAAGTGCATTTACAAAAATAAAAATAACATGAAGCAAACATAAATAGAAAAATTTAAAATATAGAAAAGTGCATCATACAAATTCCTCAATTATAAAGAGACAAATGTTGACTTTTTTGGTACAATATGCAGCTCATATTTTATACAAAGTTTATTCATTCCTTCCATATCAGTGCTACACTTCCAAAAATTTAAAATTTTGTCAAAACATGACTATTCCATCTCTTTTGCTTTTCATATCTTTCATTGCTTGTTAAATCAATTTCAATTGTACATTTATTTATTATTTTTAACCATTAAAATTGATATGATTTATAATTTTTTATATATACCTTGTGCATTAATTATATTTATTTGTATATAGTTAAATCTATCTTAAATAACAAATCAATAAATCACTTATTTTAGATTATAATTTGTATATCTCCTTATGTGTTAACAATATTTATTTGTATATAATTAAATTTATCTTAAACCTCAAATTAGTTAAATCTATCTACAATATTTTTTCTTGGGATGATGATTCATGATAATTTATAGCCCCTGATTATATTTTTATAGTTATAATGACACATCTAACTTCCTACATTCACTATCCTACATATAGTTATTTGGTCCTCTCTTGTTCCTAAATTTTAATGAAGTTCATAGACATATAATGTTTAGTCTATTATAAAGTTTATAGTTCATTAAAAGAATTATTTTCGTCATGATAAGTGAGATAGCTCACTCAACATATTAGATTAACAATATTTTATTTAAAAAGATTAAAAAAAAACTAATTCAATTATCACATCAAAAATAGATTACCAATATCAAAATTTTATATAACTATATATCATCATCAATTTCATAGAATTGAACCATATAAAAAAATATCTCTTAATACTTACTTAGATTATTATAAAAATAATCTTATAAATTTTTCTTTTAATAAAAGTCATTTTATTATACATTAATGTTGATAAAGTTAAGTAGTTTAATATTATAATTGCATATTGAATTAAATAAATAAATAAATTTTTAATTTTTTGTTTATTAATTTTATTTTACATTTTGAAAATTCTATTACTGAAAAATTAATTAATAATGAGTTGGATATATTTTTATTAAATATATAAATTTCTTCAACAATGGTCAACTTCTTCAAACTCTAAAATTAAATTGAATAAAATATTATCATTCCGTTGTACAACTTAATAAATAATATTATAAAATAATAAAATATACCTTCTCTACCAAATGCCTATTCAATTAAATTGATTTGGCAAATTTTTTTATTTTATATTATATGAATCAAATACTAAATAAATACCGTGCAAAAAATGAAACAACTCATTGCCCCAAAATTCACCGTAAGTAAGAACTTCATCCCTCTCGACCATTTCATGGAAGCGTTTTTCCAACGCTTCAGCGTCTGTTGCAGATACTGTAACTGTTTTCACCCTCGTCTTCGTCTCGATGAAGTTTTCTTTTATTTTGTTGAGAACCATTGTGCAGCCAAATACTCTTATCTTTTCCACACTTTTTAAACTCCAATAACTCTTTGGCAACACCTCCAGCGCCTCACATTTCATTACTGTTAATCTTTGAAGGGAAGATAGAGCTCCTTCCTCTACTACAGGCAACTCCTCTAGCTTCTCCAGCCAAAGCAGTGAAAATTCCTCCAGCTTAGGAAATGCTCCCCTCTTACCAAATTCCTTTGGTAGCTTCTCTATGTTGGGGCAACCAACGATCTCTATGTGTTTAATACTCTCAAGTTTGTGCAAGGCCGGTACTTCTTTCAACATGCCACATTCGAACAAACTAATTTTGTTCAGATGTTGAAATACACAAAATGAATCTTCTATTTGGAGTAATTGAGGGCATCTTAACCAGAGTTTCTTCAATTTTAACATGAAAATCATGTCATGGGGTAGGCTTTCCATCTCTGTGAGATTCAAGTCCAGAAACTCCATCTGCTTCATGTTTCCGAACATTCCTTCTAGAATTATTTCACCATTATTTTCAAGCATCAACCTTTTGAGTTGTTTGAGGGAGCCCAGATCATTAATTGAGAGTAGCTCTCTTTTGAACTTTCTCTGCCCTTTCTTTATCCATGCATGTGGAGAACCAACAGCACTCAGGTATTCAATAGATTTAATCTGTGAGATCCCATAAGGTAGGGACTGCAGATGTTTACAATGGCTAATGTTTAAAAGTTTTAGGGAATTCAATTTAGAAATGCTGGATGGGAGTTTTGTAATATGAGAGTTACCAAGATGAAGTATTTGAAGGTTTGTAAGAGCACTGATGGATTTGGGGAGTCTCTTGATGGGCGTAGAGACTAACCTGAGGCAAACCAAATGCTTCAAACATCCTACGCTTTTTGGTAAGGACTGGAGTGCAGTGGATGACAAATCCAGCACCCTGAGAGAGATCAGTCTCCTCATCACCTGTTGGGGAATTTGTTTCAAACGGAGATTGTTACGCATTAACCAGCAGCGAAGATGTGAAGATCCGAATGTGTTTGGAACAATCGTGAATCTGTTGTTCATCAATGAAATTCTGACATGCGCCGAACAGTCATCAGCTGGAAACTCTTCTAAATCTTTGCCTGCGCGAAAGAAGCAAGTCTCTTCTGTCTCGGCAATGTGTTGAGCTAAATCTAGTAAGACATCATGCACCCTGAACAAGAGTACCCCTCTGGCTTGATCTTTGAGGAGTGGTTCAATAAGGCAACGGTCGGCCAACAAATTCACGTATCTCTGCCCCATGCCGAGAGGATCATGTCCGGTCACAAACCCTTCTCCACTCCAGTACATACTCACAAGTCTAGCACCAATGACATGATCTTCTGGGAACGCAGCGAGGTAGAGAAAGCATGATTGCAAGCAAATGTCAAAGTCGGCCAAAGCATCATAGCTCAATCTCAACCTACCATACAACGACTCTGTGACACTGCCGTATTTCTCTGCATTTTGCAACCTCTTGAGTGCAAATTCCCATTCATTTGAGTGGGTAACGCCTGCCATCGCCTGACCTATCACTTTGATAGCTAAGGGAAGCCCCCCGCACTCGTTGCACACCCGCCTGGCTGTTTCTTCGTCAATGCTCATCGGCAATACTCCATCACTGTGTGGAAAAGCGTGAAAACAAAACAACCGCCAGCTGTCGTCCTCCCTCAACTTTGGCAGTTGGACGATGGCCGGAGACGGAACTCCTAACTGCTTAAGCACGCTGCTACTTCTGGAAGTGGCAATGATGATGTTGGAGTTGTGTTGTGGGCAGAGAGGCACACACAGCTCGGCTAACAAAGAGTTTGCACTTGTTTCCCAAACATCATCTAAAAACAATGCGAATTTATTTTCTCTCAACCTCCCACTTAACCACAATTTCACATCCTCTTCTTCTCTACTGTTTAATCTTTCATTGATTTTTAGAGATATTTGTTTGACTAGTTCATTTCTAAGAGCATTGAAAGAGGGAGCTTTTGAAACGGTAACCCAAAGCATTAAATCATTGCAGAGAAGACTCTGTACCTTTGTGCTCATGCTGTTGAATACCCTTTTGAGAAGTAGCGTTTTTCCTGAACCGCCCATCCCAACTAGGCCGATACGGCACACATTTTTGTACTGCGCAGAATCGACAATCTCCTCTAGTGTTGTGGTGGCATAATCTTGTCCAATAATGAGCGGGTCCTCAATATATTTTATCTTCCCCGGGGCTGAAGAAGTGAACGGAAAGCTATCTCCTGATGTGCTGGCAAGCAGTGTTGGAGTGGTTAATTGGAGACTGTCAATCATTTCGTTAATCTGTTGTAGTCCTTGTCGATTAGCCACATCTTGGTGAAGCTGGTGGAGAAAAGCAATGGAAGGAGTGGAGTTTAGATGTTCTTCAATAACTGAAATGAAATGAGTGATTTTTCTGCTCGTTTGATAACGAGAAATGAGGTGATAGGAAGATGGTACAGTGCAGTGTTGGGCCAAATCAGATGCTTCTTGGAGAAGATCATTCAATTTGTTCAACCAGCTATTCACCGCAGAGGAGGGAAAAGCATGGTGAGAGGATGTATGGATCTTTCCAGAGCTTAAAGCCTTTCGGTACTCCTGTATTTCCATGTTGATGGAGTGAATTCGGGGGAGCAGATGTTTCAGGGCGTCCAACTCTTTCCTGCAATGGATTGCAATGTTGATGTGAGCAATAATTTCGTTTAATACGAACTGAATGGCGGAACCAATCATTCCAGAGATGAAACCAGGATCAGCCATTATTGGACCACAAACTGCCTTCTACGCAGAACAGAGAATTTTAACTGTATGAAAGCCTTTTGTGTTTTACAAATTTGAGCTTCAATTTTCTGCGCGGTGCCGCCTAATGTAATGAAGAAAAATAGAAAGCAAAGACAAAAGCGAGGAGAGGGACGGAAGCTGTTTAGGGATTGTATGGACAATATTCAGGATTAACTTTCAAAATAAAAAATAACGGGATTGATAACTCAACCCACACCAAAACACTATTTACAATTAACTTACTTCTAAATCATAAAGAATTAAAGTGATTAATAATTAGAATTAATTTACTTATAAACTTAAATTCGCATCAAAATATCAAAGTGGATGGTTTGGAGATGGTTATAAAATTTAAAATAGAGTGATTAATAATTTAATTTTCTGATTTATTTATATGTTTTTTTTCCTTGATTTTCAAATGTTTTTTTTTGCAATTTTATTGTCCCTCCTATCATCTAGTCTAAATTAGCGTTATATAGTCTCCATAGTTTATAGTTAAGTTTGTATTCCTTTGATTAATTCATGTAAGTTTTCATCTAAAAAAATCTTCTCGATCCTTTTTTATTAGCGATAACTTGGTTTTTTTTTCAGAGAAAGTTTCGAAGGTATAGTTTGTAACAAAAACTTGTTTGGTAAGTGTATTGGGCCCCCCATTTATCTTTCTAATCTTGTTCAATGTGCCAATTATGTGTGGAGTTTCTTTGCTACCCCTTTTTTTCCATGACAAATCTTGGTTTCTTCCAAGTAGTTTTCGAGAACACTTCTAATCAAGATTTGGTTTGGTTTATGAGTTCTTAGTTTTTTAGTAATCATGGAATTTTATTTTTCCCATTGTCTTGTTTCTTTGACCTGTCCAAAGTGAATATTATGGCTACTCCCCTATGGATCAGGGTTTATAGCCTTCCCTCCTTCTCGAGGAAGGAAGAGCATATCAAATTAGTGATCAGTGGGTGGGTTGTTTCATGAGGTTGGATGAAAGTTTGAAGGATAAAAGATTCATGAGAGTCTATGTGATTGTGGATCTCTCTAAACCTATCCTTCATTCAGTTAAAGTTTTCTCGACTCGAGGCTCTTGGACTCAATGCCTTAATTTTGAGAGGTTCCCCTTTTGTTGTTTTCACTAATTCTAAGACTTGTGGGTTCTCTTTGTCTATTTCTTAGTTGGTTTAGAAGAGGAAACATAGGGATCTAGATCAAGATTTTATTTGTTGTAACCATGACAAGTTATATCATCCTTCTTCATCAATTCTTGGTTCTCAAGTTTGTGGGATTTCCACCCTTTAGGAGGAGTTGCCCAAGGACATTCTAACACCTATTTTATTAATAGATTTAATACTTTCACAATCCATATCTTTGATAAGATTTGATTTTGGGAATAACCATGTAAATAATTTTCACCTTGATGTTTCGGATCACCTCTCATGATCCTTCTTCAGGAGAAAGATATGATGAAGTCATTTGGGGAAGTCAGCTACCACCCCTTCTCAACCTTCTGTAGCAAAATATGGGAGCTACCTCTAAAAATAAATGCTAAAGATAAAAATTTGAATTGTTGAGAATGGAAGCAATGACTAAGGAAAATGATGGTGTTCAATGGATGATACAAGACCTTATTTCTCATCGAGGAAGAAGAATGGTTATTGCTCATGGTTAAGACTTCCTTATTTGTTGGCATCGTGGGTTATTTTTTTGTGATTGTCTATTCATTTGTCTCTTTGCTTGGCTTGTTAGAGATAATTATTTGTAGAATTTATGTGGCTTCTCCTTTATTTATTCTAGATATATTTTCTTGCTCCTTCTCATATCCTTGAGGAGGGTGGTTGATCAGGGTTCTCTGGTTCTTTCTCCATTGTATTGATATTTGTAGTCGTGTGTTGTGGTTTTTATTTTTATATCTATCCATTGATAGTTTGTTGTGAATTTGTTGTGTTTTCTCTTGTTGGGATTTCTTGCCCTATGTATTGTTAATGAGCTCCATGGTATTTCTTTTGATCTCTTGCAATTGGTTCTATTTGGGATGAGACCAAGTCAAAACCCACCCTTTACCCTTAATTAATTTTTTTTATTCCACTTTATTGTTGATAAATTAAATGGTTTGGCATTATTCTTTAGGGGGAGCATTAATAATATGAATTGATAAGAATCCTTTTATTCCATATTGATGTTGATAAATTTAAATCATTTAGCATTATGTTACATACAAGGAGAAAATATTAGCGATATGAATTAATAAGACTCCTTTTATTCCATATTGATGTTGATAAAATTAAATGGTTTGACATTATGTTACATACAAGGAGAAAATATCAGTGATATAAATGAATAAGAGTCATTTTATTTCACATTGATGTTGATAAAATTAAATAGTTTGACATCATGTTTATATATTTAAAAAAATATCAACAATATCAATAAATAAAAACTATATAAAATGAAATAGTTTCTTAATTAATTTAAAATAAATAAATAATTCATAATTAAATAAAAGATTGTTATTTTTAATTTAATTTAATTTTAATAATTCTATTTTAAACTTTAAAAATTCATCATCATCATCAACAACAACAACAACAATAATAAACAGTTACTAGTGAACATTAATTATATTAATTGAATGTATAAGAATTTAATATATAGATTCTTTTGCTTATCCAACCTAATAGTAAACTTTGTTCAAACTCCACATGTTAAATTGAATAAAGTATTATCATTTTGTGATACAAGTTGGCAAATAGTGTTATAAAATAATAAAACATTCCACTTCCACATAATACACTCTTAAATTAAATTGATTTGGTAAATATTTAAATTTATAAATCTTTTGTAAAATTGGCATAGTTCATTAGATTTACTGTAAAGATAATCTTCATACCTATTAACTATTTTATGGAATCATTTTTCTGACACTAGAGCATCTATGGCAAATAACATTAGTGTTTTTACCTTGTTCTTCATTTCAATGAAGTTTTCTTCCATTGCACTGAGAACCATTGAATAACTATATACTCTTATCTTTTTTATACTTTTTAAATTCCAATAACTCTTTGGAAATATTTGTAATACTTCACACTTCATTATGGATAATGTTTGAAGTTAAAACATAGCTCCTTCGTCTATTATGGGCAACACCTCTAGTTTCTCAAACACAATTAGTGAAAACACCTCTAGCTTAATAAATTTTTCCCTCTTTTCAAATTACTTTAATAAGTTCTCTATATTTTATGAATACAACTTTTAAGAAGTTCGAATACAAATTTTAAGTGGGTTCAAATGCTCACATTAGGATACCATCTATCCAATGTCTTGTGGGCCCACACAAAAGAATGAATGCCCCGAAACTATTAGGACAAGTTTAGTATATTTGGGCATATCCTTTCATAGTAAGTTGAATTTTTGTTTCTCTCTCTTTTTACATGTCCTTTCATAGAAAGTTTTTTTTGGATGCAATATATCTATATATTATCAAAAAATATATAATAGGCAGTATGGAAGCATACCTCGAGTTAAACTAGGCCAAGCCTAGGAACTAGTCACAATAAAAACAAAAAACCCACCTAAGAATTAGTTATAACAATAGCATAAATTAAAGGAAACATAATTAAAATGCTAGTGCAAGACTAGAAGGCAAAGGATCCTTATCATTTGGACCCCAACCCAAGCTAGGAAAGTCCTTGCCATATAGAATTGGATCCCAACTAGAAGCTTGAGCAATGTCCTTATCATCTTCCTGTTCTTGAGTAGGAGAAATAACAAGAGAGAGCTTGGGGAAATTATAAAACATGTCAATCTGTCCTCCAAGTGGTGCCCCCTAAGCTTCTAGACACATAGTAGGAGGAGGATCACTCCAACCATCTTGCCCAGTAGGGAAAGGAGGCAGGGGTTGCCATACTCACTGTCATCTAGGAGGAGACATGTGCTAATATGGAGTGCCACTATGAGAGTGGCAATAAAATTAGCTACATCGGTGACTACTTCTAGGAGGAGTACTAACATTTATTTGTGCATTCCACCTATTTAGGGATCATATGGATAATATTCAGGATTAACTTTTTGCCATACATTCAAAGTCAAAAATAACAGGATTGATAACTCAACCTAATTGACTTGTAAACCCACACCAAAACACTATAAATCATAAAGAATTAAAGTGATTAATAATTAGAATTAATTTACTTCTAAGCTTAAATTCGCATTAAAATATCAAAGTGGATGGTTTAGAGATGGTTATAAAATTTAAAATAGAGTGATTAATAATTTAATTTTCTAATTTATTTATATGTTTTTTCCTTGAATTTCAAGTGTTTTTTTCGTGATTTTATTGTCCCTCCTATCATCTAATGCAAATTTGTGTTATATAGTCTCCATAGTTTATAGATAAGTTTATATTCATTTTATTAATTCATCAAAGTCCTCATCCAGAAAAATCTTATCGATCCTTTTTTATTGGTGATAACTCAATTTTCTTTTCAGAGAAAGTTTCAGAGGTACAGTTTGTAGCAAACCTTGTTTGGTAAGTGTATTGGGGCCCCCATTACTCTTCCTAATCTTGTTCAATCGGCCAATTCTATGTGGAGTTCCTCTGCTACCCCTTTTCTTCCTTGCTAAATCTTGGTTTCTTCTAAGTTGTTTTTGAGAAATCGAGAATGCTTTTGATCAAGATTTGGTTTGGTCTATGAGTCCCTCATTTTTCAGTAATCATGGGATTTTATTTTTCCCATGGTCTCATTTCTTTGACCCATCCAAAATGAAGATTACGGCTACTCCCCTATGGATCAGGGTTTATAATCTTTCCCCCTTCTTGAGGAAGGAATAACATATCAAATTAGTGATCAATCATGAGGGTTATTTCATGAAAGTGGATGAAATTTTGATGGATAAAAGATTCATGATACCCAGTGTGATTGTGGATCTCTCTAAACCTATCCTTCATTCAATTAAGGTTTTATCGACCTGAGGCTCTTGGACTCATTGCCTTAATTTTGAGGGGTTCCCCTTTTGTTATTTTCTCTAATTCTAAGAAATGTGGGTTCTCTTTGTCTGTCTCTTAGTTGGTTTCGAAGAGGAAAGATAGGGATCTAGATCAAGATTTTTATTTCATAACCATGACAAGTTCTATCATTTTCCTTCATCATTTATTAGTTCTCAAGTTTGTGGGATTTCCACCATTTTGAAGGAGTTACAAAAGAATATTCCAACACCTATTTTTTAAATAGATTTAATGTTAGGTGACCCCTTATCCAACGGAAGCACAATTGATTACTTTCTTATAAGCAATTAAACACGGAATTATACTAGAATGATAAAGTAACTAGAAACTTGAGACAACAAAGAATTTGAGAGACAATACACACTCTTGTATTAAATATTACTAGAAGAAAATACAATAAGGAAGATGCCACTTCTTCCTCCACCTCAAAGGCTTGCCACACCTCAAGACCTTCTTCTCTCTCTCTCTTGCTCAACACAACAACTCTATAGCCTGAGTTATTATCCCTCCTTGAATGCTTCAGCTGATCTCCTTGACCTTACACCTGTAGATCTCCTTGACCTTGCTTGCTTCAATGCTTTTACTTGCCTTCTTGATGAATTACAATACATGCCTTATGGGTCTTTAAAAAGGATCCCATGCTTACAAAAATAGAACTCTAACTAAAATAATTAGACACGCAGCTCATGACTATAATTATTCATTTAACGTACAAAAACTCGCTTCACTTAACTGACTGTTCATCAACAACAGTTCTGGAACACACAGGCGACCGATGTCGGTCCCTGCTTGCCTGGTTTTGCCAATGTCAGCGGACTATCTGCTGTCGCTGGTTTCCTTCTGCACTGTATCTGACCGACGTCGATCATGCTGCCGATGCTGGTGCTTCTGGTTCTTCAGCATCCTCTTCTTTGTGTTTACAAATAGTTGAAGCTTTTAGCTCCACACCCTAATAATCTCCCACTTAGAGATAAACAGCTGCTACTATACCTGTACCTGTACACCATCTATTTTGTTCCTTAGGCTCTGTATCCCTCTTCAACGTCACTCTTGAAGACCAACCACCACTAAACCTATGATGCAATACCTGTAACTTATGCCAAAAGAATTTTGCTGCTCCAAAATTCTCCATGACATACTTCTGAACCAACTCTACCCTTAGCTCAGAAAACTCCCTATATATGAAACCCTACAACAAGTAACACAATACAGTAACAGGATAATGTAGCTAATATTATCCAACCTGGTAAAGATAAAATACAATGGTCAAACCTCCATTGTCCTACAGCCTAATCAAGACCATATACCATAGCCTTCTGTCTCACGTGTCCATCCACTCTCTTCTCTAAAACGGGAATCCATCCCTCTATCCAGTGCTTTCTTCCAGCTGACAACTCTACCAACAAATACTTGTTTGGCTCTACTCCAAGGACTCACACTCCTCATCCATGCCAAGCTCCCACTGTTTCTGGATTCTACCTGCATTGCTTCTTCCATCTTCCTAGTTCATGACTATCAATAAGCAATATAAAGAAGGTGAACAATGAATATGAGGTTCACATACCTTTTTTGACCTCCATATGGGTGTTTGAGACTCATTGACAGCTTGCTGTCCACCCATCATCCATTTCAGTGACTGATCTCGGCCATCTCCCAGTCTGCTCCCGACTGATGTCGGTTCCCTGCACTGACCCTGACTGTCGACGTCGTTTCCCTGGCTGACACCGGTGTCCCCCCTACCGACGTCGATCCTTATGACCGACATCAGACTTCTCCTACCTGACCTACCGACCCTGTTGGTCTGCACATGACCGATGTCGGTATCTGGATGACCGACGTCGGTCCCAAGTGACCGACGTCAGCGTCTGTGTGTTCCTGTAAGTGATGAAATTTTCATTCGTGAGCTCATCTTGGATCAAACCTCTGTTCATGCTACCCTGCTCAAATTTATTCAGCCCCTGTGACTGATCTCTGTCCTTCATCTCCTCTATAAACACCAAGGCTTCTTTGTTCCTGTCAAAAGCATCAAATTTCCTTTTTCTACAATGAACTCTATCTATGCTTTCTAAATTTGAACACATACCTTTTGAATCAAGAACTTCCATTCCCTTCTTATTCATGTGACCAAGCCTATTAAGCCACATCTTCAAATCTACACCAGAAGTAGAATCAATAATATAAGTAGATAGATAAAGAGTACCTACTTTCTTACCTCTCGCTAAAACAAGTGCTCCCTTGGTAACCTTCCAAGAATCCACTGTGAGGGTTATTGTGCATCCCTCATCACCCAACCTTCCTATAGAAATCAAACTCTGCTTTAGAATTGGAACATGCATGACCTCCTTCAACACCCATGTGTTGTCAATCTGCAATCTCAGCTGCACTTTCCCTTTGCCAACTATCTGACAAGGCATACCATCCCCTAAATAGAGCACTCCAAAGTCTCCCTGTTCATACTCATGAAACAAATATCTGTTTGGGGATGCATGAAAAGATGAACCATAATCTAAAATCCATGATCCTACCTGACTATCCAAAGAAAGTATGAGAGCGTCCTGTACCACAATATTTGCATCCTTTGCTTCTTCAATACCTGCATGTTGATTCTCTTTATCTCTCAACCAACACTCCTTTTTTGTATGTCCTTTCTTTCCACAAAACCAGCAGGTAATACCTTTGGATTCGGATCTCCTTCCCGACCTTGATTTCCCTTGCTCAACCTTCTCCCTTTGCCTTCCCCTGCTTTCTGCACTTAGAGCATTCCCTGATGATTCACCTGTGCTTCTCCTACGTATTTCCTCATTCAAGATCACACTCACAACATCATCAACTTTTAAGATTTTAGAAGCAGATGCAAAATTACTTACTGCCATAACCAAACTGTCCCAACTTTCAGGCAAAGAACATAAAATCAAGAGAGCCTTTACCTCATCATCAAAAACAATATTGACTAAAGCTAATTGGTTTACCAAACCATGGAAATCACTGAGATGAGTATGTACCGATCCACCTTCCTGTATTTGCAAAGTAAATAGCTGCTTCATAAGATATACCTTATTAGAAGCCGAGGGCTTTTCATATAAATTCGCCAAGGACTTTATCAACTCTTCCGTTGTCTTGCACTATGATAAGCTGGAAATCACAGATGATGCAAGGCTCAACCTTATGGAACCGAGAGCCTTCTGATCAAGAACACTCCATTCTTCATCCTTCACATCTGTGGGCTTGCATGCAACCCCACCCAATGGTAAGTACAAATCCTTCTGATACAGATAGTCCTCAATCTGCATCCTCCAATGTTGATAATTCTTGCCGTTAAACTTCTCCATTCGTAGCTTACTTTCTTCTGCCATTGTTGAACTCCCACTCAATCAAAAAACCCTATGAATGACCTGTAATCAAAAAACAATACCCTGCTTCCTGCAAATCGTAGCTCTGATACCAACTGTTAGGTGACCCCTTATCCAACGGAAGCACAATTGATTACTTTCTTATAAGCAATTAAACACGGAATTATACCATAATGATAAAGTAACTAGAAACTTGAGATAGCAAAGAATTTGAGAGACAATACACACTCTTGTATTAAATATTACTAGAAGAAAATACAATAAGGAAGATGCCACTTCTTCCTCCACCTCAAAGGCTTGCCACACCTCAAGACCTTCTTCTCTCTCTCTCTTGCTCAACACAACTCTATAGCCTGAGTTATTATCCCTCCTTGAATGCTTCAGCTGATCTCCTTGACCTTACACCTGTAGATCTCCTTGACCTTGCTTGCTTCAATGCTTTTACTTGCCTTCTTGATGAATTACAATACATGCCTTATGGGTCTTTAAATAGGATCCCATGCTTACAAAAATAAAACTCTAACTACAATAATTAGACACGCAGCTCGTGACTATAATTAGTCATTTAACATGCAAACACTCGCTTCACTTAACTGACTGTTCGTCAACAGCAGTTCTGAAACACACAGGTGACCGACGTCAGTCCTTGCTTGCCTGGTTCTACCGACGTCGGCCGACTATCTGCCGTCGCCGGTTTTCTTTTGCACTGCATCTGACCGACATCGGTCATGATGCCGACACCGGTGCTTCTGGTTCTTCAGCATCCTCTTCTTTGTGTCTGCAAACAGTTGAAGCTTTTAGCTCCACACCCTAACATTTAATGCTTTCATAGTCCATATTTTTGATAAGATTTACTTTTGGGAATAACCATGTAAAGAATTTTTGCCTTGATGTTTTGGATCACCTCCTATGATCCTTCTTTAGGAGAAAGATATGATGAAGTTAGTTGGGGAAGTTAGCTGCCACCCCTTCTCAACCTTTTAGAGAAAAATGTGGGAGTTACCTCTAAAAAAAAATGTTGCAGATTAAAAGTTGAATTGCTTAGAACAGAAACAATGACTGTGGAGAATGATGGTGTTTAATAGATGATGCAAGACCTTATCTCTCATCGAGGAAGAAGAATGGTTGTCACTTGTGGTTAAGTCTTCCTTCTTTGTTGGCATTGTGGGTTATTATTTTGTGATTATCTCTTCATTTCTCTCTTTGCTTGGCTTGTTATCGCTGATTGTTTGTAACATTTATGTGGCTTATCCTTTATTTATTCTAGAGATATTTTCTTGCTCCTTCTCGTATCCTTGAGGAGGGTGGTTGATCGGGGTCCTCTGGTTCTTTCTCTATTGTATTGATATTTGTAGTCATGTGTTGTTGTATTTATTTCGATATTTATCCACTATTAGTTAGTTGTGAGTATGTTGTGTTTTCTCTTGTTGGACTTTCTTGCCTTATGTATTGCCAATAAGTTCCATTGTATTTACTTTGATCTCTTGTAGTTGGTTCTATCTGAGATGGACCCAGTCAAAACCCACCTTTTACCCTTAATTAATTATTTTTTCAAAAGACTTTTTATTCCACTTTGTTGTTGAAAAATTAAATGGTTTGGCATTATTCTATGGGGGGAACATTAACTATATGGATCAATATGAATCCTTTTATTCCATATTCATGTTGATAAAATTAAATGGTTTGGCATTATGTTACATATGAGGAGAAAATGTCAGCGATATAAATTAATAAGAGTCCTTTTATTCCACATTGATGTTGATAAAATTAAATGATTAGATATTATATTACATGGTTTGGCATTATGTTACATATGAGGAGAAAATGTCAGCGATATAAATTAATAAGAGTCCTTTTATTCCACATTGATGTTGATAAAATTAAATGATTAGATATTATATTACATACAAGGAGAAAATATCAGCGATATGAATTAATAAGAGTCTTTTTATTACACATTGATGTTGATAACATTAAAGAAACTATCAACAATATGAATTAATAAGAGTCATTTTATTCCACATTGATGTTGATAAAATTAAATAGTTTGACATGGTATTTATATATAAAAATATATATCAACAATGTCAATAAATAAAAATTATATAAAGTGAAATTATTTCTTAATTAATTTAAAATAAATAAATAATTCATAATTAAATAGAAGATTATTATTTTTAATTTAATTTGATTAATCTTATTTTAAAATTTAAAAATTCTATTATAAATTTAAATAATAATAAAAAATAATTAATAATTAATATTAATTGAATGCATAAGAATTGAATATATAGATTCTTTTTCTTATCCACATAATACACTCTTATATTAAATTGATTTGGTAAATATTTTATTTTGAATGATTTGAAGCAAATTTATAAATGCCTTGTAAATTCATGAAAAGGTTTTCCGCCCGGAAGCCCACACCCGGGGAAGGCTTTTGATGAATTATCACCGGAAAAAAATAAACACCGACTCTGTGATCCTCATTTCCCGTGTCCCTTCTTCCCCTGAAAATCGATGGCTAAGCTTTAATCAATCGGACGGAGTCTGTTGCATTCAATGTTTTGGCACGGATTGAATCCACGGATCAATGTGTTTCCCCCATCCATTTCTATGTCCGTCCATATGCGTGCATTCTCATGAGTTCCCAACAATATCAGATTTAACAACAATATCTGATTTTAGATTTTGATTTATTCTGTATTAATGACTTTTATATATACAAGTCACAACTCGTCGTCGTTGTAGTAGTTGTTGTTGTTATCGGTGTCATTGTTGTTATTGTTATTGTTATTGGTATTATTATTTATTTATTGTAACATATTAATATAGATTTAATGTGTTCGAATTGTGTAACATATATTAACAAGGATTTAATTATAAAAGAATAGACACTTTAAATATTTTTGGAAATATATTGATTAGTATACACATTTATTTTTTATACAAGATTAGTGAATTGTTTTTGATTAATTAAGGCGGCAAACCAGGGGCCGAACCCTATACAGTCAAAAAAGACAGGAAGGCTGGCAAACAAAAGATGCCAGCACCGTACCAACGGCACAGCCGAAAAACAAAGTCAGAAGCAAAACAAAACACTGGAAAGCCCAGAGTCAGAAAGGATGAAACTACATAACTATAGAATTAACAAGATCCTTAAGATTCTCATTGTCCACATTGTCAGCATTCCCTGGATTACCCACCGCTTCCAACATAGTCATATTCAGCAAAATGTTATTTCGAAGGCCTTTGGCAAAGACCTTTTTCAGCTTTTGAATGCGGACCTTCAAGGCCCTAATATTTGTTTTCCAATCATTCTCATTCTTCGAACCCTCACCAGCGTCTTCTACATGCATCTTCTCCTTATTATCAGCAGTTCCCCTAGAATCAGCACCCTGCTCTTCAGTGACCTCAAAAACTCGAGAACCTGTTTCCCACCAGTGTCCTCTGAAATTTCTTGAATTTTTGGCTCTTCATACCCCAATTACCGCCTTGAGCTTCAAATAAGTAACAAGCCCTCGGTTCTGTTTACACTGAATGCAGATGTGAAGACTCATTTTACAAAATGGCCCACCGCGGTGACGTCTACTTTCATGCTTGAAAACAAATCCCCCTTGGTTTTCATGATGCGACTCTCGCACCTCCACCTCATGATACAAGGAATTAATCATGACAATCAAGGAAGTACTAAGGTTATCATTTTCCATGATCCGCAATGGCCTTCTCCACGTGGACCTCCTTCGAAAGCTATCTTCGTCATCAAAGTGCATCATTCATGCTCCGTCATCTCCTTCTGAATGATCTCTCTAATGTTTGGGGGTATATGAGCCCCTTGTCGCCATACCCTCCATCCTGAGAATTGTTGACCAAGGTTGGCACAAGCATCAACGACCCTGTTACCTTCTCTGTAGGTGTGGGTAATCTCAACTTCGGAAAACTTTTGTAAAAGAAACTGGATGTCCGTAATGATGTCTTTTAGATGGATACCAACGTTAGATGCTTTATTAACGGCATCTATGACCAACTTAGAATCTCCCTAAATATTCAAATTTCTAATTCCTAAGGATATAGCTAACTTTAATCTCCAAAGTAAGGCCATAGCTTCAGCATAGTTATTGCTCTGGCAACCCATGCCACCAGCATAGACATCAAACATCCCTCCTTTTTCATTTCTTATTATTCCTCCTCCACTTGCTTTACCACTCAACTTGGATGCCCCATCAAAATAGAGTTTCATCCAATTGGGTTTAGGTGGTATCCATTTAGTATGAAGTCTTTGAAGAATTTTGGAATTATCATGCCCAGGGATAAGGTTTAAAACCTTCCATTTGGCCGCAATTTGACTTTCAAATTCAGATAGGGGTTTCTCCGCAACACTAATATGAGATGTTGTAACACTTTCCAAGATGGTCCTAGCAAAGGAGTTAAACACCTGAACAACATTTCTAGCAGTGTCCCTGAAAATTCTGTGATTTCGCTCTTTCCATAAAGTCCAGCTCAAGCATGACAGAGCTTGCTTCCATAATTCCTTAATCCAGGGATGTGTGAAGGTTGAGTTCCAGCTGAGAATTACTTCTTTAAGGTCAGAATTGCAAACCCATGTAATGTCCCCAAATTTCTGTTAAAATGGTTTAATTAATTTAATTAATTTAAGTTGTCCAAAAATTAAGATTTCTTCAAAAGGATAACTTTAATTAATTAATTTAATTATTATGGAAATAAATAAAATAACATATTAAATAAAGTTGACTTCTTTTAGAAGTTTCCTGTGAGCCTTTAAAATAAGTTGAGGGCAAAGCATTTGGAATATCTTTTGTTGCTAAAAATATTCTGAGTATTGTGAAGCTTGAATCTGTGATTCAGCTAAAATCTCTGAGGACGCAAACCTTTAGCAGATTGGAGAAGAGTTGGATGAAAACCCAGTGCTTTTTAGGGGTGGATTCGTGACGGAATTCAGATTGTGCTTATTGATCAGATCTGGGGCTTCAGAGGTCATTCATTGGGTATAGCAGGTGTTCAGCATATGCAGAGGTTTCCAGGTATTTATTCATTATATTTGATTTAAGATTTATATATATTTATATTTTCAGATCAGGGGTTGTACGAAATCTGCACAAATCGGTACCACACTGTACCAGCAGATTTAGAAAAGTGAAGAAGGGCACGGTTCACAGTTGCAGGCCGAAGAGTATTACAGTGACCGACATCGACAGGTAGACCGACATCGGCCGATCAGTGACTGACATTGGCAGGTAGACAGTCACAGGCAGGCAGAGATCAGACACAGGGAATCGACGACGGTTGTGTATCGACCGACGTCGGCAGAATCACCGACTTCAGCGACTGTGTTTTTGACACAGCGTCCAGATCTGCACATACTTCCAGGTTCTTGGTTATTTGGGCTTCATTATACTTTCTATAGTATTGCTGTGTACTGTAATTTTTTATTATTCACTGTTGAAACAAATCTGGGCAATATATTTTTGTATCAGCATACTCTAAATGCAAACAATCAGATTTATATCTTTGTCTTGTAAGAACCAATATATTTTGTGTCTCCAAATTTAGTTTGGGATCTTTCAGTGGTATCAGAGCCATGCATCTTGCCAGCCTGTAGGGGTAAATATATTTTATTTCTATGCATCCGGAAGGATTTGATATAACCCATAGATACTTTACACGTAGTAGAGCTCAGTACGAGCGAGAGTTGGGTTTAGGACAGGGACCTATCATGGCCGAAGAATAAGGGAATGCCCGTAGAAATCAGGATGAGGTAGAAAGAGAGATGGTGAGGACCCTCATCACTACTCAGCCCAGGATTGTTCAGGTTTTAGACCGATTACAGAATACCATGGATCGTTTAGAGGTGGATAGACATAGAGGTAGGAGGAATAGATCAGTTTTAGTGACAGGTAGTCACCATACCCATCAGTCCAGTCAACATAGTCACCATTCCCATTCTTCAGTGGGGAGCTCCCGTCATTCCTCTAGGCAAAATCATCATCATACACCTACTCCAAATAGACCATTATTGCCTCAGTTTGTACTGCGTGAACAAATAGCACAGGTGGAGCCACCAGAGATTGGATTCTAGGAGTCCGTTTTGGCAGCCACTGTAGAGTGGAGAGCTTTACCCCCAGAGGTTAGGGAGGTTTTTCCTTTTTCCTAGTATTGTGCGCAGCGTAGAGACACAGCCAGATTCAGGGGAGATCGTGGTAATAGACTACCATAGCAGCAGCATAATCATGACCTCAATAGAGCTACGGGGAAGATTACATTGGCTCCATATAATGGCTCTGGAGAGACTAGTGCAAAAGCTTGGGTCCACAAGCTAGACATATATCTTTCTTTGAGGCTCATGCCTGAGCGTGAGGCCATTCAGTTTGCGGTGTTGCATTTAGAGGGGATTGCATATGATTGGTGGCACCATGGATTGGTCACCCAGGATCACGCCTTAATTCACTCCTATGCTGAGTTCACGGTTTGACCATAAGGATACAGAACTTTACTACAGGGAGTTGGCTCATCTTAGACAGAGTGGTCATGCAGAAGCTTATATTAATGAGTTTCAGTGTATTACGGTTATGGTACCTGATATGCCTCAGAGACGGAGTGTGATGTTATTTATTGAGGGATTACAGGATAGACTTAAGGGACTGGTACGTGCTTTCCAACCAGCCACTCTTAAGGATGCCATCGATGTGACATTGAGACTGGATACTGTTCCCACTTCTTATCAGGGTGATAAGAAAATAACCACAGACTCTCAGCCTATACAGAAGGCCAACACACCACAAAATAAAGAAGGGTCATCCTCTATAAATCCTTGGATGAATCAGGAGACTAGGAATGACTTGAGGAGGAAAAAGTTATGTTTTTCCTGCAAAGATCCATGGGAACCAAGACACCATTGCATGGGTAAGGGAAAGGTTCATTTGATTGAGGTAACTTCTGAGTGTGGAGATGAGGAGGTCCCTGATACTGATATTGAGGATAATGTTGAGCAGGTTCAGACACAGTTGGAGTTAGACACCCCGGAGCCTTTGGCGTCAGCCAAAGTAATTATGGCTACCCTCTCCAGTTATCCTAACTTTCATGCCTTTCGGTTGAAAGATACACTTAAGGGCAAGTGGGTCGTGAGCTTGGTAGATACAGGTGCTACACATAACTTCATTGACCAGAAGTTAGTGGGAAGGCATGGATTACAGTATGAGAGGTTTGGTGGTTTTGGAGTAAAGGTGGCAGATGGTGCAGTTTTGGGTTGCACCAAATGGATTTCACAGCTTAGTATTCAGATGGGGGATTACACTCTGACCGATGATTTTTATGTGTTTCCTTTAGAGGATTATGATGTGGTCTTGGGCATGCAGTGGTTACAGGGTATTGGGCGTTACATTATTGATCACCACCGTATGCAGTTATAATTCCTTTCTGGGGAAAAGAAGATTATCTTGAAGGCAGCACTAGATGGAGGACCTAAGGAGGTGTCATCTCGTAGGATGGAGTCTCAGTTTATAGGTGATGAGGTAAATAATTCTATTTGTTGCATGTCATTTTCCCTTCCAATTATGAGTCAGCTCCTTATGGAGATTGGGAGAGTTCGATAATTAACGTAGCACAACGGCCTTTTGCGAAGTCTAAGGAATGTGATGGTGAATTTGTTAATTACATATTGAGAATTATCACACTACTCCCTAGGAGAAATAAGGAGAATGTATTCACAGATATTTTGTAGCATAGTGTTTCAGATATTAGAGTTTGCGGCTTTCTGAGAATGATATGGAATCCTGGAAGTTGGTGTTGGGTATCAAGAGCGAATTGCTTGAGGACAAGCAATCTCCAGGAAGGGAGGACTGTAATGTCCCCAAATTTTTGTTAAAATGGTTTAATTAATTTAATTAATTTAAGTTGTCCAAAAATTAAGATTTTTTCAAAAGGATAACTTTAATTAATTAATTTAATTATTATGGAAATAAATAAAATAACATATTAAATAAAGTTGACTTCTTCTAGAAGTTTCCTGGGAGCCTTTAAAATAAGTTGAGGGCAAAGCATTTGGAATATCTTTTGTTGCTAAAAATATTCTGAGTATTGTGAAGCTTGAATCTGTGATTCAGCTAAAATCTCTGAGGACGCAAACCTTCAACAGATTGGAGAAGAGTTGGATGAAAACCCAGCACTTTTTAGGGGTGGATTCGTAACGGAATTCAGATTGTGCTTATTGATTAGATCTGGGGCTTCAGAGGTCATTCATTGGGTATAGCAAGTGTTCAGCATATGCAGAGGTTTCCAGGTATTTATTCATTATATTTGATTTAAGATTTATATATTTATATCTTCAGATCAGGGGCTGTATGGAATCTGCACAGATCGGTACCAGGCTGTACCAACAGATTTAAAAAAGTGAAGAAGGGCACGGTTCACAGTTGCAGGCCGCAGAGTATTACAGTGACCGACATCGGCAGGTAGACCGACATCGGCTGATCAGTGACCGACATCGGCAGGCAGACAGTCATAGGCAGGCAGAGATCAGACACAGGCAACCGACGATGGTAGTGTATCGACCGATGTCGGTAGAATCACCGACGTCGATGACTGTGTTTTTGACACAGCGTCCAGATCTGCGCATACTTCCACGTTCTTGGTTATTTGGGCTTCATTATACTTTCTATAGTATTGCTGTGTACTGTAATTTTTTATTATTCACTGTTGAAGCAAATCTGGGCAATATATTTTTGTATCAGCATACTCTAAATGCAAACAATCAGATTTATATCTTTGTCTTGTAAGAACCAATATATTTTGTGTCTCCAAATTTAGTTTGGGATCTTTCAACCCATTCAATGCCAAAGTTGTTAAGTATTGTGCCCCATAAATCTCGGGTAAACTCATAGTGTATGAATAGGTGTGAAACTGATTCCTCTCTAGAACCACACAAAAAACATCTGTTGACCAAAGTAAACCCCCTCTTTTGAAGGTTGTCCTGAGTAAGGATTTTGTTATGGGCAGCAGCCCACCAAAACAAGTTAATCTTTGGAATGAGTTTATGATTCCATAAACCTTTTTCCATACCTCCTTATTTTGAGCTTTAGGTGTAAGCAGATGATAGGCAGATTTGACAGAGAACGATCCATTCTTATCTGGCCACCAGTGTTGTTCATCCTCCCGAGGGAAGAGTGGGATTTTGATCTCCTGAACACATTGCTGGATCTCCCAAATTCTTGGGATAAGCTCAGGCCTATGCACACAACAATCCAAAAGGTTTTTCCAGCTCCTTATCCCATTGTTATTTTCCATATAATCACTAACCCTATCACCAAAGAACTGAGTAGTCAGGTCTATAATTTCTCCATAGTTTCCTTGGGAGATGAGAGGCTTGTCCCTTAACCAATTATCCTCCTAGAATTTAATCTGCCAGCCATTTCCAAGCTTCCACCTAATTCCCTATTTGAGAAGACTTCTACTTTTTAGCATTTTATTCCATATTACAGACCCCTAGGGTAATCCCGCCTATTGAAGAAAGTTGGAATCATGAATGCTATGCATGTATTTTTCATACATTATTTCCCCCCACTCACTATTGTTGTGAATCAGATTCCAACTAACTTTTGAGAGGAGGGCTTTATTCATTTTCCTGATGGATCTTATATTAAGTCCACCATGAGATTTTGGGAGACACATTTTTTCCCATCTGACTAAAGACATTCTCTGTTTGTCTTCCACTCCCGTCCATAAAAATTTCTTTTGGATCTATTCCAGCTTTTCAGCAAAATACGTAGGAATTTTAAAAAGAGACATGAAGTAAGTAGGAATACATTGCAAGGATGCCTGAAGAAGTTGCAGCTTACCCGCACTACTGAGTAGTTTCCCCTTCCACCCAAGAAGTTTCCTCTGTGTACGTTTCACAATACCATTCCAAAAACCTGAAGATACCTCTTTGACCGAGAGTGGGAGACCTAGGTAGGTAGCTGGTAGGCCAGCGTCAGCACAATCTAAGATATCAATGATTATATGTCTAAGTTCATTGGAAGTGTTGAAGAAGTACACATTGCTTTTTTGGAAATTTATTCTTTGTCCTGAGTCTCTGGCATAATCATTAAGTATATTCTTCCATCTTCTAGCTTTGATCACCGATGAGATGCCAAATAAGATGGTATCATCCACAAACTGCTGTATAACCATAGGATGAAGGGAAGAGGTAGGTTTGATGCCTACTAGCTTTTTTGAAACTATATCAGCTTGTATGTATCTTCCTAATGCCTCAACCATAATGATGAATAGGTATGGGGAGAGAGGGTCTCCCTGACGAATTCCTCTCGAGGAGGAGAAAAACCCTCTAGGAGCACCATTAACCAGCACTGAGAATTTAGCAGAAAAGACCGCATTCCATAATAAGCAAGATAATTTATCATTAAACCCAAATTTTCTATCACTTGGAATAGAAAAGTCCATGAGACTCTATCATAAGCTTTGGCTATATCAAGCTTGAGGGCCATCCTAGGGATTATGCTCTTATCCATGGAGTGGATAGTCTCATGTGTGGTGATCATAGCATCAAGAATCTGTCTGCTTGGGATGAAACCTTTTTTAGCAGGAGAAATAATTTTGTCAGGCAAGGGTTGAATTCTCAAAACCAGCAATTTAGTACATATCTTATACACAGTGTTCCATAAGCTAATGGGTCTGAAATCAGTAAGGTGTAAAGGTTGAGATTTTTTAGGAACAAATACAATGAAGGTATTATTGACTTATTTCAAAAGTTTTCTAGATCTAAAAAAATCACGAACTGCAGCTGTGAGGTCCGCTCCAACAATCTCCCAATATTCCTGAAAGAATATAGGAGGAAAGCCATCAGGACCCGGGGCTTTAAAAGCACCCATGGAGAATAAAACAACATGTACTTCTTCATCGGATATAGGCTTTAACATTTACAGATTGTCTTCTATTATGAAACAAGAGATTTTATCAATGAATTGACTCATAGATCTATCAATTCTATCATTATTATTTTCTTCCATAAGTAGATTCTGAAAGAACACCCTGGCTTGTTCCCCTATTTCGTTATCCTTAGTAATAATGTCTCCATTATCTAGGACAAGTTTAGTTATTGAGTTGGCTTTTCTATGTTTCATAGCTGAGAGATGAAAAAAAGTAGTGTTCCTATCACCCTCTTTAAGCCATTGAACACAGGATTTTTGTTTCTAAAAAACCTCTTCCCTTTCCATCAGATTCTTCTAGTTTGAAGACAGACTGTTCTCTTCTTCTAAGGTGCCCTTAGAGTCATCCCCTTGATCAATCAGTTGCTGAATAGCCTTGAGTTTTCCCATTATATTTTTTTCTGCTAGAAATCCTGCCCAAAATTGTATCTATTCCAGCCATAAACTTCTTATATAATGTGCTGGAGTTTCTTGACTATTCTAAACATGGGAGTACCTTGAATGGAAATATTCCACCATTGAGCCACCAATTGTCTAAAACCTTTGTGTTTAATCCACATACCTTCAAAACAGAATGGAGGAGGTTTGTGATGCCCCTGATCTCTCCAATTGAGGATAATCGGGCAGTTGTCGGACATGGTTCTAGGTAGAGCCTGCGCCTACATATTATGATAATCATTTCAGTTGCTTGATATCAAAAATCTATCTAATTTAACCTGAATCATTTGATCTCCTCTTCTTCTATTGGTCCAAGTAAAATTTTGGTTCTGCAGCTCTATGTCCAATAATCCCCAATCATTGATGAATTCAGCAAAGTCGAACATGATGTCCGAGTAATCAATAATTCCACCATATTTTTCAGAAGGGTATAAAGGTGTGTTAAGATCTCTGGCTAACATCCATTTAGAATTCTAAGGATTATACCTGTAGCTACTCAGATCTATCCATAATTTCTATCTCAAAGCTCTGTTATTCGGTGCATAAACATTTACCAACGTCCAGTTCAAGGAATTCATGGAAAAATTGGTAATCAAAAAGTGCTTATTATGGGCCATAAGAGATCCTTGGATTTTAGCACTATTCCACATAGTGACAATCCCTCCTGAAGCCCTTTCAGCAGGACTAATACAAAAAGCCACCTTAGGCTATATATAGTCAACAATTTTTGCAAAATTCTCCTCTTTCATCTTGACTTCTTAGAGTAATAGAATATCTAGTTTATTATCTAAAATGCAGTTTTTAACCTCAAACTACTTTGAGGGATTGTTAAAGCCCCTCAAATTCCATGATAATATTCTCATTTAGAGAGTTTGGAGGGTTGGGACTCTAATGTTTTCTATTTTCACTGGCAATCTCCCTAGCAATCTCTCTTTGTCTTGTTTCCCTTAGGGTTGGCCTCTCTTGTTTGGGCTCAGTACCAACATCTGCATATTTTTTACCTTTCCAGATCTTTTTCTTTGGGGTAACCCATTCTTCCTGTTCATTGCTGCCATCTTGTCCTACTACCCCTATTGCCAAGTAGTTTCCTACCTGGCCTCCATCTTCCAGATCACGAAAAAAGTCTATATTTCACTGTGGATCTGGTGCTCGTTGAGTGTGAATTTCAGGTGTTACTTTTTCTATCCAATCCTTGAAACTATGTCATCTTCATTGACTTCCTTTAGCAAAAGGTCTCCTCCTTCCCCTTCCTTAAACATATTAGTCTATTATTCTAAAGTGTAGACTGTGTTAAATGTGGCCTTGTGACTATCGTCAGATACTATATTCTCCTTTGGGACCTCTTTTCCCTTACTACTGATGATATCCTCCTTTCTCTTCTCCTCCTCTCCTTCTTCTACAGCCTTCTGACTATCATCTAATCCTATATTTTCCTTTGGGACAACTTCACCTTCATTGCTAGGGGTAGCCTCCTTTCCCTTCCCCTCTTCTCCTTTTCTGTATTGTCAGGAATTTCCACATTATTCTCTATTTCTTGCTTGTTGTTCACTTGCTCCTCTTCTACATTCTGGGAATCCTCTTTCATCCCCCTTTGCTTCACTTTGCATTGTGTCATTAGATGTCCCTTCCCCTTACATATTTGACAAAAAGTGGTAGCATTTTCATAAGTAATTGGCTGCATCCAGGTTCCATATTTAGAGTTTAGCTCAATGGATGTAGGGAGAGTCTTATTTATTTCAACATTAACACAGAGTCGAGCATACACACATATGGACTTAGTTTTGTTTATATGATATAAGGTGACATATTGACCAATAGAATTGCCAATGGCTGTGAAGATTTTTTCATCCTAGTATTCCAAAGGGAATCTTGGTAATCTTACCCAAGCAGGTGTTGTCTTATTGAGGTCTGAGTTAGGATCAAATCCTAGTTTCCACGAGCATAAGGCTAGAGAATGTGGTCCAAACAACCAGGGACCTCCAGCAAGGGTAGCGATCATGTCCTCCCTATTCGTAAATCTAAAAAGGAATAGACCTCTAGCCATGGCTATGATTGAAACACTACCTTTGACTTTCCACCTAAACATAATCCATCTTCTAAGCATTTCGGTATTAGGACGGAAAAAAAAACTTACCAACCAGCATAAGGTCCATGGATGCCACTATTTCCTCCACCAGATCGTCTGGGATACTCAACGCCTTACCCTTCGATAGAATAGGGAGGCTCGACATGCCTTTTGATGGACACGTATTTTCACCTATGAGTGCCTTCTTCCATCCATTGGATGGACTATCCCCTAATATATTCTTGGACAAATCCCTAGAGGTACTGCTACCCGTAGTGTTTCTCTAGATTTTCACTAATTACATTCAAATGAGAAAGAAACTAAGGTTAAGAGGTTATGGGTTTGATGTTACCCGGATTTAGTGCACACCGTATCTAAGCCTTGTGGGAGATCCTCTTTAGCTGTGGAGGAAACACTTGCATTAAGAATGAAACTTAAACAAGAAAGATGTTAGAAGAGGCTATGGTGGACTGCCAAGCTACATGCTCGGTCCCAGAAGCATGAAGCTCTTTAAGGGATGGCAGTCCACTGTTTAAAGATAAAAGTATTATAAAGGAAGAAATGATAAATGACTAAAGAAATAGAAAAGTATATGGTGTGTACCTATTCCCTACAGTCTGTGTATCTCAGAATGCTATAGAAGGCTGGCTGAAGGTTTTGTCTAGTCTAGATGGGCTGTTTGGATGGCTTTCTAGTTTGTTGGTTCAAAACACAGTCACCGACGTCAGTGGGTCTACCGAGGTTAGTCGGGTAAATGGTGCTGACATTGGTTGGGTTGTCGATGTTAGTTTGGCTGAAGGTGCCGACGTCGGTTGGTTTGCCAATGTCAGTTTGAGTTGTAGATGCTGACATCAATTGGTCTGCCAATGTCAGATGGGGTTGTCAGCCTTTGACAGCTTTTAGATTTTTTTTGGGATAGACAGAGGGGTTTCTAGAAGTTCAGAGGTTGGTGTAGGGTTGCAGGAAGGTGAATGAGTTCTGAAGAAGGGTATAGGTAGAGGATTGGTGTGAAAAGGGGGTGAGAACAAGGGGAAGGCCTTTCAGCCCCTCTAAGGAAGAATTCGGGCCTCTCGATAGTATTTAGAAATATCAATGAAAACTAATTAACAATATATTCTAAAACACTAAAATGAAAACTAGAGTACTTAGCTTTATAAGGTGAAGAACCAGAGGTGTCAGAATAGTGATTCTTGTTGTGGCTGATGTGACCGGTGTTGTGAGCCAATGAAGCGAACATGGATTACTTTAATTTAGTAGCTCGAGGTCCTCATACAATCTTTCATTCCAGTCTCTGGAATGATTTGTGTAGAGCTTCAGTAGCTAGGAGAACAATAGTCAAGTTCTGGTTCTTGAAATCTCAGAGTGTGTGTGCCAATGTGCGAAAAGGTGGCCTTAGCTCAATATTAGAGCTTGGCTTATGTAATCGATGTCGATGATCCCACTGGCATCGGCGTATGACTACTGATGTCGACTGCGGGTTGACTGACATCAGTGGAGAGAGAATAGGTAAAAGGGCTATTTTTAGCTCTTTGCTCGTTTCTCCACTTGCCAAGTGCCTTTTCTGTTGGAGAATGGTCAAAACAAGGGCTTATGAGGCATAGGAGTTGGTTAGGGAGTTAAGATGGGGTGAGAATAGGTCATGGGTAGTTAGGGTTTGGAGGACTTAGTCTCAGGCTGACTCATAGGCTAAGAAAAGGTCTTAGGGTGAGGTGTCTAGGTGAGGTGTCCAAGGTGAGGTAATTAATTTAAAATAAGTAGTTTTTAAATTAATAAGGTGTGAAACTGTGGGTTAGGAGTGTTAATGTTTAGAAGGGGACCAAGGGGGGTTGACACGATATTGGTGTCTACACGCAGTGACCTCCATTGGATCCGTGGTCCCACCTATCACACTCAGGGGGCTCAATTAGGCGAGAAAAAACTAGTTTCAAATATTGTCCACATGCTTCGCTCCTTCGTTCCTCCGCTCTCAAGAGATGGATGGTGTTATCCTTGGATTGGATGTTACTAAGATTAGTGAATTGTTATGATACAAGTGTATTTAAGTGATTACTGATTATTGGTCTTATATAAGCTCATGTTATTGTATGTTCCTTGTCTTGATCAACTTGTTCATGTTTCTTTCATTTTTGTTTTAATCGGTAGCAGCCACACCCAATCTAAGTATCTTCTTCGTAAGGCTATGGAATTTATCATGGTTAAGTTTGCGCACCAATTGCGATATGCAATTGAAGCACATCAATAATCTGACCAAAGTGCAATAATTACCATGGCCAATCAGAGTCCCACACATGGATATTAGGTGAGATGTATTTATTGTTTTCTACGCACCATTTTTTACCATTTTGTTTAGTCTTTTATGTGCCCACACATTACCATTACATGGGGCCACCACTTTGATGCCTAAATCTCCTCTTGGTCCTGTACTTTGGCTATCAAGGCTTACTCGAGATTTTTGGTATGAGCACTGCTCATGGAATGTAATGTAGATGCTTGATCAAGGGTGTTCCATTATGGAATTCTCTTCAGTTTGAAAGGATTTGTAGACATCTTGTGAGCATATTCTTCTCTTACAATAAACAATTTAATTTTCATTTTGATTTCTAGACACAACCTCATCAAGGGGATGTGAAGTAATGTACAATGCAACACCATGACTACCTTGTACGAATAACATCACGAGCCCAACCCTTTTAGCTTTAAAACTAGGAGTCTCCTTCACATTTATAGAGAATAAATATCTTCAATGGGTTTGGTGGATTAAGGTATTTGACCACATTATCCACCATCATTACAATACAGTCATACTCATTTTTGTCTCTAAAGGTCCCAAACATTTATTGACACCATCTACAACTTGAATGTGGTATGGCCATATGTACTATAAGATAACAACCATGATTTTTGACAATGATTAGAAACCATCTAGTGGATTCAACTCAATGGTGAGTTTTGGGCCCTGGAAATTGAGTTATTAAACTATTGTAGACTTGCATTTCCAAAAAGGGACATAAAACCTTGACCTACTACCTCCCTTGTTTCAATTTCAATTCTAGGAAGTAAAGATAACAACAACGTTAACACCCTATATTTAGCATGCTAAATATCTTAAATTTATCTATCTAAAACCATCAATGACTATCATCTCAATACTCCTATTTTGGATTTCTCATATAATTTCTCCAATTGAAGGTTTAATATTGATTAAAAAAATCCATCACATTCTTTGTAAACTTTTTGTTGATTGGTGATAGATGGCCTTTATATGGGTGTGATAATCTGTCAGTCTCAAAAACATCATTGAAGGAGAACAAAAATGGCTCCAAAGTTAATTGTATGCATAAGATATCACTTTTATTTATCACCTTCTCCAAAAAAAAAACAACAGTTCCCTGTGATAGTCAAATATACATCCAATTTAAGGTCTTCCATCTTTATTGACCTTGCACACTATTACACTTTACCACAACCCACTTAGATGTTATTGTATGTTATGCCTATCATTGATTTTCATATCATGAGCCTAGTTTATAGTTGGTGTTCTTAAGATGGTGGATGAGCTTTCTTTGCACCATTGTTGAGGACTTGAGCATCAAATCAAGGGGGAAAACACACTTGGAGCTGCATATGATTGATGGGAATATCTTTGGAAGGTAACTTGTGTTTACTTTCATTTGCTTTTGTTCTTTATGCATTTTTCTTGGTTTTCATGACTAATGCTTGATCTAACCATCTTTATAATCCATCTCTATAATAATATCTAGGAATCTTTTTGATTTAGCTCAATAGTATCTCTAAGGCAATGATCTCAGATCTTCTACTAATATTTCACAAAGTGAAATACACTAAAATATCCATGGCCAAAGACACATCAATTCCACCATAGGATGAGTTATGCTTCAAGGCATAATTTGAAGTGTTGTTGATTAATATTCGGTTTTCAATTAATGGAATCATAGAAGGAGGACTTTTTGAAATTAATTTATCATCATTATACAGCCCTTAACTTAGTTATAATATGATGACTTGGAATTAATATATTACCTTTTCCGAAATGCTATTTGTTTAATCCATTGGGAGAACTTTGGTCAAAACCCTGATGCCCAAAACTAATCAAGAATACTATTAGGAGGACATTAGATGTTAGCCTCAATGTCCCACCATAATACCTCAATCCTAGACACTCATCCCAATGCCCAAACACCATTCACACAAACCATCAAGATGTATCTAATATCAAATCATAACCCATCACCCTTAGAGTTAGGAATAAACATATGCTAATATCAACTTTAAAAAAAACTAGGCTAAGGCTCACATCATCCTTACAACCTCTCTAGAAGGAACAAGGAATAAAATGTCTCCCAAATTCCTAAAAAATATACTTCTTATGTACTACTCTCACACTCACATAAGGTGAAAGGCACACAAAATGTATCATCATCATAACACACTTTAACAAGTTGAAAATTTCCTAATCCAATCAAGGAGTAAATTCAAATCAATTAAGCATCCCAAATCAATCCACAAATGAGAACACATGAAAAGGTTAAACAAACTAGTATAATCCAAAGACTACTAAAGGTGAAAAGGGATAGACAACCAAATTTAATCCCAAACTAAAGATAAGAAACAAAATAATGATTTCCAACTTTCAAAAATGGTTCAATATAATAAATGGCTAAACAACATCAAAATCCATAGCAATTAAAACCATAAAAAGATGATTTCAATCAAATAATATATCCCAATCAAGAACTAAAATGATTTCAACGTTCACCACATCATGTGGTAAAAGTTCAAAAGTTTAGATATAACAATATTGAATAGTCTGGCTCTGAAAGGCCACACATGGGGATTAAGAAGTTGACATATCAACATACTAGAAACACAACTTTTTATTACCCTCACATGCTATGAAGAATGCATTGTAACTCCAAGTGGACAAAACCACCACACACTAACTGGTATATAAATGGTAAGGATCACAATTTTTTTCCTCAAATAGGATAAAAGGTTAAACCACATGGATGCATCAAACCACTCCATCTATATAACTTCTCTATCTAACACAAAGTACAAGACACTATTATATGAATGCTAAGGAATGTAGTCAAATCAACACTAATGATACATGTCTATGATAATAAATATAATATAATTAACATAATTAAATATATAAATCCACTCAATGGATTTATGATGATGATAGTTGATGGCAAGAGAGTATTAAATCCTCTTAATGCTAGTGAAGTGCTAACTCAATAGATCCTTTTCCAAAATTCCATGGGTAATATATGGAATATCCATCCATAAATAACATACTAACACATAGGAATCCACTACATAAAATACTAGACTCCCATACTATGAGGAGGTTTCCCACCACTAAAGGGTGGCATTAAACTCTAATGGGTCTTATGGGATCCCCTCCCTCAGAATTAATGTTATTAAGGCACAAAAACACATAAAAAGGTGCACACTTTATTTAGTGAGGAACATATCATTCTAAAAAAAAATCCACTACACATAACACAAGTGGCCCCTGATTATTTTGTTTATAAATAAAAATGTCTAACAATTTCAAATGATGTTTGATCTAAGGTGATCGAGAAGGGTCTAGGAACCCTTTTTCATGAAAATCATGAACTATGTTAGGTATTCACCTACCCAACATGGTACACAACCAACACTTTAAAATCATAGTTTAAGGATTTATTACAACTCTAAAAAAAGTATATATGCCCCCTAGAACACATACTTGTATTAAAAATCCCCATCTCAGAAGGGTCCTCAAAATAACATCCCAACTTCCAAGACCCGTGTGTCGTATCCATAATAGTGCCTTGGAAACCATCCTCTCTAGATCCAATATGAAATCATAATCTCTCAATATTCAAGGAAAATTTTAAAAACTTTGATGGCAACCTTGTGAAGAAGGGGAAAAAACATCATACAAGGAGTCAAGATACTAGTGACACTCCTTGATGATTATGAAAACAACTCCATTGTAGAATGCATCTTCTAAGGATTTTTTTACAAATAATCATATATGTGAAACAAATGCATTGCTTATTAATCCATACATAGATATGTCCCTGAACTCACAATCCAAACAAGGGTGTGGCATGGTTATGAAAATTAGGCATTACAAGAGCCAATAACAAACACAAGTATCTAAAACATAACTATATGAAATTAGATTCTCCATATGTTTGTATAATACACATTATAAAAGGATGCAATGGTCAACACAAATAGATAAGGGTCACCTTAATAAGGTCGACACCCATAATAACTCAGATATAAAATTCCAAGCTAAATTGTATGCTTTAGGAAACTAGCATGCAAGCTACAAAAGTAAACACATAACTTTATCATGAGCATGTTTAACAATGATTAGGTACACTAACTCAGGTTTATTGCTACCTATATCTCCAAAATAAACTTATCTTGCATCAATGCTATTAACACTCATAGGCAATCCACTCAATTGGGTTCCACCACCATGGAAATTAAAACTAATTATCTCACTATCATCAAGGAACTCAACTATCATGGATTCATCGATTAAATCAAGATGTTACACAAGTAGGAAGGGACACTCTAACCTTATAATAATGATAAAAATTAATAACTTTCCTCTTGAGGGTCCTCATCAACAAGGTCACATCTAAACCATTATTGGTTTAACACAAGGGTGTTCTCTATATAGATATTGTAATAAATGAGGTCAAAACCTCCAAGGGGTTGTTGACCAAAAAAAATTGGATATCAACATACAAACTAGATCTGTAGACCTTGGGTATAAAAAAAACATGAAACAAGAGTTTAAAATACCATTCTAACAAAGTCATCAATTTGATTGAGTCGATAATCCAACCTATTTTGTGCCAAGATGCCAAAAAGGATTACATGTTCCTCTCCAACCATCATTGATGTTAAATGTTAATGAAAATTTAGTCCAACATGTGGCTAAAAACAAGGCATATCTCACTAAAAAAAGGAAACAAAGGTCATTTTATACAAGGATAGGTGAAAACAAAGTGATCCACATGGTGCTCCCTAATAGGACCTTCCAGTGGTATCACTAGTCCATCACACAAGGTCAAGACAAAATCTAACAACACTAGTATGTATGTGGATAAGTTTCAGGTGGAATACCCATGTAAAACACCATAAGTATCTTAGTTCATCATATAGACTAAGTATGTCCCTAAGGTCTATGTAACCTACTTATTCCACCAAGACATGGTTTTTTTTCTGAGGGGTTGTACCCAAAATATTCATAGTACTACTAACAAGGCAAGAGTCAACACCTAACTAAAATGGGATGGATTAATATAATGAAACTTGATTCATTCCAATATCATTACTATTGACGTAGAATATTTCACCCTTGGCAGGAGGCTGAGCTCTTGCCTTCTTCACGCAACAATGGAAACTCCCCTCTCACCTGTGGGACCGACGAAGCTAGAGGGGAGAGTCTCTAGATGAGGGCTAGCTCCCTCTGATGTATCATTTAGGCCCTAGTTTCTCCTATTGCTAACCAATAAAATGAAAAAGGGGGGGATGAAAAGGGAGAAGGAGATGCTGAAAAAAAAGCCTAAGCCTAAAAAATAAAATAGGTGATACACTAGAAAATGTGACCCACTCAGGCCCAAACATACACTTTTCACCGAGAACCAGCTCCCATACACTTCATCTGTCATGAGAAAACCTTCTGCATTAGTGGGTTAGGGGTCCGTGGAGATACAAGGAGGAAATAACTACTAGAGGCATTCTGAGACACACTATAGTAGCCTATCCACTTCACCTATACTCCTCTAGGGACACTTCTGATAGACCTATAAAAGGAAAACTCAAAAAATGCACCGGACGTGCTGAAATCATTCTGCAGAAGCATTCAAAAAATGACTTAATACAGAATCAAGGCATAGACACATACTAAAGATGCAAAAAACTCAGAATGGAGGTAAAAATGCTGTGTTTTGATTCAAGGTAAATATCTATTAGAGCTTTGCCTTACAAGCCCGAGAGATTTTTGGGCAGAGTTTTGCCTTCAGGCTGAGAGCAGATTTTTTCTCCAAAGAGAAGTTTACAATATATAGGAAGAGGAAGAGAATCTTGGCACTTCCTAGAAAGATTTTTTGTTGCTCATTTCTATAATTGGCCCATGTGTCTTACGAGCATTGAGAAGAGCAAGCCACTCAAAACATCAATGAGCTACTCCCTTTGTCTGCTTGTAAGGCCACTTCTTCAAGGTGATTACACGGTTTGTCTACTCATAAATGTGAAATGAAGAAAATCGGTTGCACTGCTAGCTATTTGCACCTCCTAATGGTCAATTCATAGGCACTGTATCATCTACCAAAATAACTTCTTGAATCGGCACCTCCCAATGGTCAATTCGTAGGCGCTGTATCATCTGCCGAAATAACTTCTTGAATCGGTGCTTCCCTTCGCCACTTGGACTATTTGCCTACTCCTACACTTGGCACTTATGTCTTTTCCCTACCTTGTCTCTTTCTAGCTCTTTCAGCCCTCGAGCTATCTCTGGGCGGGTTGCTGCATTCCTTGGGCTCCTTTCATGATTTGGCACTTAGGCAGTTCAAAAAAAATGGCTACTTCACTGTGTTAAATTTGACGTTCACGCGGTCGTCACCCAACGATAGTTCATTTGCTTAAATTTGATGGCTTTCGAGACGTCATCGTAGAAATGAATAGATTCATGCAAAATCAAAAAATGAAATGGCCTAGAATAGCAGGGACAGAAAGGGACCAATTTTTGGCCTGTTGGGCAAAAAATGGTCATCAAATTGGTGACTCCCAGGGGAAGCATGCCTGCTATGCTTAAAGACCAGTTGCCTTGTAGTCCACTGGGCATAGAGTCAGATGTAGCTATGAAGAAAGGTTAGCAACATCCCCAAAGATCCAAGAATTGAACATAAAGCTTTTTATCCCACATGCAAAGGGAAACACACAAGGCTAAAAACACTACTTGTGCAACTGCACTTAGGGAAAGCAAGAAAAGAAACTGAAAGCAAACTACTATATACAACTAACCAGGAAAATTCACCTCCCTCCTAGATCAAAGGGAAATTTTCTTAAGTCCCCTTCCTGACAAGAAGACTTATGGTTCCAGGCAAGTAGCTGAATGAAAAGGAGATTTGGTGACCTGCTCCTCTTGCCTGTCACCTGAGTTGGCTGGTATCCAAGTGGATCAGATTCAAACATGCTTCTGACATATATGTACTCTACTTTTCCTTGGAAGCTTTTTGAATGCTGGTCCTTCATACTGGTGCTCTTCACCAAGAAATCAATGGCTACTGGCTCATCACCGTTAGCCCTTTGATGTGCATAATCCTCTTTTAGCGCATCATGGTCTGACCTATTTCCTTCTGCCTCATTGAAGACCTTGTCAGACTCATCCTCTACTTCCTCTTGGCCTTCTTGAAGAAGGGTGACTGTGATGATGTCTGAAATGGACTCACAAAATGATTGCTCATCCCATAGAACATCGCCTCTTTGTTTAAAACTCTCTTCTTTAAGGCCTTCCTCCAGGAAGACAGACTGTTTCTATGCAAAATTGCTTTCTACATTCAAAGAAGAAATAAGAAACTAAAAGAAATGGTCCAGGCTAGAAGATACCTGATAGAGTCGTGCACACCGAAATCAGACGTTGGAAGATTCTCCTCTTTGGCTGTGGAGGAATGACACCTGCAAAAAAGAAAAAGCTGATACACAGAAAAACGTTAGTCAAAGATATGGTGGGCTATCAGGCGAACGCCCGATCCTGGAAGTACGAAGACTTCCTAGAAGGATATCAACCCACTGATAAAAAAGCAAAATATTGGACGAAAGTAGATAATAAAAGATAAAATGACAGAAATAAATGACAGAAAATAAAATGTGTACCTGATAATGAGGCACTGTTCTACACAGTCACCAGTGTCGGTCTCTGTGGTGCCGACGTCGGTCAAGGAAGGTGCCGGCGTCGGTCGGGGTAGTGACCGGCGTCGGTCAGGGCAGGTTCTGGACAGAGTCTGGACGAGTTGCAAAAGGTCTGGGAGAGTTGGGACAGGGTCTTGACAGGGTCGAGACAAGGTTTGATGGAGTCGAGACAGGGTCTGATAGAATCGAGATAAGGTCAGGGCAGGGTCTGGGCAAGGTAAGGTCGGGTTTGGACAGAGTTATGGATTCGGATAGTGGGCAGGGATGTAAAGGAGAGATTCAGAACTTGGGTTTGTGGTTTGAAGCTTCAGGATGATAGAAATAATGAACAAAGAATAATCAGAAAGAAATAAAAATAAACAGAAAAATACTTACCTGTGAGAAGACGTGATGAAAGCCATAGTTAAAGTTGTCTGTGCAGTGCCGGATTGAAGTGAATGCAGATTGGTTGATGCCGGAGTTGGTTGATCGCGAGAGTGTTGATTGCTAGAGTCTGTGAATGTCAGAGTTCGCAGGTCGATTGAATGATTGTTCGGTTTTGATTGATTAGCCTTTCGAATGGTTGGCAGACACTGATGAAGGCGAGGGACAGTTCGAGAGACGGTTCGATAACCATTTCGGGAAACCGATCGGGAACCGAATGATAACTGATAACAGATAACGGCAAGGTGACTGACGTCGGCAGGATTGCCGATGTCGGCCGATAAGTGACCGACGTCGGCGACATCGGCCGGGTAAAGACCGTCGTCGGCAGATGCACAATGGGGATAGAGTCTAGCTTTAGCTCTGTGCTCATTGTTACATGCTGCCAGGGTCAAGGTTGGTGGAACAAGTGATCAACAAGGGTTAAATAGGCGAAGAAGAATAAGACGGGGAATGACCAGGGGAGTCGACACGATTTTGGTGTCTACATTTGCCCCTTTTTGTCTTGTTGGTTGTTCTGGATGAACTGCAAGACAAAAACAGGAGTGATTGCCCCAGGTGAGGGATAAAGTTGATTTCGTCTTGTTGGTTGTTCGAATGAACTGCAAGACAAAAATAGGAAGCAGATTGCCCCGAGTATGGATAAGGTATTCCCCCTCAAAGCAGGAGTCGATGGAAGGGAACCGGGAATCGGGTGCTGATTTGACAAAGAGTGGATGAAAAAGGGGTGAGGGTGAACGCTGCAAAGGTCGTGATTACGCGTAGACCACTGCACGAGAGGGTCAGGCCAAAGTGTCGCAGGTCAAGGGTCGAGGAGTGCCAAAATTGAAATAACTGGGCCCCAGCATTTAGTCGTCTGCTGATCGGGGTATTCAATCGAAGCTGAAGCTCCAAAGGGGTCATCGCGGTCTAGGTATCCTGGGCTCAGGTAGTGCTCCTAGAAACACGAAAAAGTCACAAGTAGTGGGGATCAACCGGCTTGCGATCCTATACTTGTGAGGGTCCAAAAAGGTCTGCGCACAATTCTGCTAACCAGTCATGAGGTAGCATACATGCAAAAACAACCAAGGCAACAAGGTCTTGGAAGTGGTCAAGGTCGGAGGAGATAGGTATGATCTCCAATGGTTGGTGGGTGAGGGGAGGAATGGACGAAAGGAGGTGGCCGAGCTAACCCCAGAAGACCCCATGTCGACTGAGTGCTGCCTACATAGCCCTTGTGATAGGGCCTCAGGCCAATGTAGTTCTCCCTAGAAGGGAGTGAGGGTCAAAGGGATAAAATGGGTCGTGGTCAAGGGCAAGGTTATGGTTAAAAGAAGGAAAGAAGGTTTGTCCATCAGAGAGACGAACAAACGAGAATGGTCGAGCTAATCTCAGACGACAGGCGTGTCATCTGAGTGCTGCCTACATAGCCCCTGTGGAAGGGCCTCAAACCAATGTAGTTCAGACAAAGGGTCCGAGTAGTAGACAGGTGGTCAAAAATGGTTGATAGATTGGTCCTGGTTATGATGAAATGATGAGGAAAAAAGATGTTGCAGCCTTTTCCAAATGGTGTATTCTGCAACATTGGTTGAGAGGTTTTTCATCCCTAGTAATATTCCATATTCGTGATGGATGTATGCTAAAAATGAATTGAGGTTTATTTATGCTTCAGCAAGTATTGGTTTATGTTGAACATAAATTGTGGCGGGTCGATAGTTTCCATGTGTATTGGTGTCCATAGAAACTAGGGTGAATAGGCTAGGTCATGTTGATGGTCTGAAAAGAGAGTTGAGTTGAGTCGATTGACAAGTGATGAAGGTGAATGTGACCAAAGTGTAGAAGAAGTGAAAAGCATATTGCTCTTTCATTGACAAGGACCAAAAAGATAGCATAGATAGGGGTTATGAGAACCAAGAGCCCCATTCATGCGTGACGTCGTTGACCATAGTGATGTTAGAGCGGTAATCGAATCACTTAGACATTAAAGTGAGCTCGAAGTCCCTTGAGCAGGTGATAGGAGGAGGAAAGAGGGTAACCCATTTTAAGAGCAGAGATAACTTTTCCCCTTTTTATAGGAGACCCTGAGACAACCATAAGTCAAGTCCATGACTCATTTTTTTTTTAGGTGCAGACTGATCAATGCGGGAAGTCTTCATAGAGATGTCATTTGCTTGGTGGTCAGGTTGTGAAGCTGATCAATGCGGGAAGCTTCTAAAATAATTTTGTTTATTGCCAGATTAGTCATAGCCATCCTTCGAGGGAGTGGTCTAGACTTTTGTTTAATATAAGGGCTTTTGAATAGCTGTCCTTCGAGGGAGCAGTCTATTAATTACAGCAATGATAGTACAGCTGTCCTTCGAGGGAGCAGTCTGTTCTTTGATTTGATATTGATATAGTGACCATGGATATTGTGACATCTTGATTTGTTTTTATAGAAATGTGAGTCATGGACAAGATTATAGAAGGTCAAGGGCTCCCTTTTATTAGGACAAAGCATCCATACAGCATAAAAGGGTTATAGGAATTGTTAAGAGGAATAGGGTTGAAAGGAAGTAGGATTAAGAGGACGGGGATTGCTCAAGGGACGAGCTCAAGTTAAGTGTCAAGTGGACGAGTACTCGACTAGCAGTAGAATGGTCGCAGATGCAACGCATTAAGAGGCTCAGGTTCTGGTCGTCCATCAAGAGAAGACAGACGGTAAGTCCCTGATCCATACTTGTGCGTGATAATAAAAGGTCCAAGCCAATTAGGATCAAACTTGCCTCATTTACTTCGCTCCATATTGGTCACGTGTTGATTCTCTTTGAGGATGAGGTCTCCAATGTTGAAATCTCATTCTCACAGATTTTTGTCATAGGCGTGCTTGATGCGACATTGATAGACATGGAGATGATTAAGGGCAGCAAGACGGCGTTCGTCAAGTAACTCAAGTTGAGCTAAGCGATCTTGATGAAAGTCATCGTTGGAAAGAATATCATGTAGAGAAATGTGGAGAGACGGGATCTGTACTTCAAGAGGTAAAACAGCCTCTGTTCTGTACATGAGAGAAAAAGGGGTAGCACCCGTGGAGGTTCGGATGCTAGTGCGATAAGCCCACAAAGCGAAGGGAATGTGAATGTGCCAATCCCTGCCTGTGTCACTGACCACTTTCATGAGAATTTTGGTGAGAATTTTGTTGGAAGCCTCGGCCTGCCCATTTGCTTGTGGGTAGTAAGGCGAAGAGAAACTGAGTTTGATGCCGAAGGAGTCGCATAGCTTTTGGACAGTTTTGTTTTTGAAGGACTTACCGTTATCAGTGATGATTTTATGAGGGACACCAAAACGACAGATGATATGGGTGGTGATGAAGTCGACGATCTTGTCGGCTTTTGTGGAGACAAGAGGAATGGCTTCCACCCACTTGGTGAAATATTCAGTGGCTGTGATGATGGATTGATGACGAAGAGACGAATGAGGGTTAATCTCACCGATGAGATCTAAACCCCATTGAGAAAAAGGCCAGAAATCCTGAGCAATTTGTAAGGCGTGACTGGGGAGATGAAGCAAGTTAGAGTGCTGCTGACACTTGATGCAACACCAAACATAATCACTACAGTCTTGATGAAGGGTAGGCCAATAATAGCCCAGACGAAGGATGCGCTTGGCAACCGAATTCCCACTGAAATGTCCGCCACAAATCCCATCGTGGACTTGCTGAATGGCTTGAGATGCTTCAGTGGAGGTGAGATAGCGAAGAAGGAGGCCGTCGAAGCCTCGCTTATAGAGAAGACCCCCTAGTATGGTATAGCGAGTAGTACGCTTGATAAAAGCTCGTCGTGCATTACTAGAGAGGTTGGGAGGAATGACAGAGAGAGATAAGAAGTCTACAAGTTGCTTATACCAAGCATCTTGTGGGCTAGGGTCTATAGTGTTGACATGATGAATGTGAGGAGAGATATATGAAGGCAACGGCACACGACGCACCGTGACAAAAAGTCTGGATGCAGATGAGGAAGATGGGATATGTGAAGCAAGAGAAGCCATGGTGTCAGCAAACTTATTCGTGGATCGAGGAACAGTCTACAGGAGGAAATGGTCGAAAGATGCAAGGAGAATGTCAACACGGTTTTTGTACCTTTGCAAAATTTCATTTTTACAGAGGTATGAACCGTTGACCTGATTGACGACAAGCTGCGAGTCGCCGAAGATGTTGATGGACTTGATGCTGAGAGAGAGGGCGGTCTGAAGTCCCAAAATTAAGGCCTCGTATTCGGCCATATTATTGGTACAATCAAAGTCGAGTTTAAAGGACAGAGGCATGGGTTCCCCTTCGAGTGGGATGAGAATGACCCCAACACCCCCACCTAGTTGACATTTGGATCCGTCAAAGAACATAGTCATCTGATAGGTGGTGTCATTGGAGGAAAGCGCAGTGATAGAATCGTCAGGGAACTCACACTGCGAAGGTTGATTGTTAGGAAGAGGGGCATCTGCTAGTTGATCAGCGATGGTTTGCCCCTTGATAGATTTCTGCTGGATGAATTCGAGGTCGAACTCAGCAAGCAGCATGAACCACCGAGCCATACGTTGATTCTGATATGGCTTGGAGTGCATATACTTGAGAGGGTCGGTGTGGGTGATGACAAAGGTTTTGTGACTGAGAAGATAGTGGCGAAGCTTAGTAGCAGCAAAAACTAACGCCAAACAGAGTTTCTCGATATGGGTATACCGAGTTTCGTAGTTGACCAGTGTTCGGCTAATGTAGTAAACCACTTGCTCACGATGATGCTCGTCTCGGTGCGCGATCATGGCACCTAACGAATGGTGAGTGGCTGAGATATAAAGATAGAAGGGTTGGTCATCTTTAGGTGGAATGAGAACTGGTGGAGAGACCAGATAGCGTTTTAAGGCTTCAAAAGCCTCTTGACAGTCCTTATCCCATGTAAAAATGACATCCTTCTTAAGGAGATGATGGAAAGGTTGGCAGCGGTCAAAAAGCTATGAGATGAAGCGACGAATGGACTGGAGCTTGCCTTGCAAACTGCGAAGCTGCTTGAGATTGGTCAGGGGAGGCATTTTGAGGATAGCGCGAATCTTGGCGGGATCTATCTCGATGCCACGGAAGGAAACGATGAAGCCGAGAAGCTTGCCAGAGAGGACCCCAAAGACACATTTCTTGGGATTAAGACGAACATTGTACTGAAGAAGATGAGAAAAGATGATTTTGAGAATGGTCAGATGGTCACGACGAAATTTGGACTTGCCGAGCAGGTCATCCACATAGTCCTCCATGATTTTGTGGAGGAGATCGTGGAAAATGTAGGTCATGGCATGCTGATAAGTGGCGCCTGCGTTCTTCAAGCCGAAAGGCATGACTTGATAGCAGAAAGTCCCCCATGGGGTAATGAAAGTAGTCTTGTGCTGATCTTCTGGAGCAATCAGGATTTGATTGTATCCTGAAAACCCGTCCATAAGAGATAGCATCTCATGGCCGGCCGTAAGATCAACAAGCTGGTCGATGTTAGGAAGAGGAAAGTCATCTTTAGGACAGGCTAGGTTAAGGTCGCGATAGTCTGTGCAGATCCGAATCCCCCCAGTTGCCTTGGTGACTGGGACGATGTTAGAGACCCACTGTGGATAATCGATGGGCTGGATGAAGGAGACAGAAAGAAGGCACTGAAGCTCCTCTTTGACAAGGAGAGCAACGCGAGGATGCATCTTTCGAAGCTTTTGCCTGACAGGTTTAGCCTCTGGTTTGGTGACAATGTTATGGGTAACGATGGTGCGGTCGATGCCAGGCATATCACTGTAAGTCTAGGCAAAGGCCTTGCTATGGTCGGAGAGGAACTGGGTATAGTCAAGCTGCTCCTGAGCATCTAAAGATTGGCCGATCTTTAAGACATGAGGAACATCAGAAGAAGGAAGGTTGATGTCAATGGTTGATTCATTTAACATAACCTGGGTCTCAGAAGGGAGGGAGCGCTGGATGAAAGAATCGTCAGCGCCCATGTAAGAAAGAATGGCGTCGTCATCAACGCAGTGAACAGTGTGAATGGTTGCCGACTCATCTTCGATCATGCTAGGAAGAATGAGAGGGAGAGACTTGGATACCCCATTGAGCTGATAAGTCAAGGGGTCCAGGCGGATGGTTTTTATAGAAAAAAAACTAGGAGGAATGGAAACCACTGACTCCATAGGTGAAGGTGGCGAAACAGGCGAGTGTGGAGGAGATTGGTCAAGGATTGGTTCAGGACAAAGGTCTACAGGGTCTTGAGTGGGGTCGTGATATCCCAGACCATACCGTTTCTTGACGTCATCATTGTTGAGCGGTTGGATAGGCTGATGGGAGCCCTGCTCATAGTGTCCGAAACCAAAACCCTTCCATGCACACCTGTAAAGGTAAGTGTGTGCAAAGGCAGGGTTGCCAAGAAATGAAAAGTCTGATGTGAAAGGTTGAGGTGAAGAAAGAGGATTACCGTCAGTAAGAGCTTGATTAAGCCCCCCATAGATGAGGTTGGTGCGGAGGTGAGGGGGACCATAAGGTATGATCATCCTGATCCGATGGTCGTAGCTGGGGCTGTGATGAAGGCGTCCATACTCTTGTGGAGTTTGGAACATGTCTAAAGCCAGCAAGCGATACTCTCCCAATGAAAGTCTTTGGAAGACGTCTTCCATAGGGTCTGTGGTTGTCGCTTGAAGGGGAGGTGTAAGGGCGACTGCCTGTTGCGAACTGGTCGAAGCTTTCACGGATGGAGGCGGTGCCGGGGTTGATGGCTTGATAGGAATGAGGACATCGTTTGGACGGTAGGTGGTGTTGCATGTTTTGAAGGGTGAAGGGTCAGCGGGAATGGTGTGGACTTGTCCGTCATGCTCAAACTTCACACAACAGTGCAGGGTGGAGGGGACACAGGCCATGGCGCGGATCCAGGGTCAGCCTAGCAAGATGTTGTATTGGAACTCTCCTTCAATGATGTAGAAGAGCTCCGGGACTGTGCGTGGACCAACACGAATATGAAGGATGACTGTGCCAATGGTCGTGGTAGTAGTGTCATTAAAAGAGCGCAAGATCGCGTCAGTTTTGGAGACGCAATTATTGGGAAGAGCCAATTGATCAAAGGCATGGGTGGAGATGATGTTGATGCTAGCGCCCCCATCGATCATAATGCATTTAATGCGTGTCCGATCGATATAGGCAGTGATGAAGAGGGCAGCGTCCTGATCTTCCGTGTTGGATGTGGGAATCTCAGAATCGCTGAATGTGATGGAAGCAACAGGGGCTAAGGAGTGGATAAGGGCAGCAAGTGGCTGGGGATCCTCGGGTTGGACCTCCGCTGCCTGCAGGGCTTGGATGAGGGCCTGAAGATGTTGGGGCGAGGTTTGGATGAGATCGTAGAGGGACATCTTCACAGGCGTCTGGTGAAGCTGTTTCAACATGGAGTCGTGGATTGGTCCAGAAGAAGAAGAAGAAGAAGAGGGTTGAGGCGCGCCAAGGATAGAAATCTTAGGCTTAGGCGGTTGAGGTGGATTGACAAAAGGGTAGGTCCAAGGAATGTCGGCTTTTTCTTTCACCTTGTCCTTTTGTGATCTAGTGGTGATGTGAATGGCATTGATTTCAAAGATGGGAGGTGAAGATGAGGAAGGGGTTGTAACCGGTTGATGAGATGTGGATGGGTTTGAAGAGGTTGAAGGGTTATGAGAAGGAGTCGAGGGGCAGTCGAAAGTGTCCTCAAAGAGAAGAGTGTCTTTCTCCAGATAACGGCGAATGACAGCCTTGAGGGCACAACAAGTCTCGGTGTCATGTCCTGGTGTACGATGATATAAACAAATCTTCGTGTCATCGAACCAGGAGGGTTTAGACCCGAGAGGTTGAAAGGGCTTGATGGGTGGAAGAGTTATGCTAGAAGTTTGCAAAAGTCGTTGCAAGATCAAAGAGTATGAGCCCACTAAAGGGTCCGTGCTCATCGATGTATGCGATGTCGGTGACTTTTGCTTGGGCGAAGTTGGAGGGGGTTTTCATACCACCTTCTGGGTTGATGGTGCGATGACAGGCTGAGACGGTACACTCTTCATGAGAGGTATCACCCTTTTGGGAGAGGGTAGGCTAGTGGTAGGTAAAGGAAGCAAAGGAGGCAATCGGTTTTGGTTAGAGGTTGGAGTGGGAAGGACTCTGGTTAGGGTTGAAGGATGCGGGCCCAAAATGGAGGGCAATGGTGACGGAAGAGGATGCATTCGCCTCTGTGGTTTGGCAGTCTTTTGTGATTTAGGTTGAAGATTATTATTAGTTGAAGTTTGGTTTAAGTCCACCTTCACTTGTGGATGAGTGAGGTTGGAGACGGGGCGAACGCCAAGTGTTTTGATAGGTTTAGGCGGAGTAGATGAGGGTTTTGGTTTTGATGAAGTTGATGAAGATGTAGACGGTTTGGAAGTGGAGATTGGATTTTTATTGATAGTCTTAAGAGGTTCTGCCATGGGAGGATTAGCAGTATGAGATGAGAGGGCCCGGGTTTGTTGAAGAGCTATGAGATGGTCCCACAATCCCTGATGTTCCACTTTCCTAGAAGGGAGAAGTTTGAGTCTCTCCACTAGTCGAGAAAATGGCTGAGAAGATGTGGGATGAAGTTTGGGCTCTTGAGAAGATGCCGACGGTTGTGGGACTGAAGGTGAGACGGGTGTAGTAGTCTCAGGCCCAAAGCATGGTGAAGTCGTGACAGGTTCATGTTTGGTTGGAGACGAAGGAGAGATGGGTTCTTCCCTGGGTGGAGAAGAAACTGGAGAATGAAGCTCCTCAAGCGGGTAAAGGGCAGGGATGATAGTGCCCTCCACTTGTGGTCGAGGAGTAGGAAAGGTTGGGTCCTCCATGGGCAGCAAGAAAGAAGATGGTGAAACTGGCGGTGCTGGTAAGGTCGAGGCGTCCTCTAAAATGAGAGAAGTTGAGGGAGAACTAGCCGGTGAAAGAGGTTCGTCCATATGTGATGGACTGATGGATGAACTCACCTCTTGGGGTTGGTTAGAAATGAGGGGCGAGACCGTATTGACTGTTCGAATATTATGTTCATGGGTATTGTCAGTCAAGGTCTGGACGTTGTTTTGGGTTGGTGGATGATTAGGGAATGGTTGTTTGAAGATATTGATACCCTGATTAGGAGGGGCATTGAGATTGTCGAGGATGAGGTCACCCTTTTCCAACATGTCTTGGATTATGTTTTTAAGGGTCTTACAGTTGCCCGTGTCATGACCTTTAACACGGTGGTAGTGGCAGAAGTCATTTTCCCTATACCACGCAGGGATGGCGCGTGAGGGATCAAATTGTGGTGGAAGTCGGATCTGAGGGAGATTGATGGCCCCTTGTTTGACGAGTTTTTCCAGCACAGACGCGTATGATTCTCCAAGTGGAGTAAACTGTCGCTGTATGTATCTCTGCTGAAATTGACGAGTGGCGCTCATAGATGTGGATGGTTCAGGTTGATTAGTTGAAGGCGAAGAGGAAGAAGATCTAACAACCACAGCATTTGCTGAAGCTTTAGATTTAGGATTGGATGAGGAAGGTTTAGAAGAGGGGTCATTGGTTTTGGAGTTGGGATTCTTACTCCGGAACTTGACTTTATTCTCCTCGACGGCACGTAACTCAAGTTTACGAGCCATCGTGAAGGCTTCGTCAAAAGTGCGGAAGGTTTGAACCCTCAAGGTAGAAGAAATATGTTTAGCGCAGGCTTGAGAGAAAATTTCAATAAGCTCAGGCTGAGGTAAGGAAAATGAAAGTTGATTGATAAGGCCCCTCCACCGAGTGACAAAATCAGCAATAGATTCATCCTCGAACTGGCGAATAGAATAGAGGTCTGTGATAGAGACCTTCTTGGTGATATTGATGGAGAAATGATTGAGGAAGAGCTGGGCCAGCTGAGTGAATATGAGGATAGAATGGCTGGGAAGAGAGCTGTACCAGTCAAGTGCATCACCCGAGAGAGACATGGGAAACGTGCGTAAGAGCAACGCATCGTCGTGGGCGATAAGGTAACAGGCGTGTCTGAATGCCTATAAATGTTGTTGTGGGTCTTCCTTGCTCTGGAAACGAGAAAACTTAGGAAGTTCCCACTGGCTAGGATATGGTCTGATGGGGACAGAAGGATGGATGGGCTCGTTGCAGATTTGTTCGTACGAGAGAGTGTTGCGTGAGCCGGTAACAGAGGTCTCTAGGTTGGACATTTTATCCATCAACATCTTGATAATATCTACTGACGGATTGGCGGGTGGAGCGCCTCCTAGATTGTAAGGCGCTTGAAAGAGGCTGGAAGAGGTATACGACGTAGTCGGTTGTACCAATAAGGGTGCAACGTACGGATGACTAGTCGTAGGGACAGAAGAAGTGACTAAGGATGGTTGGATGGAAGGCATGGCTAGGTTTGATGTTGTCATGGGAGGTTGGCTAGAGGTAACATGGGTCAATGGATAGGTAGCCACCCTAGTGTTGATAGGAGTAAGGGTAGGTGGAATAGAGACGACCAAATTTTGAAAGGGGGTAGAAAGTGGTTGAGTGGGCTGAGATTGATTAGGGGCCGAAACCCCGGTGAAAGTGGGCCTAGCAATGGAAGGAGAGGCCACACTTGGATGGTTGGTAAATGGTTGGTCATTGGTTGAGGCAACAGCCTGGGTGTCTAAGGGTTGGACTACGGACGCTGTTGATACGGCCGCAGTCTCGAGGAAAGAAGTCGGCATTCCATAAATTGGATTGCCCAAGGGGTCTCGCGTTCGGCTATTCGCAAGATAGTGTTGCAAGGCTTTGGTATTGAGGTCCAAGAATCGTGCGAAATCTTGGTCCCCTTCTGGGATAATAGGCGTTTGGGTCGGAGATGGTCTGGTAGGAGTTCTTTCAGTTTCTGAGTTGAACTCCATTATAGGGCTGGTTGTAGGCGGGGTAGATGGAAGAGGATGATGCCTCGCGTGATCGACTAGAGCCTTGGCTTGGCTACGAGTCAGAACCATTCAAGGCAAGGAAGAACGTCCTCACAAGCTCAAACAAGCAGATAAGAACCAAAAAGATGAAGACACAAGCAGATCCTAAAACCCTAGAAGTAAATTATTAGGATTATAGTGGCTTATGCCTTAGAATGTGTGTAAAGGAAGATTGGCTTTGTGAGTCAGGTCCTAGAAGAAGCAGTCTATGGATGGTTTCGGGTTTTGTTATGGTGCTCAAGAAATCTATGTTAGCTTCCGTACAGGCCTGGTGCTAAGGAGCAAGCTCCCCTCACTTCACGATTCCAGTGGTTAGCTGGTTTCGCTTAGCCAAAATATACTTCCACTAGAGTTTATCCTCCACCAGAGAACGGAGTGGGCTTCCCCCTTGGTGATGAAATCCAAGTAGGGTCACCGGGACGGGTAAGGTATCCGCTGGGGGATGAAATCCCAGTCGGGCCTTGTCTCAGGTAAGTTAAAATGTTTGTTTTGTGCAGGTGGTTTGGTCGTGTAACATCAAGTGATCTAGATTAATTCAATATGCGGTTTAATTACTATGTGTGGTCTAAAAGATGCAGGCAATCAGAAATGAATGCAAAGTGTTTTAATGTCCAAGTTGAAATGTTTGTTCGTATGAAGATGAATGGAGAAAGAGTCGAAGAATATGAGTTTCAGCTAGTCTAGAAGTGCAAGAAAGAAAGAAATGTTCGTTTTAGTCCTGCTTATGATGTCGTTTAAGAAGAGATGAAAGGAGGCGAAAAGGAAGAAACCTAATGCACCTAAATGAACGAAAGAAAGAAAGAACCCAAGGAGGACCTAGGGTCCCACCGAGCGTGCCAGAATGTTTCTATGCAAAATTGCTTTCTACATTCAAAGAAGAAATAAGAAACTAAAAGAAATGGTCAAGGCTAGAAGATACCTGATAGAGTCGTGCGCACCGAAATCAGACGTTGGAAGATTCTCCTCTTTGGCTGTGGAGGAATGACACCTGCAAAGAAGAAAAAGCTGATACACGGAAAAACATTAGTCAAAGATATGGTGGGCTGTCAGGCGAACGCTCGATCCTGAAAGTACGAAGACTTCCTAGAAGGATATCAACCCACTGATAAAAAAGCAGAATATTGGATGAAAGTAGATAATAAAAGATAAAATGACAGAAATAAATGACAGAAAATAAAATGCGTACCTGATAATGAGGCACTGTTCTGCACAGTCACCGGTGTCGGTCTCTGTGGTGCCGGCGTCGGTCAGGGAAGGTGCCGGCGTTGGTCGGGGTAGTGACCGATGTCGGTCGGGGCAGGTTCTGGACAGAGTCTGGACAAGTTGCAGAAGGTCTGGGAGAGTCAGGACAGGGTCTTGACAGGGTCGGGACAAGGTTTGATGGAGTCGAGACAGGGTTTGATAGAATCGAGATAAGGTCGGGTTTGGACAGAGTTATGGATTCGGATAGTGGGCAGGGATGTAAAGGAGAGATTCAGAACTTGGGTTTGTGGTTGAAGCTTTGGGATGACAGAAATAATGAACAAAGAATAATCAAAAAGAAATAAAAATAAATAGGAAAAATACTTACCTGTGAGAAGAAGTGATGAAAGCCATAGTTGAAGTTGTCTGTGCAGTGCTGGATTGAAGTGAATGCAGATTGGTTGATGCCGGAGTTGGTTGATCGCGAGAGTGTTGATTGCCAGAGTCTGTGAATGTCGGAGTTCGCAGGTCGATTGAATGATTTTTTGGTTTTGATTGATTAGCCTTTCGAATGGTTGGCAGACGCTGATGAAGGTGAGGGACGGTTCGAGAGACGGTTTGATAACCGTTTTGGGAAACCGATCGGGAACCGAATGATAACTGATAACGGATAACGGCAAGGTGACCGACATCGGCAGGATTGCCGACATCGGCCGATAAGTGACCGACATCGGTGACATCAGCCGGGTAAAGACCATCGTCGGTAGATGCATAATGGGTATAGAGTCTAGCTTTAGCTCTGTGCTCATTGTTACATGCTGCCAGGGTCAAGGTTGGTGGAACAAGTGATCGACAAGGGTTAAATAGGTGAAGAAGAATAAGACGGGGAATGACCAGGGGAGTCGACACGATTTCGGTGTCTACACAGACCTCTCCTTTTCCTCTTCCAACTCAGGCTCTTTAGCGTAGTCATCCTCCTCATTGAAGCAACAAGGAAGTTCATCGAACAAGGGGGAAGAGAGCTCACCATGCTTTTGTTCCTCCTTGTATTGCTAGAACATCTACATATATGCAAGACCTGCATCTTCTCCATTACCGATGGTGTCTCCACAAGAAGCATCAATGATGATTTCTTCTTCATTGTCACTCATGACATCCCCCTAGAAAAATGCAGATTGGATCTTCTGCTCCTCACCTGCCTCTTGCAAAATAGGTTCCTCCTTGAGAAGGGGTGAAGTGGGAAAATCGTGTGGAAGAGGAGGCAGTTCTTGAGCTACAATCGAATGATTCTCCTCCTTCCACTTGGTCATCACTTCATCTATATCAGGTGTGGCCTGATATTTCTCTTAAAAATGTGTAAGTGGGGTGTGTTCAGAAATGGAATGTGTCGTTGGGTCTGAACCGTCCATCACACACTGGCTGAGGAATCTCTCTCTGGATTCCAACTCTGTAATTCTCCTGGCTAGATCTTCTTGGAAGAGCCTTTCTTGGAAGTCACCAACGTCATCATGAGTAGGAGCAGCCTTAGCTTCTTCAAGTTTTTAAGAAAAACCTTGCTTCTCCTCCTTCCTGCCCCATGATTCTACTATTTTCCCCCAGTTTAGGATATCAGAATTGGAATTTTGCTCTTGTGAACAGGCAACAACTTTGTTTTCTCCAAGGTCCTGGGGCTCCTCCACAAGGTCTGGAAGTTTTATCTCTCTTTCAAAAAGTAGTCTCATTCTAGCCTCTAAATATTCAATTTGTTTGGCTAGGTTGTCTTGAAAGAGTCTTTCTTAGAGGTCACTAGCATCATCATGTTGAATATGAGCAGTTTCGAGAGAGATGTGTTGGTTTGTAGAGTTTCCCCCAAAAGAAGATTCATGATCTAAGGAGTTTAGAAGGTTCATCTCCATGGGGGTTGCTCTAATTCCCTTTGATGTTGGAAAGCCAGGCACACGAGATTCAGAGCAGATGCATCAGATGACCTGGAGTGGGCGAGTGCTATCTGATAGAAAGGATTTAGTGCAAAAGAGGGGGCTTTCTTCAGAATAGGAAGGGGCACACAAGACTGACTGCCTTGAATAAATAGATTTCTCCATTTTGCTACCTCTTCCTCCATGGACTGCAAGGCCTGTGCTTGCTTAAACAAACACTCCTCTTTATACATCAGCTCCTGCTGATACCCATACTACTCCTCCAGTCTGTCAATCTCCATTGTCTGCTTCTCAAATTCCAAGGCCATTTCCCTTATCATTGCAGGGCAACTAGGAGAGCTGCTTGAGGCGATTCTCTAAAATCTTGAGTCATATCATAGTCATATGAAGGAAAATAAGACCCATGATTTTGTGCAAAGGAATTATACATACAAAAGGTGATTTCTTAATGGCACCAGGGCTGCTTAACTAGCTGATTCAACTTGGATTCGCCATTGGTGTTGATGCAAAAGCCTCCAAAGGCTGGTCAGTTGAAGAACACACCAAAAATTCTTTAACTCTTTAGACACAACTTGTCCTAGTTGGTCCCACCAGGCATGCCAAAAATTTTTGACGCAAAAGATTTCACCCTTGGTAGGAGGCCGAGCTCCTGCCTTCTTCACGTAACAATGGAAACTCCCCTCTTTCCTGTGGGACTGACGAAGCTGGAGGGGAGAGTCTCTAGATGAGGGCTAGCTCCCTCTGATGTATCATTTAGGCCCTGGTTTCTCCTACTGATAACCAATAAAATGAAAAAGGGGGGGGGATGAAAAGGGAGAAGGAGATGCTGAAAACAAAGCCTAAGTCTAAAAAAGAAAAGAGGTGATACACCAAAAAATGTGACCCACTCAGGCTTGAACATACACTTTTCACCGAGAACTAGCTCCCATACACTTCATCTGTCATGAGAAAACCTTCTGCATCAGTGGGTCAGGGGTCCATGGAGATATAGGGAGGAAATAACTACTAGAGGCATTTTGAGATGCACTGTAGCAGCCTATCCACTTCACCTATACTCCTCTAGGGACACTTCTAATAGACCTGTAAAAGGAAAACTCAAAAAATGCACTAGATGTGCTAAAATCATTCTGGAGAAACATTAAGAAAATGACTTAATATAGAATCAAGGCATAGACACATACTAAAGATGCAAAAAACTCAAAATGGAGGTAAAAATGATGTGTTTTGATTCAAGGTAAATATCTGGCAGAGCTCTGCCTTAAAAGCCTGAGAGATTTTTGGGCAGGGTTTTGCCTTTAGGCTGAGAGTGGATTTTTTCTCCAAAGAGAAGTTTACAATATATAGGAAGAGGAAGAGAATCTTGGAGCTTCCTGGAAAGATTTTTTGGTGCTCATTTCTACAATTGGCCCATGTGCCTTATGAGCATTGGGAAGATCAAGCCGCTCAAAACATCAATGAGCTACACCCTTTGTCTGCTTGTAAGGCTACTTCTTCAAGGTGATTACATAGTTTGTCTACTCATAAATGTGAAATGAAGAAAATTAGTTGCACTGCTAGTTGTTTGCGCCTCCTAATGGTCAATTCGTAGGCACTGTATCATCTACCAAAATAACGTCTTGAATCAGCACCTCCCAATGGTCAATTCACAGGCACTGTATCATCTGTCAAAATAACTTCTTGAATCAGTGCTTTCCTTCACCATCTAGATTATCTGCCTACTCCTACACTTGGCACTTATGTCTTTTCCCTACCTTGTCTCTTTTTAGCTCTTTTAGCCCTTAGGCTATCTCTAGGCGGGTCACTGCATTCCTTGGGCTCCTTTCATGATTTGGGACTTAGGCAGTTCAAAAACAACAGCTACTTCACTGTGTTAAATTTGATGTTCACGCGGCCATCACCCAACGACTAGTTTGTCTTCTTAAATTTGACAGCTTTCAAGACGTCACCGTAGAAATGAACAGATTCATGCAAAATCAAAAAATGAAATGGCCTAGAATAGTAGGGACAGAAGGGGACCAATTTTTGGCCTGTTGGGCAAAAAATGGTCAACAATTACTCAAGGTGAAATAAATTTCAATAAACCCTCTATCACACTCTTTTTGAGTGGCAAGGCAATGTTTACTTCAAAGGGGGTCATTAAATCTAGAAAGGTCCATCTTGACCCTAGGAATACAAGACACTCTATTGTGTAGCTAATATCAAACCTCATGATCTTAAGAACCAAAATCAATTTATCCCAAAAAATTATCTGCAAATTCTTTCAAAGTAATATGTGTATGACTAAGGTCATGAGAAAGTACCATCAACCTAGCACATAATAGCTTGGTCATGAGCTAATGGTCACTTGGCCCTCATGTCCATCTGACTTAGTAACACTTGGTTAAAACCTTTAATACAAGATTTCATTAAACCTTATGCATTAAAATAGATGGGTAGATGTCAATTTTTTTTTGTTATGGGTCTCACAGGCACAAAGACCAAAATAATGAGCCAAATATATGATACTTGGTCAACACGTCCATAGTTCAAGGAAATATTCATGTGTATTGTTCCAATCCCCTATACATATATCACCTAAACATTACATGCATCAATTCTATGTAGAATAAGTGGTCTTGAATAATGATCCCAAAAGCTCTTGATGTATTTACCATACTCTAATACCAAAATTTCATATCCAAAATTCACATGATTGAAACCACACAAAAACATGCCAATTTTTTCAATGTCAAACACACATTATGTACAACTAAATTGACCACTAACTATCCATTTTCATGCCACAAGATGCATAATTCATCCAAATAAACTCATATTCCTAAATGACATGGATGGTAATGCACAAGTGGTCATACAATAATTACACAACCATATCGGCCCCACTTGCTCTAATCAACTTAAAAGCTATCAAACAAGCCTAAAAATATCTAAGTGAACCTATCATGTCCCATGAATCCAAAGCCTAAAAATTATGCTCGACTAAGGCAAGGTGGGTTCAATACACCTCTTGCTCGAATGATTCTATCTAACTCTTTGTAGTGTTAAAAAACATCTTTAGGTAATTTTGGAAAATCATAGAGCTTAATTCATACTTAAGTCATAATTAAAATCTATTTTAAAATTAATTATAATTCAAGGAAATTTATCAACCAAAAATAATATAGTATTTAAATGACCTCGAAAAGGGTCTAAATTTTCTCAATTAAGCCTCCCATGGATGGAGCAACCAATCTCCACCATTAGATCTAATTCAACCTCGATCATCAAATTCAATAAAAGGTCTATAAACATTATGAATACTTATATAGGTCAATAAATAATCCAAATAAACCAATAAGTCAAAAAATCATATTTGGCAAATGGGAGGAAGTGTTGGAGAATGACTTGTCCATACTCACCCCTCCCACCTTCCTCACCCCTGGATGATTTTCATTAATGGGGTCTCCAAGATTTTAACACAATTATAATTATTTATTTTTTGAAAATTTTGCATGAGAAAAATGTGCTTGGGATCAATTTATAGGTACACAGATTGATGTAAAGTCTATAGGTGGTCTTGAATTCCCATGGTTGACGAACCAATGATTTGGGTGCGTCAAGCTCATTTAAGGCCATTAATGGCTTCCACGCTAGGTTTAAGGTAAAATTATTTACAAAACTTAGTTTCAAGTTAAAAATATTATTTCATAGAATAGAGGACATAAATTTAATGGGGGTCCATTTTGGGTTCAACCCATTCTAAGGCTTTCAGGAGCCCGCAAACACCAAAATAATCTAAGAATGCCTTCTTGAGGTAAAAGCAACATAACCTAAAAACAATGCCACTTCAGGTCCTGAAACATCTTCTGTTAGAAAGAGTATGAGAAATTTAGGGGTGTCCCTTTTGGATTTCCCTACCTTTAGGTCTATAAGTCTCCACAAATGGTTTCACAAGAAGGTTTATCTTAGGTGTAATAACTATAGTTTTAAAATTATGATATGGGTTCAAACTATATAAAATATTAATTGGGTGGTAGTCAATTCATATTGACCACCCCCATGAACATATACCATGCGGTCAGATCATCGTGTGTATTATTAGCCATGCGGTTGGATTACCACATGGCTTCTTATAATCCATGTGGCTTCCAACCTTATGCTATTCATTGTGACCGCTTTGGCCATAAACTGTAGTGGTCATCACCTAATAAAGTTAACACTCATACCTTTGGCCCTCGTATCTCTCCTCCAAACATCATGTTATCACATGGGTGATCATCAACCCAATATCTAGTTACCCTATAATAAGAGGTTAGTGCCCTTCAAGAGGGCATATGTAGTCAAGAACTACCATACACACAACTGATTTTAAAAAAATCATCATTATTACATTACTAATAAAAAAAATATAAAATAAGAGGCAACAAGCTCTAAATTTCCTAAATTTTTAATTAATTATTTTTCCAATCCCTCCACTACACCTATTTACATGCAATAAAACTAGGCAAAGTTTAGACAAGATTGCAAGGGATTTAAGGTAGAATTAGGAATTTTATCTTCAAAAAATCCTATCTTTCTTTCTGTGACTCAAAAAAATAATCCATAGTTTTTATTAGAGCTATGGAAGAGTTTATTTTATGATTTTTTTTTTTTTTTGAGGTTTAGGTAACTTTAAATATGCATAAAACATATAAAACAAAAATAGACTCTTTAAGGCCATAAGCTAAATAAGGGGCTTTACTAATTTTCCATGCAAGTTAGGAACTAGCATTCTATAATGCATTAAAAACATGTAAGTCAAGATATAAAAAGCATAAGAACACTTTAATTTACATAAATAAATTCATTAGTTTAATGCATAGTCTAATACAATTTGTTTTGAAGAAAGTGCAAGAGAATGTCTTCACACTTAATTCCAATGCCTATTAAAAGTATTTCTAAGGTATAAGGATAATATAGGGATGCCTCCCTCTTATCTTACCAACTTATATTGGCCATAGGAGGACCGTAGCCTAGTCAACCATACCAAAAAAACACATAGGAGAGCATGGAAACCCATTTCCACGTTCTACTACCACTATGCAAAAAAGAAATATGTAGGAGTACATGTGAACCCAAGTCCATAACCAATATCACTACACCAAAAATGACCATGTAGGAGGGCATAAAATATTGGTTCCACTAACCACTACCACTATGTCAAAAGAGAAAAAATAAGACTAGAAATTTATGAAAAAATGGATAACCTAATGACAGTAGAATGAATCAAGAAATGAATTTTAAAAATAGGAAATCGAAGCATAAGGTATGGTTTATCTCCAAATACAAAGTACGCAATAAAATACACACAGTGGACATAGGCATAACTTTGGAAAGCAAATGTGAAAATAGGGTAGGTTGAGTGGCCCTTCACCTCTTTAAAACAATAAAATAAAAGGGAAAATTCAAAGTAATAAAACTGAGAAAACAAAATAAATGAATATGGAAACCTACCTTGGAATCTTTACTTGGTTCAATAAAACAACATGCCTCTTTAAATGGATGGGTTGGTTCACCTCCTCACAAGATATGATCTCTTCCTTCTTCCCTTAGATTATCTTTCCATCTATCTCTCTTCCCACTTCTCAAATTGAAAAATTGACAAAATTCCATCCAAGTAAGGATTTCATTCCTCATATAGGAAAACCACTTACATCCATTGGCTAATGGTAAGGTGACATGTGTCCCTTTGCACTCCTTTTCTCTTGGTTGAAAATTCCACATAAGCATTAAATCCTTTTATAATCCCATGTGGGAAAATAAGGTAAGTCCATGCATCTTCAGTCATTCTCTTATCCCATGTCATAAATGGGCACATGGGATGGCTTATCTCTCTCTGCATACTCCAAACAAGTCTTATTCAAACTTATTGTTAATTGTGACTTAAATACACAAATATATACCTCTAAATCGGTCTATAACCACTTTCCAACTTGGTTGAAAGTTCCCATCCAAGATTTTAAAGTGGAGATAACAAGTTGGATCTATTTTAAACCTTATTATCTTATATATGTTATGAAAAATATCTAAGGTATGGGTAAAGAGGGAAAGAATAGTGTTAAGGGGTGAATTATGTTAGGAGGGACAAGAAATTTCACAACTTATGCCTACGTCCACATACGACACTAAAATTGGGTTTGGATTTTGGGAAGTCAAGTATTAATTATACCATAATACCAATGATGCACTCATGATTGGTGTAGTTTCAATTCCCTCGATGGCCTCCCTTGTCACTTGTGCATCACTTCATACATAAAATACACTAAGCTAGATAATCGACACTGCATAATGTAAACAACTCAAATAATCTCAATCCATATAAAATACATTCAAACATATCCAAAGCATAACATATCAATGGAAATATATTCATGCCAATTATCTAAACATATGTATAATTAATTATATGCCTAAGAAATAGTAGCTCTACTAGTATGAAAATATAATAAGCATCATAATGGATAATTAAAATAACATAAGTAAACTAATCATCATCTCACATATAAAATCTAATGTCTAAAGAATCAGGTTATAATAACATCTCATGTCTCAATATATATAGATCACGTCATATCAGAATGCGTGTATGATAAAAAAATGTCCAAAAATAAGCATTATGAAACTAGGGGTCACATATGATTTCCTACTTCTATGATTCAAGATAAATGAGTAGATTTGTAGGTACTCAACCCAATTCATGTGTCTCTAATTACATTTCCCTTTTGGATATTAATAAAATGTGACACATGATATTTATTTAGTAAAAAATCCTTTGGAAAACAAAAAGTGCCTCCACTTATTTAACACTAGCACAATAACATAAAAATTATGGTCACAGAATTGAAAAGTTTATTATTATTATTATTATTATTATTATTATTATTATTAATATTATTATTATTATTATTATTATTATTATTATTTGACATGATTTGCAATTTACTATTTATTATTTATTCACTGCATGACATATATTGTTTTGGCATGGTGAATTAAATGTAATAGCCTTTTAAATTTCCAGATAAACCCTCCTTTGATGCTAATCAGGTGTCCATTGTGCAATTATAGATTTTCATGCCTACGTGCTTGCCTTGTAGATGTGATTGATTTTACCTTTATTTATGATTTTTTTAAAATCTGAGAGTTAGTGCCTTTTTACTGATCAATTTTAAAATGGACATGAGTTTTTTTTCACTTTTGGTCCTTATAATTAATTTAATCCATTTTTTTATAAAGACCTTTGACCGGAAGCCATGATTATCCTCAAACGAATTTTATATTGTCATTCTATGTATAGTGAGTTAATTACTTTGAACTTGTGAGCGTTCAAGTGGTATTAATGTAAAGTTAAAGGATACACACACACACACACACACACACACACACACACACACACACACACACACACACACACACACACACACACACACACATTCTCTACCTTATCCCCACTTTAAGACTTATATATATATGGGTGGTTATGGGCACATGGGCGGATGGTCCCATCGGGCTATGGCTATATAGAGGAGAGGCTGTCGATGCCTTATCTATCTCCTATGCTCTAAGCTTCGGCTTATCTATATAAGGAGATTAGATTGGATTATATATGTAGCATGAGTCTTTTTTGGCACTATATAGGGATAGAGATAGAGATAGAGTCTACCATTCAGTTTAGATATGGGGTGGGGGGCATTGGCATTGGGATTTTAGAGTTTATATAGACCGTGGATAGATAGATAGGGGTATAAATTAGAAAAGAGAAGTTATATGTCAAAATATGCATGATGGCCATGCAAGTACTATGCTCTCAACCGATTTATTCAAACTCTATATTTAATGGAGTTTATTGAAGATAATAATGTCACATTACAATAAATATTGTTCGTTATATCACTTTTAAAATAGAGTCAATATCATATTATTAAGTGTTATTTTGATAAGTAATCGGTGCTTAAAATTTTTGTTAACATTTTATTTTTAGTATTGTCATCTATGCAATTTTTAAACACACAAAATAACTATTTAATAATGTAGTATTTTCAAATTCAAATTATCAAAACATAGTATTTTCATGTTCAAATTATTAGTGCCTGCTAGCAAATATATATGTAAACTTATCCGTAAATAATCTACAATACAAAAGCTCTCACACATAGTCACACCTCCTTAACTCCCTTGTTGACCATCACTAAAGGGTTTGGTCTTTACATCTATATCTTTTTGTTCTACTACTTACTTCATCGATTGCCCTATTGTAAGACTGGTAATAGTTTCAAACATCATCGCAAATTTGTAATAATACTATAACTAAAGGTAGGGATTAGCTGCTACGCAACCTTTATTTACTAACTTGTACAAGGAAATCGTGTAAGTGCATGAAGTTGGGGGCAAAAAGGGGCCTACCCATAGACATGATTTTCCTAAAATTTAAAAACTCTGAACATCTATAGATAATTTGAAATATCTACACTATAAATTTGAGGATGGTGTAAGAACATGAAATGTAGCATTTTGAGTCTAGTTTCTAAAACACTATTTATTTTAAAAAATGGTTAAGTATAACTAGGTTAAACATCTAAAATTTGAAGAGGAACTCTTATTTTTTTTAAGAAAATAGAGTAGATAGACAGCCATGTGGCACACCATTTAGCAGCATTTAATATTGTTTGAAACACTTTGGTGAAAATTTAGATAAGATCTTCTAGTTTGTGACCTATATTTTTTATATTTTTTCAATGAATACTTTTTTTAATGAATTTTACAAGTAAATAGATCCTAAAAATGAAAAAAATTGGATAGCCACCCGTGCGACATGCCCAATTACCTCAAAAAAATTAAAACCATTTTTTTTAATGTGTGTACAATTAGACCTAGTTTGTGATCATATAACTTATTTTGGACTTGGATCAATGAAAAACAAGTTACATGGACATATATAGGCATGTTTTTTTATGACATGTAGTGACATAAAAAAGGTATAGTTAGAAATCAACATAGTTTGAAGCCTTAAATTAGTCCAAAAAATATATAAATCATATTTTTGGAAAGAGAAGAGTATGCTCGTAATGATGGTATTAAGTTTTTGAATTTTACTATTAAAATTCATATTGTATTTGACGATCGAAGTTAAATTTTGTTAATTTTTATTATAAATCTTGGACTCAGCTATAGATTGACAGGTCCAAGCCTTTGGCTTGAAAATCTAAGCCATTCCTGAGCTAAAAATCATGGTGTTTGAATTCAAATTTAAATAATGAGATCATATTAATGTATAATGTGACCACCTTAGTAACACAATCACATTAATGTATAACATGATTGTTGGGTGAATATTTTGTCATCAACTAACTGACAGCAATATGGGTATATCGACCACAGCATAAGGAGATTTATACAACAAAAAGTGTAGGTTTACCACAGCATAGTGAGATAAATCTCTCCTCTCATCAAGGGGAGGTTCCCTATAAACTACTATATATTAATATAAACTGAAAATATAATTAGGGGTGAGATCACATCATCCATCTCTCTTTTTTAACAGATGATGTTCACAAGGCAAAGGAGAAATCCCAGGTAATGACTGAAGACATTTCTCTTCTTTCAGAAATGATGTTCAACAAATAGTAGAAAAACTTCTCAGATAGTAACTAAATCCATAAGAAACCTTTGAAAGCATAGTCTTTCGTTGCTTCCCTTACTGATTTATAGAATACGTAACAGTAGAATGAAATGCAGCTCAAAGTCTCCACCAAAAACTACAACATAACATAAGATCCTAAAGGATAAAAGCAGTTCAAAGCCTTTCTAATACCCTTCTCGCTAAAATATGAAAACACGAACTAAAGGTAATTATAGCAGCATAAATTCTTCTTAATTAACTTTAGAACATCTTCAGATAATTTCCACACACTCTACTTGTTTAATCAGATAGATGAGATATTATTAGGAAAAATACATAAGAACAATTTCCTAAATAGCACAAGTTATTCCAATGCAAGTTTGAAAAGTAACCCACTTTCTCATTCATTCAAGAAAATATGATTTACAATCTCAGATTAAAGTCTCAGGAAGCATCTTAATTTTGGTAGAGTTTTTGCTTTCAATTACAAAAAGATTGATCCATTACAAAAGAGGCTCTCTATTTATAGGGAGAAGCCTTGAGGATTTAAAAAAAGATTTAAAAACTTTGACCTAGTCAAAGATGGGAGTCTTTGTTGACTTTGGAATTTTCATATTTTAACATATATTTACACATGACAAAAGTACATGTGCAAATGTCCAAAGTGATTTACAAAAGTGCATTTGAAAAATGAAAAATAAAGCAAGGAAGAATAGTTTCAATCTTTATCTCCAATCTTCTTCATATGAGCATCTTACATGGAGATGGCTGCTTGCATCTTGATACTATCTGGAGTAATGGTGTTCTTGAAGATTACCCTAGCTCTAATTATGGTGTATTTCACCACTATAACTGATTTTGCATGATTTGTTAACTTGCTTTTTATATTATTCAGAGTTAATTGATTGTCCAGAATGTTATCCATAAAAGCCACTAAAAATGCTTTCTCTTCGAATTCCTTTCAGAACATTCCTTCAAACTCCTAAATCATTTCTTCTGCTGAAATGAATTGGTTGTCTTGAGAGGTAAGTTTGTAAGGCAACTCCTCCAACTTATGCAACAAATTGATATCACTTTGTTCATCAAGGTCTCTTGAAGATTTGAGGTCATTGATCAATTCCTTAAGCACCTGACTCTTATATATCAATGGTTCTTTAGTCTCAATATAAGAGTCTCTATCAGCAATGACACCAATCGATATTAGAGTGCTTATTTTCAGCTTTTTCATATCCGTCCATTTGTCAAGATATTTATCTATACTTTCAACATCCTGAGAAATGATATTGATAAGATCATCTAGTTTTGCTCTCATTTTCTTCATTTTACCCATCTTCTCGGATAACTCTATGAGCAAGGAAATTCCTTGTGCATGCATCTTGTCTAAGTAATCTTCAAGTACTTTTCCTTTGAGATAGGTCCTTTTTGATTTCTGAATCATGGGGTTGTCTATGGAGATAGCCTCTGGAGTTATTGCTTCTAGAGTGAAAGTGATTTTCCTTATCACTGTAGTCAATAGTTCCACTATTGCCTTATAATGATCTTTCATTTCTTTTTTCCTGTCAAAATTTTGAACCATAATGTCCATCGTTGATTGCAAATCACTCTTAGCACTTTCATGAGTTATCTTACCTAACTAAACTCGAGAGATAGAGTAGTCATTGATATCAAAATTTTCAAGAGTTGCATCATGTGGAGGTTTTTCTATTTCTAAAAATTTGTGCCATTTATCCCCAATCATCTTTGAAAGAATCTTTGGCTTCTTAGGAGTCTTAACTTATACTGGCACCATTTTACTAAAGTCAAAGTCATCTGGGGAGATGACTTAGTTTTTTCTTTTGGGCGTATAAGTTGATAACCAAGGTGGGATCGCAGAAGTACTTATATTAAGAGAAATATCCATTATTGGTGTTATTGGAGTCACACTTACATTGGTGGTGGAAACAATGGGTGGAGTATTAGTAAGAGCTGCACCTTCTGTTGAATGATCGAAAGCAAAACTATCTCTGATATTAAAAGATGGATATAAAAAATTGGGGATTGACCTAGAGGAATGAAGAATACCTCCAGAAGTGCCTTGGGGGTCATTAAAAATAATTTTGGATGGAGAGGCTGCTCTAGAAGAGGGAACACTGATTAGAGAAATAGGTGAAGGAGTTACAACATGTGTGCTAGGTGAGGAAGAAGAAATTCCTATTTTTGGCTGCACACCCTCTTGTGGAGATAGAGTTTCCTTTTATTATTGATCTGTGGGCCTATCATTAGTCTCCATATACTCTACTACTAGTTCTTTGGTGCTTTGCTTCTCAACCTCCATATCTGTTGTTTCTGGCTCTTTTTCTATAACTTTTGACTTTTTCATCACAAAGATGATCTTAGGCCTATGTGGCCTAGAATAAGAAGGAACATCAATTTTATTCTTCATCCTATTTTCTGCTCTTCTCCTTGTTTCTTCTCAAAAATTAGCTTCTGATCCTCTAATGAACTCTTTCAAAGTGATTCCCTTATTTGCTAACCAATCATTGGTGTTTGCCAATATTGGTTCGAATCTTATCCTCAAAGAAGTCAACTCTTTCTGAGACCATTAGATTTGGGGAAGAGGGGCATTGGTGACCTATTTAGCATGGTATCTATTATTAATCAAATATCCATCATTCACTAGATTCTCAAGAATATTAGCGAGTCCCAGATATTCTATTTGCTTAAGAGACAATCTACTATAGTACATTTTTCTTATGTCTTCTACTGTCCTCAAATCGATCCAAACATATTTGATCATAGGCTCATGAAACTGAGTCTTCCTCCTTATCATGTCCTTTATGCCTATGTAGTAAAAATTTAGTCTCTTTTTGAAATGCTTGATGGTTACAAGTTACATTTCAGTCTCGATAACTCTATCTTTTCCAGTGGTCAATACTGAGAATCAACCAATTTCAATCGAGAACTTGAAACCAGGTTTTTTAAGTTCTATTTGCTTATTATGTACGATGATAATTTTCCTTCATAGCGCCATCAAGACTAATTTGTCCTAAGGGAATCTTGGAAGCATATAAGGATGACCTTGAAAAAAGACAACTCATAGATAAGAAAAAGAAGAAAATTGTAGGGACATACATCCAAAGTCATTCATACCTGTCCAAGATTCATCTGACACTCTTTTTTGTTCTAATTAGGGATCAAAGAGACACAAAAATACTGTAAATAAAGCATCATTTACTCTTCTAAAATGATGGATAGAACCCTTCAATGTCAACTGAGGGTAATATTCATACATCAAGGTTATTTTTTTATCTCCATCTGATGTTAAACCTGGGAAGGTTCTCATTGATGCTGCAATATATACTAGGTATGAAGTCATGTAGAATTTAGAGGTAGTGGATACATTCATCAATTGCTCATGCAGAACATTACTAATTTGTTCTCCCCAAAAAATGACTTGTTTACCTTGGAGAATTATCTTAATGAAGGGGAACATCCATTCATGAAACTATGAAGAAAAAGGTAAACCTCTTACCCTACTGAGAAGGGTGATCAAGTCACCGACTTCTTCCATAAAATCACTCATTGGAAAGTTTCGTGGCCATCTTGGCAAGTTTGCTCTGGGATTCTTGAGCCATCTATTATTGATCACTTTCCTTTCTCTTTCAAGATCTTTGTCATAATCCTTTTGTGCTTCAACGAAGTCAAGCTTTAATACTTCAGTAGTGGGAGGACACATGAATACTTTGTCAATGAACTTAGGGTCTAGTCTAATCACTACATTACCACCAGCATCTAACACAAACCTGGTATCCTTATTGTAAAATTGAGCACACTAGAGAATGAACTCTGTGTGATGATCTACTATAGAAAAAGAAAATATCAGATGAATATTACTCTCAATTATCTTCTTCATTTCATGGTTGGAATTGCTTGATTTATTTCTTTCTAAAAACTTAGCCATATCCATGTCCCTGATCTCTGTATCCCTAATGTCATTGACATTAGAAGTAACTGAGGTGATTGGAAAAACACCTTGATACTTATACTTCATTGTCTTTGACTTCTTCAGAGAAACCTTAGTCGTTTAAAAGAACTTTTGTAAAAAGTACATTGATAAAGAGGGATCCTTGAGAGAAACTGTGACAAGAATCATGATCATGTAATTAAGGGAAACATTAGCAATCTAGGAAAATTGTACATTTGATGATCATGACCATAGGATTGTGCTAGAAATGGCTAAGGCGTGAGCAAGTCATAAAGTCAAAGGGAAGTGGGCTCAGAAAAGTGAAAATTCAAAATTTTCCAAAGTTCAATTTTTTTGAGGAAATGCATGCAAGGGTAGAAAAAATTACCGCCCTTGCATTTGAGGGAAAGTCTTTGTGTATAGGTGGCAATTATTGTCACCATTACATGTGAACTTTGTGCAGGGGCAGCAATTTTTGATGCCTATGCACATGGGGGGGAACTTATGTAAGGGTGGCAATTTTTGCTGCCCTTGCACAAATGGCAAATGTTTGTGTAATGGAGGTGAAAATCACTGCCCTTACACTGGTTCATTCAGTCTTGTGTAAAAGTAGCAAAAATCACTACCATTACACCAATAAGTGATTTTTTATATATTTTGGGTTTTTTAGTCTTGTCACCTAACGAGGAGGGGGAGAAGAAAAAAGAAGAAATACACAACCTACAAAGGAGGAAAGAGGAAAAGTAGAACTTAAAGAAAGGAGAGAGAAAAAATGAAAACCTAAAACTAAAATAAGGAATATCACAAAATTAACTTGATAAAATCAAGATCCTACGCTTGAAGATGGAAAAAATGCAATCTCACTTATTCGTGTATTCAACTGGTTGTAGGGAGGAGGAGCAGACAACTTGAAATGATCAAAATGAGGCTCAAATCAAGTTTATAAGTGCTAAAATTGATGCCAAAGACTCAACGCACATGGCCATAAATGTCGCATGTGAAAACTGAGATCATGCAGGGGCAACAAAAATTACCGCCTCTACATGTGAGGTTGAAAATGCAAGGGCAGTGATTTTTGCCGCTTTTGCATGAAGAGATGTAAGGGTGGAAAAAATCACTACCTTTACAAAAAAACAAAAAAAATATGCAATGGTGGCAAAAAGTGCTGCCTATACATGAAAAATAAAAACAAAACTAACTCCTTGATCTTTTCAAAGTTTTGACACTCTGATCGCATCGAGACCACAACAAATGTCATGTTTCTTGAGAAATCATAACAAGGGAAGGTCACAAATTTTTCAAGGATGTCAGTTGAATAAACTTGAGATCAAGAGAAACTTGTCTCAAAATATGAACTTAGAGTGAAAAACATGAAACAGACAAGTTTTGTAGGGGTTGTTCCAAAAATGAGCGTAGCTGATTTTGGAAACAACAACTGGCTCTTGTTGGAGAACTTCCATTGATCAAACCTTGAAATGATCTATGGGAGTAGAATTAAATCTCTAAGTGCCTTCATCCAGGGTATTGGGCCACGGAGTCAACGTAAAAAATAAAAAGACATAAAAAACCAAATAAAAATAAATAAACATAAGACTATACAAATATACAAGTGAAATCATCTAATACTTCAAGGATTAAAGTGTTTCAGATATTACCCACTGTGAGGCAGTGAGAATGGCATTCAATTTTGATATTATAGCAAGAAGATATTTTCACCATAGACATGATGAATGGTAAATGGACCTCTCCACAAAGAATCAAATTTGCCATGCATTCTTTTTGGTTCTCACCTCTTGTCCCATAACAAGACTTGATCTCTAATATGTAAATCATGAATCCTTGCTCCCTTGTCAAAGAGTTTATTCACCTAATTTTGATGTACAATAATCCAGTCCACTACCATGGTTCATTGCTCATCTAGTTTTGTTAGGCACATGATCCTTTTATCAATAAATTTTTTGAAGGTTGAATCTTTGATCACCTTTGCCAACTTCAGTGCTGGTAGTTTCAAGGTGATTGGTATCTCCACAATCAAACCATATAGAAGTTGAAATGGTGACATGCCTATTGCCCTCTTGGATGTAATCTTATTTTCCCATAAAGCATCAAACAATTCTTTATGCCAAGTCTCTGATTATCATCTACCAGTTTCCTGATAATAGTAACCAGATTCTTGTTGCTTGATTCTGCTTGACCATTTCCTTGTGGATAGTAGTTGGAGGAGTGGGAAAGAATAATTTTGTAATTGTAGCAAAACTTAGTAACCTTTTGAGAAGTGAAACAAGTAGCATTATCTATTACAATCTTAGTTGGGACCCCAAATCAAAAAATAATATTTTCTTTAAAAAAATTACATACCACTTCCAAAGTAACATGCTTAGTTGGAATGGCTTCCACCCACTTGGTAAAATAGTCAGTTGTGATAAGAACATAGTCATGTCCAACACTCAAAGATAGGTTCACGATGCCAATGAAATCAATACCCCATTATTGAAAAGGTTCTTCAATCACCACTAAATTGAGGGGTAATGCAGCCAATTTAAGTTTTTCGATGAACTCTTGACACAACTCACACCTACGTACCTATTTATACGCATCTTGAAACAGTGTAGGCCAATAGTATCTCGATCTTAGAATCTTGTGAGCCATCACTGGTGCAAAAAAATATCCTCCACAAGCCAAATTATGTAAGGACTCTAAAAGTTTACTTTGTTTCACCTTATCGATGCAATGAAGAAATACCCCATCAAGGCTTCTCTTATACAAACTATTGTCCCATAAGACATAGTTAGCAGCCTTTAACTTAACATTTATTTTTTCTTTTTAGGATAGATGGGTGGAACACTCACCATAGGTAAAAAAATGAGCGATATCAAAATACCACTCATCAGTAGTAGTGACGAAGAGAATTGTAGGTACATCTTTAACCTCTGTTTCTTTATGTCCTATTTCCTTTGGTATGTTATCAGTGATCAATTGGTAAAGACCTTTTTCCTACACAAGTTTTGTAGGTTTGATATCAAAATCAAACTCATAAATTTTGGCAAATTCAATTTCCCCTTTTAGTACCAAACTCATGTTGAGTTAGAATGGACTTCACTGTTGTATCAGGTACTAGAACAATAGTATGTGAATTTAGGTTATAGAATTTGAAATGTTTTATTGCCTTAACCACGGCATAATCATGCTTCTCTATATTTAAATAATTTAATTTGTGAAATTTGAGAGGACAAATCATAAATGATATGGAAGATTTCACACCTTCTTTATTTTGCTGAACCAAAATGGCCGAAAGTGTATGCTCAGAAGCATAGCTGTATATTACAAAGTCTTTGGTATAATCTGAGAAAACTAGGATTGGTGCATGGACGATCACTTTCTTGATATCTTCAAATGTTTACTTACCTTCTGCATTCCATTAGAAAGTGGCTTTACCCTTCATCATGTCAATAATGTGGTGAGTCTTCTCTGTGAATTCCAGAATGAATCTTCGTATAAAATTCAACTTTCCAAAGAAATAATGAACTGCAGTCTTACTAGCATGAAGAGTAAGATCTTGGATAGATTTGACTCTTTCTAAGTCAATTTTTATGCCTTCTTGGGATATAGTATGACCAATAAGTTTACCTTCTGTAACCCTAAAAATTGACTTCTTGGGATTAAGAGAAATACCATTTTGCCGACAGTGTTCCAACACTTGTTGTATATGATGCACATGATCAGGATGATGTTTATAAAAAATGGTCAAGTCATCAAGATATACCATAATAAACTTCTTCATTTCATCTCTAAAGTCAAGATCCTTCTATTCAATTATGTACGAATAATTGATAGAAGGTGGTGATAGCATTGATCAAACCAAAAGGCATTCTATGATATGAAAAAGTGCCCCAAGGTGTAGTGAAAGTAGTTTTATGTTGATCTGATTTATTAACTTCTACTTAATCATACCTAGAAAAACCATCTAACATTGATAACATTTCTGAACCAATCACTGTTTGCAACACTTGATCCATGATGGGCAAGGGGTAGTTATCTTTTAAAGATGATTGATTTAGGTTTCTGAAATCAACACAGATACAAGATTTTCCATTTATTTTTCTCATAGGAACTATGTTAGCAATCTAGGTGGAATGATGGATTGAAAAAAGAATTCTTGCATTCAACATTTTTTGGATCTCAGAAAGGATAGTATCTGATATTTTGGAGTTGTATTGCCTTTGTTTTTGCTTGTAAGGCAATGGCCTGACTTTAAGAGAAATTTCATGCTGAATTTCTTCAGGCCTAAGAGATTTAAAATCATCATAAAAATATGCCAAAACATTAATGTAATGGTGAATAAGAGCAATGAATTTGAGCTTTTCATCAGAAGTGCAACAATTTTCAATGTTGACCATTTTGGGATTTTCTTCTATACTCAAATTTATTTGATCAAACTCCTTGGAGGAATTTGAATTCATTTTTTGCTACTTGACATACCTATCATGCTTATCAAATAACTTCTTAAGAGAAACCAAACTTTTTAGAATTTTATTGCCCTTGAGTTGAAATAACTCTTCACTAATTTTGGAATCTAATTTAGACACTGATTCTCATGGTGGAGATTCATTTCCTTCAAACTAAAGCTCCTTAAAGCTATCTATCTTTTCTAAAAAAGCAATGGTTTGATTGTCACTATTAAACACCTACCAATGGTTGGCATTATCAGGCACACTTGGTTGAAAGACCAACTCAATAGTGTACGTATCACCTTTAAAGTCTTTATAGGGAACCATGAGGGTTTTAGAGACAGCTAATGAATCTGTACAATCATTAAATTCTCTTGGCACAATAGAAATATTGAAAGCATGAAAACTTCAATACAATCCCATAAAATATTGCAATAATATCATAGTCTTTCATTTTTAGTTTGGTATAGATTTCTTACTTGACAAACCATCAGTTTAGCATCTTCTTAGGCATGAAGAATCTTAATACCTTTAGCGTGAGCGGCTTGCAATCCAAGTAGCAAAGACTCATACTCGGTGGTGTTACTGGTATTGTTGAACTACAACTTATATGAATTAAAAAAAAATTCTCCTTGAGGGGATATCAAAAGCTCCAGAACCGGTAGAAGAGCAATTGCCATCAAATTCTAAAATTCAAACATCATTAGAATCTGTCTTCTTAAAGATTTTTATTCATTAGTAAGGGAAGATTTTTTATTTTCTAAACTTCACTCTAACAATTCTTATGATTTTCTATCTGAATTTTCTAAATTATCACTTAAATAACCCTTGTCTGATGAGCTAAAAACATCTTTAGTGGTCAGAAAATAGTTACCCATTCTCGATGATTCAAATAAAATTTGGGCTTTGAGATCTGATGTTTGGGGGACTACATATTTTGACTCCTTCTCAAGAAGCAATATTTTTATGACACCTTTAATAGGTATCCTTGCTTTATACATATCCATATTCAATTCTCCACCTATGTCTTTGCAAAAATTACACCCAAGCAAAATGCCATAAGAGGTTAGAACATCAGCCAATAGGACTGTTATTTTAATCCTCTTCTCTGGAAAAGTTGTAAACACAAATTGGGCATCTTTGATTTGACCTAAGAGTGGGACTTACTTATTTTTCATAGAGAAACATCTCCCAAAAGTCTTAGTTAAGGTAAGACCAAGAGAATCTGCTATCTTGGTTGGCATAACGTTATCAGAGGCTCTAGAGTTTATTATATAGTTGCTCAAATTATGACCATTTATCAAAAATAAAACATAGAAAGGTTCTATTTTCCCAAGGGTAATAGGAGGAGTAGCTACAAGATTATTCTAGGTGGATTTATTCTTTGAGGAATCTTGTCCTGTAGGGATGGTCTTATTTTTTATATAGTCAGCCAACCTATCAAACTATTTGAGATTGGCTCGCAAGTACTCAACTTCAATCATTTAAATCTTGATCTTTTTAGCGTGATCAATTATATCAAATAATTTAAATAAACTAGAAATATAGGAAGGAATTCCATCGTCCTAATATTTATTGGGTGTGGTACTGGTCTGAAGAATAGAAGCAAAAGGTACAAGATGGTTTGAGGTACTTACTTTCTTATTGGTCATTAGGCCTTTAATTATAAAGGTAGTGAAGTCTCCCATTTAGCAATTAAGACTACTAGTTGAGGTTCTTCTACTTTTATTTTATCAGCTTGTTGAGTTGACTGATTTTGGGACTTGGTAAAAACAACATATGACGCATCAGACACCTCTCCCTTACTTCTAGCTTCATCTTGATAATTCAAAAAACTAATGCTAGAGTCACCATCTAATTCTTCTTCTCCTTCTGCAAAGAGATTAGCATCATCTTCTTGGTTCAATTCAGGTTGGAAAGAGAAATCATGTTCAACTTCAAGGTAACCAACTGCTGAGTTAGCTAGTGCTGCTTTAATGGTAAGCTTCTCTTGTGTGGGTAGAAGACGATTATATTTCCCTTGATTTTTGCAGCATTGTCTTAGTATGAATGGTTGGGAAATATCTTCTTAGGCATATCTCGATAAGAAGGAGGAGTAGACATACCTTGGTCCATTTGTCTTTTCAGGGCTAGCAATTTATTTGCTAACTTTTGCACCATAGGATCTGTGGTGCTCGTAGAAGAACTTTCAACAGATGAGGAAAATTTATTTTTATTAGAATATTTTCTAATCTTACCTACCAAGATAAGATCATCTTCAACCTTGGTAGCTAAATTTTGAGCTACAGAAAGATCTATAGGGCCAGCCCAACTCAACAGAAAACTTATTTCAAGAAGTTGAGAGTTGATGAAAAAGCACTTGAGGTTCTTCGGTGTTGGCTGAGCAATTGTAGGAATTATATTCCTTAGCTTATTGAATTTAGAAATGAAGTCTCACATAGGCTCATGAGGTTCCTTATTCATTTACATAAGTTGAGCTAACAAGGCATGTGCATCTTCAGTGGGTTTGAACCTAGCCTTGAACTTGGCCTTGAGAGTGTTCCAATCAGTTATAGTTTGAGCTTGAAGGTGATAAAACCAATCAACGACAATGCCTTGCAAAGTTTCAAAAAATATTCTCATTGATATATCTTCATATTACATTCCTATCTCACCACATGCTATGCAAAATGAAGTAATATGTTCATTAGGATGAACTTTTCCATCACCATATAATTTAGATTTTTTTTTTATTGAACTACGAAGTAGTTCATATAAAGGTGGGGTCAGATTGAGAGGGCCAAAAGTGTTACCCTAAGGGCCTTGGAATACCATGATATGTCAATTAAATGGATGGATAAAAAATCCTGGTGGGGTACGTATAGACAAAACCCTACTAGCACTAAAACTAGAAACTTTGCCTAGTATGGGAGATCTGACATTGGTAGGAGGAAAAAACTTGGTTCACTGAAGGCGAGATGGTGGAGGAAAAATCTCAAAATTATTTCATTGCACCAACTCAAATACATGATCAAAAATACCTTGAGCTCTCTGACTTCATGTGTACGGTGGATTTGCCAGAGTGTAAAATGAAAAAGGACTGAAAATGCTTTAATTTGAAGCTTGAGGCTTCAATAGTGCACATTCTGTCCCTATCGGAGTCGCCAAAAACTATTGGGTAAATATGTTGTCATCAACTAACTGATGATAAAATGAGTATATCGACCACAGCACAAGGAGATTTATACGGCAAAAAGTGTAGGTTTATCACAACATAGTGAGATAAATCTCTTCTCTCATCAAGGGGAGGTTCCCTATAAACTACTATATATTAACATAAACTAAAAATAGACTTAGGTTGAGATTACACCATCCATCTCTCTTTTTTTAGAGATGATGTTCACAAGGCAAAGGAGAAATCTTGGGTAATGACTCAAGGCATTTCTCTTCTTTTAGAAACGATGTTCAACAAACAGTAGAAAAACTTCCTAGGTAGTAATTGGATCCATGAGAAACCCTCAAAAGCATAAAGTCTTTCATTGCTTCCCTTACTAATTTATAGTGTATGTAACAGTAAAATGAAGTGCAACTCAAAGTCTCCACCAAAAACTACAACAGAGCATAAGATCCCAAAGGATAAAAGTAGTTCAAAGCCTTTCTAATGCTCTTCTCGCTAAAATATGAAAAACACAGACTAAAGGTAATTATAGCAGTAAAAAGTCTTTATAATTAACTTCTGAACATCTTCAGATAATTTCTACACACTCTGCTTGTTTAATCAAATAGATGAGGTATTATTAGGAAAAGGACATAAGAATAATTTATTAAATAACACAAGTTATTCCAACGCAAAGTTTGAAAAGTAACTCGCTTTCTCATTCATTCAAGAAAATATGATATACAATCTAAGCTCAGAGTCTCAAGAAGCATCTCAATTTTAGCAGATTTTTTGCTTTCAATTAAAAAAAGATCGATCCATTACAAAAGATGCTCTCTCTATTTATAGGGAAAAGCCTTGAAGATTTAAAAACTTTGACCTAGTCAAAGATGAGAGTCTTTGTTGACTTTGGACTTTCCATATTTTTACATGTATTTACACATGAAAAAAGTACATGTGCAAATGTCCAAAGTGATTTACAAAAGTGCATTTAAAAAATGAAAAATAAAGCAAGGAAGAATACTTTCAATCTTTATCTCCAGTGTTCTTCATATGAGCATCATACATGGCGATGGCTGCTTGCATCCTGATACTATCTGGAGTAACGATGTTCTTAAAGATTACCCTAGATCTGATTATGGCATCTTTCACTACTATAACTAATTTTACATGATTGTTAACCTGGTTTTTAGATTATCCAGAGTTAACTGATTGTCCAGAATGTTATCCACATAAGCCACAAAAAATGCTTTCTCCTCAAATTCCTTTCAGAACATTCCTTCAAACTCCTGAATCATTTCTTCAGCTGAAATGAATTAGTTGTCTTGAGAGGTAAGTTTGCAAGGCATCTCTTCCAGGTTATGTAAAAAATTGATATCACTTTGTTCACTAAGGTCTCTTGAAGATTCGAGGTCGCTGATCAATTCTTTAAGCACCCTACTCTTATATATCAATGCTTCTTTAGTCTCAGTATAAGAGTCTCTATCAACAATGACGTTGATCGATATTAGAGTGCTTATTTTCAAATTTTTCATATCCATCTATTTGTTAAGATATTTATCTATACTTTCAACATCTTGATAAATGATATTGATAAGATCATTTACTTTTGTTCTCATTTTCTTTATTTTACCTATCTTCTCAAATAACTCTGTGAGCAAGGAAATTCCTTGTGCATGCATCTTGTCTAAGTACTCTTCAAGTACTTTTCCCTTGAGATAGGTCCTTTCTACTTTCTAAATCATGGGGTCATCTATGGAGATAGCCTCCGGAGTTACTACTTCTAGAGTGAAAGTGATTCTCCTTATCACTACAGTCGATTGTTCCACCATTGCCTTATAATGATCCTTCATTTGTTTTTCCTTGTCAAATTTTTGAACCATAATTTCCATCGATGATTGCAAATCACTCTTAGCACTTTCATGAGTTATCTTACCTAACTCAACTCGAGAGATAGAGTAGTCATTGATATCAAAATTTTTAAGAGTTGCATTCTGTAGAGGTTTTGCTATTTCTAAAAATTTGTGTCCTTTATCCCCAATCATCTTTGAAAGAATCTTTAGCTTCTTGAGAGTCTTAACTTTTACTAGCACCATTTTACTGAAGTCAAAGTCATCTGGAGAGATGGATTATTTTTTACTTTTGGGTGTATAAGTTGGAAACCAAGGTGGGAGCACAGAAGTAATTATATTAGGAGTAATCTCCATTATTGGCATTATTGAAGTCACACTTGCATTGGTGGTGGAAATAATGGGTGGAGTATCAGTAAGAGCTGCACCTTTTGTTGAATGATCAAAAGCAAAACTATCTTCGATATCAAAAGATGGAGATGACAAACTGGGGATTGACCTAGAGGAACAAGGAATGCCTCCAAAAGTGCTTTGGGGGTCATTAAAAATAATTTTGGATAGAGAGGCTGCTCTAGAAGAGGGAACACTGATTGGAGAAATAGGTGGAGTTACAACAGGTGTGCTAGGCAAGGAATAAGAAATTCCTATTTTTGGCTGCACATCCTCTTGTGAAGACAGAGTTTCTTTTTCCTATTGATCTGTGGGCCTATCATCAGTCTCCATTTTCTCTATTGCTAGTTCTTTAGTGCTTTGCTTCTCAACCTCCATATTTGTTGTTTTTGGCTCTTTTATTATAACTTTTGACTTCTTCGTCACAAAGATGATCTTAGGCCTATGTGGCCTAGAAGAAGAAGGAATATCACTTTTATTCTTCATCCTATTTTCCGCTCTTCTCCTTGTTTCTTCTTGAAATTTGGCTTTTGATTATGTAATGAAATCTTTTAAAGTGATTCCCTTATTTGCTAACCAATCATTGGTGTTTGCCAATATTGGTTCGAATCTTATCCTCAAGGAAGTCAACTCCTTCTGAGATCATTAGATTGGAGGAAGAGCGGAATTGGCAACCTATTCAACATAGTATATATTATTGATCAAATCTCTGTCATCCACTAGATTCTCAAAGATATCAGTGAGTTTTAGATGTTTTATTTGCTCAAGAGATAATCTACTATAGTCTATTTTTTTGATGTCTTTTGTTATCCTCAAATCGACCCAAACATCTTCGATCATAGGCTCATAAAACTGGGTCTTCCTCCTGATCATGTCCTTTACACCTCTGTAGTCAAAATTTGGTCTCTTTTTGAAATGCTTCATGGTTATGAGTTGCATTTCAGTCTCCATAACTCTAGCTTTTCCGTTGATCAATATTGAGAACTGACTAATTTCAATCAGGAACCTGAAACTAAGTTTTTAAAGTTTTATTTGCTTATTATTTACGATGATAATTTCCCTACACAACTCCATCAAGACCAATTTGTCTGAAGGAAATATTGGAAGCATATAAGGATGACCTTGGAAAAAACCAACCTGCAAGTAAGAAAAAAAAGGAAATTGTAAGAACATACATCCAAAGTCATTCAAAACTATCTAGGCTTCATTTGACACTCTTTTTTGTTCTAATTGGGGATCAAAAAGACATAAAAATACTGTAAATAAAGTGTCATTTACTCTTCTAAAATGATGGATAAAACCCTTCAATGTCAACTGACGGTAATATTGATCACCGAGGTTGTTTTCCTGTCTCCTTCTGATGTTAAACTTCGGAAGGTTCTCATCAACGCTATAATATATACCAAGTATGAAGTCAAGTATAATTTGAAGGTAGTGGATACCTTCATCAATTGATCATGTAGAGCATTATTGATTTGCTATCCCCAAAAAATGACTTATTTGCCTTGGAGAATTATCTTAATGAAGGGGAACATCCATTCATGAAACTGTGAAGAAAAAGGTAAACCTCTTACCCTACTGAGAAGGGTGATCATGTCATCGACTTCTTCCATAAAATCACTCCTTGGAAAGTTTCGTGGCCATCTTGACAAGTTCACTCTGGGAGTCTTGAGCCATCTATTATTGATCACTTTCTTTGCTCTTTCAAGATTTTTGTCATATTCTCTTTGTGCTTCAATGAAGTCAAGCTTCAATAATTCAATAGTGGGAGGACACATGAATACTTTGTCGATGAACTCAGAGTCTAGTCTAATCACTACATTACCACCAACATCTAACATAACCCTGGTATCCTTATTATAGAATTGAGGGCACTGGAGAATGAACTCTTTGTGATGAGCCACTACAGGAAAAAAAGATACCAGATGAATATTACTCTTGATTATCTTCTTCATTTCATGGATGGGATTGCTTGATTTGGTTCTTTCCATGAAATCATTCATATCCATGTGCCCAATCTTTGTATCCTTAATATTATCGACATTAGAAGTAACCAAGGTGATTAGAAAAACACCTTGATACTTGTACTTCATTGCCTTTGACTTGTTTAGAGAAACCTCAGTCATCTAGAAGAGCATTTGTCAAAAGTACATCAATGAAGAGGGATCCTTGAGAGAAACTACAACAAAAATCATGATCATGTAATTAGGGGAAACATTAGCAATCAGGGAAAACTACACGTTTGATGATCATGACCATGGGATTGCACTACAAAGGGCTAAGACATGAGTAGGTTGAAAATTCAAAGGGAAGCACGCTCAGAAAAGTAAAAATTCAAAATTTCCCAGAGTTAAAAAAATCTAAGGATATGCATGCATGGGTGGAAAAAATTGCCGCCCTTACATGTGAGGGAAAGTCTTTATTCATAGGCATAAATTTTTGCCACCATTGCATGTGAACTTTGTGTCGGGGTGATAATATTTTCTACTTATACACATGGGGGGGGAACTTGTGTAAGGGCAATGATTTTCACCGACCTTACACAAATGGCAAAGGTTTGTGTAATGGTGGCAAAAATCACTACCCTTACACTGGTTCATTCAGTTTTATGTAAAGGTGGCAAAAATCACTGCCATTACACTAGTAAGTGGTTTTTTTGGATATTTTAGGTTTTTTGGTCTTATCGCCTAACAAGGAGGAGGGGGAAAATAAAAAAAGAAGAAATACACAACCTACAAAGGAGGAAAGAGGAAAACTATAAATTAAATAAAAGAGAGAGAACATGAAAACTTAGAAATAAAACAAGGAAGAACGTAAAAATAACTTGATAAAATCGAGATCCTATGCTTGAAGATGGAAAAAATGTAATCCCACTTGTTCAAGAATTTGACTGGTTGTAGGGAGGAGGAGTAGACAACTTGGAATGATCAAAATGAGGCTCAAATTGGGTTTATAAGGGCTAAAACCGATCTTAAAGACTCAACACATGCAGCCATAAATGCCACGCACTAAAACTAAGATCATGTAGGGGTGGCAAAAATTGACACCTCTGCATGTGAGGTTGAAAATGTAAGGGTGGCAAAAATTGTTGCTCCTGCATGAAATGCTACAAAAAATGCAAGGGCGACGATTTTTGCTGCTCCTGCATGAAGAGATGTAAGGGTGGTAAAAATCACCGCCTTTACACAAAAACAAAAAAATACATGCAATGGCAGCAAAAAATGCCGCCTATGCATGAAAAACAAAAACAAAACTAACTCCTTCATCTTGTCAAAGTTTTGACGCTCTGATCGCATTGAGACCGCAACAAATTTCATATTTCTTGAGAAATCATGATGAGGGAAGGTCACGAACTTTTCAAGGATGTCAATTGACTAAACTCGATATCAAGAGAAACTTGTCTCAAAAGACAAACTTAGAGTGAAAAACATGAAACAAATAAGTTTCACACTGGTTATTCTAAAAATGAGCGTAGCTAAATTTGGGAACAAAAATGATCACTTTAGTAATGTGATCGTGTTAATAGATAATGCAATCACATTAATGGATAATATGATCACGTTAATAGATAATGTAATCACTTTAATAGATAATGTGATCGCTTTAATAGATAATGTGATTACCTTAATAGATAATGTGATTACTTTAATATATAATGCGACCATGTTACTAGATAATGCAATCACATTAATAGATAATGCAATCATGAGTTTACATTTATATTGTTAAATTTATTTCCTTATAATTTAAATTTATTTTAGTAAATATAATATATTAGGGTCACTATGCATCTTATAGAGTTGGTCTCACAACGACATGCCTTATGATGTGGAAAATAGTTTTTAAAAATCCAATTTAGTTAATACTTAAGAATTATCAATATTTAAGTATTAAATTTAGAGATTTCAGTACATAAAGTTTACAATTGATATCAATTTTTGGTAAACATATAGCCATTTTTAGGTTTTTTTGCCTTCTAGATTGATTATTGACATTTTTAGGAGTCCTAGGTTTGTCAAAATTGAAGTTTATACACTACTCACTTTGAACTTGATCCAAAGTGGTGTGATTATGGTAGTTTAGGTCACATTGATGACTTACACACATCAAACAACTACTTTTTATTAATTTCACTTATTCATCATCCCTCCCTCATCCTTAATCACTTCCTACTCATCCCTCATTATCCCAAATCACTCTCTCATCATTCCTCATTATCTCTATTCACTCCCTCATTGACCCTCACTATTCTTAGTCCTCTCTAATCATTCCCTTATCATCCATAATCACTCCTCTATTGATCCTCACTATCCCTCATCATCTCTAATCACTCCCTCCCATCCTTCATCATCTCTAATCAATCTTTATTCATACCTCATCATCCCTAATCACTTCCTCATCCCTCCTAATCCCTAATCACTCCATCATTGACCTTCATTATTCCTTATCATCTCTAATCACTCAGGTTTATCATCCCTAATCACTCTTTGATTGACTATCACCATCTTTCGTCATCCCTGATCACCCCCTCCTCATCCATCATAATCTCTAATCACTCTTTCCTCATCCTTCATTATCAATAATCACTCCCTCATTGACCCTCACCATCCCCCATCACTCCATCATTGACCCTCACCATCCCTCATCATCCCTAATCACTCCCTTATCATCTAACATAAGTATATATTCTAGATATATCTTTGATTCCAATCATATGTTGTTTAATCCATTATAATATAAATGAACTCTTTTCTAGGACTTCTTGTGTTGTCAATACCCATTTGTGATAGTCAAATTTATTACTGAATGAATTGGATGATCTTCTAAATTTATAGTCAAGTAACATAAGTACTAACACAAAATAGAATCCAATTTTAGTTCATCGAATTATCTTTGTTATGTAGTTGACTAGATGAAACTTTATTTGGTAAATATACTACATGTGTCAATGGTAAATATATGGTTGACCACATGTTAAAAATCACACACCTCTAATGGTAAGATGTCACAAAGGATTGTATCTTTAAAAAGTTTGATTTTGTATACCAAGTGACACTACTAGGTGATCCATTTCTTAAAGCCTACACTAGACCATACACTAGAGTATAGTTATGGATGATGTATTAATTTTAAGTTCAATTTTTTAAAATGTGACTTAAGATGAATTAAATTATTTTGACTTCCATTGGAAATGATGAAGTGTACTAGATCATCATTGATCTACATTTGTTAATGAAATAATATTTATAATTATATTGTTCCCAAAATCTGTCACTTGTTTTTGTGGACAACATGTCGACCATTTTGGTCCTGCAGGCCAAAAATAGTCTCTTCCTTTTTCAAAAAATGTTTTGAGCAGTCAAGTTCTTAAATTACTCAAGCCTTTTTAGATAAATAAATTGTAGGTTCAAAAGGATGGCTTTCACAAATAAAAGTTCAAAACACTTAAGGCATTTCCTAAAAATTATAAGCATGGCTCAACGCCGAGGTTCAATCAAGAAGGTTCAATGATGGGGTTTAAAGATAAAGAATGAACTATTGAACTATTGAACCATTGAACTCTACTTCAAAGAGTTCAAAAGGTTCAAAAGGTTCAAAGCTTCAATGTGTTCAAAGGTTCAAAGTTTGAGTGGAAGATTTGAGCAAATGGTTCAAGCAGAAGATTCTAGAAGAAGTTTCAACCAAATAGTTCAAATAATTGGTTTAATGACACATTGAACTCCTAAAAAAGAATAAGTGAACGTGGCTCTTTGCAAAGCTTTAAACCACTGAACTAATGAACTTTGAACCATTGAACCATTAAACTGGTTAACTCTGAAAGGTTTAAAGGTTTAAGGTTCAAATCAGTTCAAGCGATCGGTGACGTCCCCATGGACGTCAAATTTAGGGTAATGAAATAACTATTGATTTTCAAATGGTGTAGACTCGAGAAAAAATTCAACAATTTGCTAAGGAGCCAAAGGAACCAGTAGAAAGTGAGAAGATAGCCTTGAGAGCTCAAATCCCAAGAAGGGACAAAGTGTAGCAAGGAAAGAGGGAATGATACACAGAGTCTAGAAATATTTGCAGAAGAGTTATTCCAGTAGGTGGAGTAGTCCACCAGATAGATATCAGAGAGCACAAGCATTCAATGGTGAAGCCTATTTTTCTTCATTGAGTAAAGGTAAGTGAATAGTTGTATAAGTATCATAAAAGAGGACCAGGCAGCCCATACTTTGGAGAAGACATCTGATATAATTATAATGCCAAAGTCTAGACTGGTAACTTGCTCCAGCATGGCCCCTGCATAAAACTTCCTGTATTTAATGCATTGAATACAACATGGGCCATTTCATGAAAACAAGTGCCAAAGTCTTTCTTTGGTTTCTATATATTGTAATCTCTCAATTTGTAAAAAAGAGATCTCTGAGTTATCATAAGAAAAACTCTGCCCAAATTGAAAGGCATTCTTGAGACTTTGAGCTCAGATTGTTAATCATATTTTATCAAGTTAATGAGAAAGCAAGTGACATTTCAGACTTTGTGTTGATATAGCTTGTGTTATCTAGGAAATTATTCTTATGTATTTTTCCTAAATACAGTCTTATCCATTTAATCAAATAATTAGAGCAAGTGGAAATAATCTAGTAGGTGTCCTAAAGTCAATTGTGAAAGACTTTGTGCTGCCATAATTGTCTTTGGTCTATGTGTTTTGTGTTTCAGTATAAAGGATATTGGATGGACTTTGAGCTCCCCTTATCCTTCGTAATCTTTTATTCTATTGCAGTTTTATGTGGAGACTTTAGGCTACACTTCATTCTACTATGTCCTTTGTCCTAAATCAGTAGAAGAAACAATGAAAGACTTTGAACTTTCGTGGGTTTCTTGTGGATCTGATTACTACCTGAGATGTTTTTTTGCTATTTGTTGAACATCATTTCTGAAAAAAGAGAAATGAATTCAGTAATTACATAAGAATTCTCCTTCACTTTATGAGCATCATCTCTAAAAAAAGAGAGATGGATGGTATGATTTCACCCTTGAGTCTATTTTCAATTTATATTAATATATTATAGTTTATAGGGAGCCTCCCCTTGCTGAGAGGAGAGATTTATCTCATCATGCTATGGTAGATATACCCATTTTTCCATCAGTTAGTTGATGAAAAAATATTCACCCAACAATTTTTGGTGACTCGACTGGGGAAGAACATGAAATTTGAAGCCTCAAGCTTCAAATTGAAGTATTTCTAGTTCTTTTCTATTTCTATTCTATACTCTGGCAGATCCACCATACACGTGAAGCTAGAGAGCTCAAGGTATTGTTGACCTTATATTTGAGTTGGTGTAACAAAGTAATTTTGATCTGTTTCCTCTACCATCTTACTTTCTACAAACCAAGAGTTTTCCTCCTACAAACGTTAGGTCTCCATTACCAGGCAAAGCTTCTCTTTTCTCTAATAGTATAACTTTGTATATACATACCCTACAAAGGTTTTTTATCCCTCTTTTCAATTGTCATATCATGGCAGCCCAAGGCCCTTGGGGTAACACTTTTGGTCCTCTGAATCTAACCCCACCTTTACATAAACTACCCCATAGTTCAAGAAAGAATTTTTCTAAGTTCTATGGTGATGGGAGAGTTCATCCTAATGAGCATATTGTAGCTTTTTACATAGCCTATGGTGTGATAGGTGTTGAATTTGAAGATATAGTGGTCAGACTATTTGTGAAAATGTTGTAAGGTACTATCGCAGACTAGTTCTATCATCTGCAAGCTCAGACTGTAACTGACTAGAACACTCTCAAGGCCAAGTTTGAAGTTAGATTCAAACCTACAAAAGATGCACATGCCCTATTAGCTTAGATCATGCAAATGAAGAAGGAGCCTCATGAACCTATGTGAAAATTCATAGCTAAATTTGATAAGTTGAGGAACATGATTCCTGTAATTGCTCAACTAACACCTAAAAATCTTAAATACTTCATAAATTCTCAGTGTCCTAAAGTGAGTTTCTTATTAAGGTGGGCTAGCCATATAGATCTTGCTGTAGCTTAGATTTTGGCTACTGAGGTTGAAGATGATTTTATCCTAGAAGGTAAGATAAGAAGAGATCCAAACAAAAATAAATTCTCTTCATCTACTGAAAATTCCTTTATAGGCACCATTGATCCTATGGTGCAAAATCTAGAAAATGAGTTTCTATCTCTAAAAAAGTAAATGGCACAAAGAATGTCTAATCCTCCTTACCAGGATATACCAAGGAGGAAATTTCCCAACCAATCATATCAAGGCAATGCTACCAAAAATCAAGGGTAACCCAATCGGCTTCCTCCCCCACAAGGGAAGATTGCCATTGAAGCAACACCAACTAACTCAATAGTTGGTTATCTTGAAGCTGAACATGATTTCTCTTTCCAACTTGAGTTAGACCAAGAAGATGAAACTAATCTCTTCACAGAAGGATAAGAAGAATTAGTTGGTGACTCCAACATTATTTTCCTAAATTATCAGGATGAAGCTAGAAGTAAGGGAGAAGTATTTGATGGATCATACATTATATTTACCAGGTCCAAAAACTAGTCAATTCAACAAGATGATAAAGGAAAAATAGGGCAAGAATCTTGACCATCAATTTCAATTATTAAATGGGGGACTTCTCTACCCTTCCAATCAAATGACCCAATGATCAATAAAAAAGTAATTACCTCAAGCAATCTTGTACCTTCTACTTTTGTTTCTTAGACTAGTACCACACCCAATAAAAACTATAATGATGGACTTCCTTCCTCTGTTCCTATTTCTTTTCAGTCATTTGACATAATTGACCATACTAGGTAGACCAAGATCCAAATGTCTGAGTTTGAATACTTACAAACCAACCCTGAGCAGTTGGATAGGTTGGTTGATTACATCAAGAATAAAACCATCCCTATAGGACAAGATGTTTCAAAGGTGACTCATGATCCCCTAAAGAACACATTCAACTGAAACAATCTTGTCATTAATCCTCTTGTTACCCTTAAGAAAATAGAACCTTTATATGTTTCTCTGTTCATAAATGGTCATAAGCTGAGCAACTGCATAATAGACTCTAGCGCCTCTGACAATGTTATGCCTGCCAAGGTGGTAGATACTCTTGGACTCATTTTGAATAAAAATTTTGGTAGATGTTTCTCCATGAAAAATAAACAAGTGCCTCTATTGGGTTAGATCAAAGATGCCCAATTTACATTTGCAGCCTTCCTAAAAAAAGGTTTAAAATGACAGTCCTAGTGGCCGACATTCTAGCTTCCTATGGCATTCTGCTTAGATGAAATTTTTACAAGGATGTTGGTGGAGAGTTGAGCATGGACCTGTCTGAGGTGAAGATACCTCTGAAGGGCATCATGCAAAGGCTACTTCTTGAGAAGGAATTAAATTACATTATCACTCAAACATCAGACCCTAAAGCTCAAATCCTGTTTAAATCCTCAGGAATGGGTAACTACTTTTTGTCCACTAAAGATGTTTCTATTTCATTAGATAAAAATTTATTGAGTGACAATTAAAAAAATTCAAACAAAAAACTAGAAGAATTGGTAAAGCAAAGTGCAGGTGCAAAAGAATCCTCCCTCCCTAACGAAGAAAAATCTGAAGAAGATCATATTCTAATGATGTCTGGATCCTAGAATTTGATGGCATCAATTCTTCTACCGGTTCTAGAGTCAGGATTGTTTTGATATCTCTTCAGGGAGATATTTTTCTCTATTCATATAAGCTATAATTCAATAATACCAACAACACCACCGAGTATGAATATTTGTTGCTTAGATTGAAAGCTAATCATACTAAAGATGTTAAAATTCTTCACACCTAAAGAGATGCTGAATTGGTGGTTTATTACGTGAGGAATCTATATCAAAATAAGAATGAAATATTGTAACATTATCACAATTTGGTATGGGACTATATTGAAAGTTTTGATACTTTCAATATTTCTGTGGTGCCTAGAGAATTCAATAATCAAGTAGATTCCTTGGCAGTCTCTGTGACCCTCATGATTCCTCACCAAGATTTTAAAAGGAACAAGTACACTATCAAACTGGTCTTTCAACCAAATATACTTGATAATGCCAACCATTGGTAGGTATTTAATGGTGATAACTAAATCATTGATTTTTTGAAATAGATGGATAGCTTTGAAGAGCTTTATTTTGAAGGCAGTGAATCTCCACCATGGGAATTAGTGCTTGAAACAAATTCAAAAACTGGTGAAGAGTTCCTCCAACTCAAAGGAAATAAAATTCCAAACTGTTTAGTTTCTCTGGAGAAGTTATTTGATAAGCATGACATGTCTATCAAGCAGCGACCAATGGATTCAAGTTCCTCTAAAAAGTTTGATCAAATAAATTTGAATACAGAAGATAATCCCAAAATGGTCAACATTGAGAATTGTTGCACTGCTGATGAAAAGCTCAAATTTGTTACTCTGCTTCACCATTACATTGATGTTTTGGCATATTCTTATGATGATCTAAAATATCTTAGGCCTGAAAAAATTTGGCACGAAATTCCTCTCAAGGTTGGGTCATTGCCTCATAAGCAGAAACAAAGGCAGTATAACCCTAAGATATCAGGTACTATTTTTTTTGAGATCCAAAAAATGTTAAATGCAAGGATAGTTTTTCCAATCCATCATTCCACCTGGATTGCCAACATAGTCCCTATGAGAGAAAAGAATGGAGAAATTCACCTCTGTGTTGATTTCAAAAACTTAAATCAATCCTCTCTAAAGGACAACTACCCCCTGCCCATCATGGATTAAGTATTGTAAATAGTGACTAGCTCAGAGATGTTATCAATGTTAGATGGTTTTTAAGGGTATAATCAAGTAGAATTCGGTGAAGTAGACTAACATAAGACCACTTTCACTACACCTTGGGGCACCTTTGCATATCGTAGAATGCCTTTTGGTTTGATCAATGTTGGTGCCACCTTCTAGAGAGAAATATATCTTACCTTCAAAAATGAAATAGGGAAGTTCATTATGGCATATCTTGATGACTTGACCATCTTTTCCAAACATCATCTTGATTATGTGCATCATTTACAACAAGTGCTAGAATGATGTCAACAAAATGATATTTCACTTAATCTTAAGAAATTAATTTTTGGGGTTATGAAAGGGAAACTTCTCAGTCACATTGTATCTTGAGAAGGCATAAAGATCAACTCAAAAAGAGTCAAATCCATCTAAAAGATTACTCTTCCTACTAGTAAGACTGTAGTTCATTCTTTCTTTGGAAAGGTGAATTTTCTATGAAAGTTCATTCCTGAATTTGCAGAGAAGACTCACCACATTATTGACATGATGAAGGGTCAAGATAATTTCCAATGGATTGAAGAAGGCAAGTCAACATTTGAAGATATCAAGGAGGCTATCACCCATGCCCCAATCTTGGTTTGTCCAAATTATACCAAAGAATTCATGGTATGCAGCTATGCTTTTGAACACACACTTTCAGCCATTTTGGTTTAGCAAAACAAAGAAGGTGTGGAATATCCTATCTCATTTATGAGATGTCTTCTCAAAGCTCATGAATTGAAATATTAAAACATAGATAATCATTCTTATTCCATGGTTATAGTGGTAAAACACTTCCATTTCTACATCCTGAACTCACACACTATTGCTCTGGTGCCTGATACAATGGTAAAGTACATTTTAACTCAATAGGAGTTTGGTACCAGAAAGGGAAATTGGATAGCAAAAATTCAAGAGTTTGATCTTGTTATCAAACCTATGAAGCTTGTGTGGGTAAGAGGCCTTTGTTAATTAATTACTAATAACATACCAGAGGAAATAGGACATGAAGAAACTGAGGTTGAAGAAATACCTACAGTTCTCTTTGTCACTACCAAGAATGAGTGGTATTCCAATATCACTCATTTCCTTACCTATGGTGAGTGTTCTACCCACTTTTCTCATAAAGAAAAGATAACTATTAAATTTAAAGCTGCTAACTATGTCCTGTAGGAAAAAAGTTTGTACAAGAGGAGCTTTGATGGGGTATTTCTTCATTACATGGATAAAGTGCAATAGATTAAAATTCTAGAGTCTTTCCATAATTTGGCTTGTGGAGAATCTCCACCTATGACTACTCATAAGATTCTAAGATCTAGGTACTATTGGCCTACTCTATTTCAAGATGCATACACTTGGTTACATAGGTGCAAGCTGTGTCAATAGTTTGTTAGGAAACCCAAGTTGGCTGCTTCACCTCTCAAGCCAGTGGTGATCGAAGAGCCATTTCAACAATGGGATATTGATTTCATTGGCACCGCAAACTCATCCTTAAGTGATGGTCATGACTATGTTCTCATAGCCACCGACTACTTTACCAAGTGGGTGGAAGCCATTCTAGTCAAGCATGCTACTTCAGAAGTGGTATGTAATTTTTTCAAGGAAAATATTATTTCTTAGTTTGGAGTCCCAACCAAGATTGTAACAGATAATGCTACTTATTTCTCTTCTCATGAGGTTACCCATTTTTGATACTATTATGGGATTATCCTCCTACTCCTCTGACTATTATCTGCAAGGAAATGGTCAAGCAAAATCAAGCAACAAGAACCTGGTGACCATTATTAGGTAACTGGTAGATGACAATCAGAGAACCTAACATAAAGCATTATTTGATGCTCTATGGGTATACAAGACTGTACCCAATAGGGTGATAGGTATGTCACCATTTCAACTTTTGTATGGTTTGAATGCAGAGATACCAATCACCCTGAAACTACCAGCACTGAAGTTGGTGAAGGCATTCAAAGATAAAACATTTGAAAATTGTATTGACAAGAGGATCATGTGCTTAACTAAACTAGAAGAGTAGTGAACTATGGTAGTGGACCGTATTATTTCACATTAAAGTCTGGTAAATAAACTCTTCAACTAGAAAGTAAGGATTTGTGATTTTTAGATTGTAGATCAAGTCTTGTTATGGGACTAGAGGAGAGAACCAAAAAGAATGCATGAGAAATTTGATTCCTTGTGGAGAGGTATATTTTCCATTCATCTATTCAATGGTGAAAATAGTTTCTTGTTGAAATATCAAGATGGCACACCATTTTCACTGCCTCACAGTGGGTAGCATTTGAAGCACTTCAATCCTTAAAGTATTAGATAAGATCAGTTGTACATATGTATAGTCTTTGTTTATTTTCTGTTGTTAATTATTTTTTAGCATCTTTCTCTTTTTGGGTGGCATGACTCCATAGCCCAATGGCATAGATGAAGGCACTTAGAATATAGATTCTACTCCCTCTGATCATTTTTTACAATTGATAGAAGCTCCCCAAATGGAGCCAGCTATTGTTCCCAAAATTTGTCACTTGTTTTTGTGGACAATATGTCGACCATTTTGGTCTCTTCTTTTTTCAAAAAATATTTTGAGTAGTCAAGTTCTTCAATTACTCAAGCCTTTTCAGCTAAGAAAATTATAGGTTCAAAAGGTGAGCTTTTGCAAGAAAAATTTCATAACACTTAAAGGCATTTCTTAAAAATTATAAGGATGGTTCAACATTGAGGTTCAATCAAGAAGGTTCAATAGTGGGGTTCAAAGATAAGGAATGAACCATTGAACTATTGAACCATTGAACTCTGCTTCAAAGAGTTTAAAAGGTTTAAAGGGTTCAAAGCTTCAACATGTTCAAAGGTTCAAAGTTTGAGTGGAAGGTTTGAGCGAATGGTTAAAGCAAAATATTCTAAAAGAAGGCTCAACCAAATAGTTTAAATAATTGGTTCAATGACACATTAAACTCCTAAAGAAGACTAAGTAGATGTGGCTCTTTGTAAATCTTTGAACCACCGAATCACTGAACCATTAAATCGATGAAATTTGAACCATTGAACTATTGAATCATTGAACTCTAAAAAGTTTAAAGGTTCAAAGTTCAAAGTGGTTCAAGTGACTGGTAATGTCCCTATGGATGTCAAATTTAGGGTAATGAAATAACCATTGATTTTCAAATGACACAGACCTAGGAATAAACTCAATAATCCACTGAGGAAAGAGCCAACAAAAAGTGAGAAGATAGCCCCAAGAGCTCAGATCACCAGGAAGGGACAAAGTGTAGTAAGGAAAGAGGGAATGATACATAGAATCTAGAAATATCTATAGAAGAGTTATTCTATTAGGTGGAGTAGTCCACTAGGTGGATATTAGAGAGCGCAAACATTCAATGGCATGGCCTATTTTTCTTCATTTAGTAAAGGTGAGTGGACATCCATGGAAGTATAATATAAGAGGACCAGGCAGCCTATACTTTAGAGAAGACATTTGATATAATTAGAATGCCAAATTCCAGGTTGGTAACTTGCTCCAACATGGCCCCTGCACATAACTTCCCCTGTCTAATGCATTGAATACAACATGGGCCATTTCATGAAAACAAGTGCCAAAGTCTTTCTTTGGTTGCTATATATTGTAATCTGTCAGTTTGTAGAAAAGAGATCTCTTCAGTTATCAAAGGCAAAACTCTGCCCAAATTGAAAGGCATTCTTGAGACTTTGAGCTCAGATTGTTAATCATATTTTATCAAGTGAACGAGAAAGCAAGTGACCTTTCAGACTTTGTGTTGAAATAGCTTGTGTTATCTAGGAAATTGTTCTTATGTATTTTTCCTAAATACAGTCTTATCCATTTAATAAAATAATCAGAACAAGTGGAAATAATCTGGCAGGTGTCTTGAAGTCAATTGTGGAAGACTTTGTGCTGCCATAATTGTCTTTAGTCTATGTGTTTTGTGTTTCAGTATAAAAGATATTGGAGAGACTTTGAGCTCCCCTTATCCTTCATAATATTTTACTCTGTTGTAGTTTTAGGTGGAGACTTTGGGCTGCACTTCATTCTACTATGTCCTTTGTCCTAAATCAATAGAAGAATAAATAAAAGACTTTGTGCTTTCGTGGGTTTCTTGTGGATCCAGTTACTACCTGAGAAGTTTTGCTACTATTTTCTGAACATTATTTTTGAAAAAAGAGAAATGCCTTTAGTAATTACACAAGAATTTTACTTTACTTTGTGAACATCATCTCTAAAAAAAGAGAGATGGATGGTATGATTTCACCCCTAAGTCTATTTTCAATTTATATTAGTATATTATAGTTTATAGGGAGCCTCCCCTTGCTGAGAGGAGAGATTTATCTCATCATGCTATGGTATATATACCCATTTTGACGTCAGTTAGTTGATGACAAAATATTCACCCAACAAATTCATATAATTTCTTGTTGAGGGAAATAGAGATATTTTTAGTACCAACCATATCATTGGGTTCATAATCTATTATCTACTTACCTTTTTATAGTGCTAGATAACTTGTACCCAATTATCTAGATGTGTAAGTAGAGAGATCATAGTGTGACACTCTTGATTGGATTGAATATTTAAGTTATGAATTAAGAACCACTTTCCAATGTTAGACTACTTATTCTAATCACTTGAAAATTATTTTCTACTCTCTAGTATGTTACTCAATCAATAGACATATAAATAGAAGGTCTTCAATGTAATTATTCAGATCATAAAATGTCCTCATATAGAAATCAATTGATTGGTTTCAAGAAACCACATATCTTGTTGATCCTCATATTTACTACCCATTTTTGGTGCTATGGTGGTTTTACTTTCTTCTCTTTTTCTAGAAGATCTTCAATTGTGAATTAAATCATTTTTAATAGGCCCATAATTTTTCATAAATGCTAAATATTTATGTTTCAAATTTATTTCCACATCATTTTGATCACTATGTATTATATTTTATTATAGAACTTGACTCTCCAGTTATATCTCCTAGAATTTTTAAATTCGAACAAAATACCACCATCAAGGTATTAGATGGAGTGATTAAGGATGAGGGGGGATGAGGTAGAATTGAGTAGAGATGATGAGGGAGTTAATAAGGATGATGAGGGATGGTAAGGGTTGATGAGGAAGATATTAGGGAGAATGAGGGAGATATTAGGGATGTCAAGGGATGGTGAGGGTTAATGAGGGAGTGAGTAAGGGAAATGAAAGATGCAGGAGTGATTAGAGATGATGAGGTATGATGAAATAAAGATTAGGGATGATGAGGGATGGTGAGGGTCAATGAAGGAGTGATTAGGGATGATGAAGTAATGATTATATATGTTGAATAATGGTAAAGGTCAATAAGGGAGTGATTAGGGATGATGAGATATGAGGAGGGAGTCATTAGAGATGATGAAGTAGTGATTAGGGATGATGCAAGAGTGATTAAGGATGATGAGGGATGGTGATATTTAATGAGGGAGTGATTAAAGATGATGAGGTATGGTGAATTTTAACAAGGGAATGATGAGGGAAGATGAGGGATGAGGTGTGAGTGATGAGGGATGATGAGGGATAGTAATGGTCAATGAGGGAGTAATCATGGATGATGAGCAAGTGAAAAGAGATTACAAGGGATAATGAAGGTTAATGAGGGATTGATTATGGAAAATTAAGAATGATGAGAGAGTGATTAGTGGTGATGAGGCATGAGTAGGAAGTGATTAGGGATGAGGGAGGGATGTTGAACAAGTGAAATTAACACAAAGTGGTTGTTTTATGTGTGCAGGTCATCAATATAACCTATGCTACCCCAATCACACCACTTTGCATTAATTTAACAGTAAGAAATTTTCAAACTTTAATTTTTACAAACCTAAGAGTCCTTGAAATTCTAGGAATTAATCTAGAAGGCACAAAAACCTAAAAAATGACTATATGTTTACCAAAAATGGACATCAATTACAGAATTTAAGCCCCAAAATCCCTAGGTTGAATACTTAGACCCTAAAAATGCCTAAGTACTGACTATATAAGATTTTTAAAAACTATTTTATACATTTTAAGGTGTGTAGTTGTGAGACCAACTCTATCAGATGTAGAGTGACCCTAATTTCTTAATTTATTAAAATAAATTTTAAGTATAAGTTTACATTTATATTTTTACATTTATACTTAACACTTAGAGTAGTAAATATAATATTTTGGCTAAGATTGACTTCATGTGCATTTCCACATGCTTTTATGTTCAAAAAAATGAGAACACGATCCCATTATTGATTTTATAATAATGTGATCGCATTATCTATTCACCAAGATTTACTCTATGTACATGTACACATGATTTAATGTGAATGTTGATGCCTAAAACTTTCACCCTCAGCAAATAATTTTTTATGGGAAGCTTACAAATGTGGAAATCAAATGCAGTCTTTGAAGTGACCTTCAAGGTTTTATAAGTTGACTCTTCAAATTTATTTGTGGGAAAGGGTAACGAATAAATACAAGTAAAACTCAAAGAAAAACTAAGGTGATGCGCTAGAAGTTTAAGGTATTCACTCTTAAAATTGCATAAAATAGATTCAAACTTTAAACATCATAGATAAATTAAAAGAGAACATGCATGGTTTAGTGCCTATAACTTAAACAAAAGCCTACACTATAAAAATAGAGAAAAGAAATAACAGACAACAATAAATCCCATTCCATTTGACATAGAACACCACATATTCTATGTATCTAGGGAGATGATATATTAATGTATATGGGTTGATGTATATGCCTACATGTGGCACACATCCCCCTTATTTAGTTATGTGGGTCAAATATATTAGGATAATGGAGTAACTTGTGAAATTAGTGTATTGGGTAATGGTCAACTTACATTGGGATTAAGAGATTACCCATCCATTGTTAGTTAGATATAGGTCTATATAAATGAGATGATTATCATTGTAAGGAATCAAGGAAGCATCAAGTCTTCGATTGTAAGAGGATATTGGAGGTTGTCCCCTCGAAGAGACATTGTGGAGTTAATCCTTTCTAAAGGAGTATTATATGGTGTTGCCCTACCTTAAGGGTATTCTATTTCTGCATATATTGAGTATTTGGGCATCTTGGCCCACCAATATCTATTGTGTTGTGTTAATATACATTATATTCAACATTATTTCCAATTATTATAAGTGTGGATCACACCAAGTGGTATCACAGCTTTGACTTGGGTAATTTGTGTGGAGCAAAACCCTAGTTTTTTAGAATTGTCAATATATTTCAATCCGTTGTTAATTTTTACACAATGTTTTTACTAGATATGAAGAAAATTTAAAGGAACTCTTAGTAAATAAATTGAGAATTTTTATCAGTTTTGAAGGAGTTATTCATATTTAAGGGTTTGTACTTATTTCATCATATCTTCCAAAATATAAAGAATTTTTTGGTTAAATATTTAACTATACTATATCATAATACAGTAAAGTTAAGAACATTTTTTTAGATTTTTTTGATATGTTTAGAATGATTTATTACAATTTTAGTTTTTTTAATATATTCACTCTATAGACCAAAATTTGTGGAATTTTTTCACACAATGTTTACTAAAGTTCCACTATCATAATATAAACCTAAAATACAAATTTGGGATTGTTTTGATCAGTTTTGAATGAGTTATTGACATTTTAGGGTTTCATGAACCCTAATTTTTTTTTGTGGATCATGAAGTTGTAAGTATTTTCAGGGGAGGATGATATTGATGCTAGAGAATGGTTGATCCTTTTTAAAGAGAATAATACTCAAACATTTTTTTGGAAAACATAATTGTCTCTTTCTTTATTTGGGCCTACATAACATTGTTTTAATTAGTTGATCTCCGTACAAAATTTTTCTTCATGGGAGGACATGGAACAGGTCTTCCTAGATCAATGGGATATAAAAGAAAAAGAGGATGAAGAAGATGGAGAAAATAATGAACGTAATGAACAAGAGAATGAAGATGTTGAAGAAGAAAAATTAGTGGAATAAAATGATGACAATGAGGAAGAAGAATAAGAAGAAGAAGAAGAAGAAGAAAAAGAAGAAGAATTGAATGATAAGGGTTTAAATAATTTGGTTCTAAAAAAATTTGAGTCAATTTTTCAATCTCATAGATGCATTCAAAAGAAGAAGGTTTTTGTATCCATAAACCCTAACATAAAATATAACTTCATCAACATGAATGTGGCCAAGAATCCACATGTTCAAGCAAATAATATCAAGGAGGTTAAAGTAGATGGTAAGAATATTTGAGTGTTTAAAGATTTGAAACTTATTATGAAAAAATATGTTTTGCATTCAGATTTTTATGCTTTAGATATGGATTATGTGGATATGGTTCTTACATATCCATGGTTAGAGACTTTGGTAACAATCAATATTAATGTTTAGAAGAAGTTCATAAAGTTTTGGTATGGAAAAAGAAGGTCACTTTACAAGATATCATAGTGGGAAAGGCACCAATAACAGTCAAGGTAGATCATGAGGATGAGATTGATATAGGTGATGAAGAGCATGTGAAAGATTCATATGAAGAAATAGATGAAGAAATAATAATATCAAATCAAAATACTTCATCTACTCAAGAGACAAAGGAACCACCAAAGCAAAATGTGGAAGAGGTAGAATACAAGTTTGATAAGGTCAAAGTATCAAAAAAAGTTGAGGTATATAGACACCCACATCATCATGAGAGGAAAAAAACATGGAGCCATGTGAGGGAGTGTCATAATAACAAGCACTTTGGATATATAAGAAATCAAAGTTCCAATAACTATGGCTATGCATGGAAGCCAAAGAATACCTACTATGGTCATGGATGGAATCAGAGTAGTGTAGTGGAATATGGTACATAGAATCACGAAAGGAATAATTATGCATGGACGCCAAAGTAGTATAATTATGATCATGAATGGAATTAGAGGAGTATAATGGAATTTGGAAATAAGATTGGAGAGCTATTACCTACCAGGATCATATATGGATTGCTAGATGATTGAGATTGGAGACAAATTTGTAATTATTTGAAGCACACTCATTATTTCATTTCTTCCTATGTTTTGAGGATGAAACATGTCAAGGAGGGAAGTAATGTTAAGTATTTAGGGACATGATATATTAATATATATAGGTTTTTGAAGATGTTGACATGTGTCACACATCCCCCTTAGTTAGTTATATGGGTCAAATATATTAGGATAATGGAGTAACTTTTGAAATTAGTGTATTGGGTAATGGTCGGCTTACATTGGGATTAAGAGATTACCCATCCATTGTTAGTTAGATAAAGGTCTATATAATGGAGATGATTATCATTATAAGGAATCAAGTAAGCATTGAGTCTTCTATTGTAAGAGGATATTGGAGGTTCTCCCCTTGAAGAGACATTATGGAGTTATTCCTTCCTAAAGGAGTATTTTATGGTGTTACCTACCTTAAGGGTATTTTATTTATACATATATTAAGTATTTGGACATCTTGGCCCACAAATATATATTGTGTTGATCTACATTATATCCTATATTATTTCTAGTTATTATAATTATGGAGCATACCAAAATCCTCTTCATTTTTAGGTGGAAAATAAAATTCAAAAAGCCTCAAGGGCATAATATACAATATTCAATCTTACCCATGAGAGGCACCTGCTAAGGTCGTGAAATGAAAATAACAAGTATTAATACTTCTATTCCAAAACTAAAACTATTACAATACCTACTCTAGTATAAAATAATTATATAAAATCGAGCCTTTTATAAAAGAAAAGAGCTCAGCTTATAAAGGCACAATAACCTCATGAGGAAATGACACCTTGAACCTAACACTTGTGCTTGTGATGAGGTTGTTGTAGCTAAATAGGGAGATCTAGCTTATGAGTGAATTTGGTCTTTAGTATCCAAAATATAGTAAAACTATAATGCCTTATGATTCTTATTATTCTTAGAAGAAGTGTGATGGTGACATGTGTATACCTACAAGAGTACCTCTGGAATGCTAGTTAGGAAAAGGGGGACCCACTTTTCTCATCTAATGGCACTACTTGAAGGTCTGATAGGAAATGTTTTTCCTTAGATAAGTGTCATGATGCCACATGTAAGTTATATTTCCTTGTCATTATAACTACTTGGTGGTCCCCATTTCTAACTTCAGTAGCTAATGGTGCAATTTGGAGATCTAAAGAAGAAATCCTTGCTCTTGAGGAATGTCATGATGTCAGATGGTGAGCTGGTGCTACCCGTAGAGAATCTGGGCATTCCTTTGTAAAAATGAGTGTAAGGGCACCATTTGGAAAGTCCACATCACTCTTTGTTATTGTATAGTGGGTCCCACCTATTACTTAGATAATGATGATGTTAGAAATTCCAACAAAATAAACCTCCCTTAGATGAGTGTTGGGTCACCACATGGAGAGCTAGCATAACTCCTAGGTGAATCGAGAACTTCTTTGTGATGAATGAGCATTAGGATACCATGTGGTAGCATCAAAAAGGAGCTAAGACTTAGCCAAAAATACAAAAGGGGTCCTAAAAAAATGGAAGGTTAAATCATTCCTTTGTAAAAATGAGTGCAGGGGTACCACATGGAAAGTTTGTGTTCCTCTTTGTTACTGCACAGTGGGCCCTGAAAAGAGAAGGTCAAAGCACAACTGTCAAACTTCACCAAGCATGTCTACAACCAAACACTAACTAATCCAAAATATAAAAATGTGGATTATGATCCATAATTCTTGGTGAGTTGTAAGGGGAGTTCACCTATGAATGAAAGAACCTAAAACTTTTGGTTATGAAACTAGTCAAAGCAAAATTAAAAAAAGGGGTGAGGCCTCTAGAACTTATAATTTTTCAAGAGCAGCCTTCAAAGGCATCTACACTTCCTCCTTCATCTGAGTCTTCTTCTTTAGGGCCTTAAATGCCTTGTCCAAATTGATGATCTCATTGAATGATATGTTGCTCAAGCCTTGGAATATTGCTAGCATCTAGAATTCTAGCTAGGCAAGAGGTTACAAAATGGTCACCACCTTGAAGACACTGGGTGCTTGATCAAAAGCCAAAAAAATGGTCTAGTCATTCTAATTTTTCTCTAGTATCTCTTTTATTTTTTCCTAAAGGAGGATGATATTGTCCACAAAGAATGGAGAGGGGATTTCCAACTAGACTAGATGTTTGATGCACCCATTCATATCCTAGACTACCTTCTCTAAGGCATTGAGAAATGCCTTGCATTTTGTCACTTCCTTATTTTAGCTCAAAAATTCATTTACCTTTACTGTCACTTGCCTTTTGTCATCTATCCTTATTGGATATAACATCTCATCTATTGCACTGTATAGCTTCTAGACCAAGAGCTATGAATCTTGATCTTTTGGGGACATGAAGGCAAGGACTTGGTCTACAGATGCATTCACCTAGGAGCTTAGCCTTTATGAGTCTATGATGAACCTAAGTGTTGGCTTCAAGTTTGTGGCCACATTCTTACTCCTCTCCTAATAAGATACATACAACTTCTGGAGCATGGGGATGATCCCTACAGTTTAGGAGTAGATGGCGAGGTCATTCTTCAGTTATAGGATCTATTGATCCTTGGTTGAGGACTCCTATTATACCTACTAATAAAATTGTTGATGTGCTCTTATAGAGTCCATGAGACTCTAGTGGGTCTACCCAAGCTCAAACTTCTTTTATTGTAGCTTAGCTTTTACAGTCACCTTTTCCTTTTTTAGGCCATCAACATGGGCCTTCAACTTTATGACTTGAATCTATAGCTAGGATATTTTACTAGATTCCACTTGAAAGATTTCATTGGTGATGTAGATCTGAAGGTCAAACCTTATTTTATTGAGATCTAACTCTTTGGCCTTGGACTCTATATTAAGGTGGTCGACCATAGCCTTGACTTCCATGAGTTTGCACTCTTTCTTCTCCAACTATCGACTAGCCTTGATATAGTCTGTGGTGATGTACCTTTGTGTTTATTCCATTAACTTGACCCTATCAATAGGTTTGGATTAGCTAAGGTTGAGGCTAATAGTGTGTATCATGTAGTCCTTCAATTATATCTATTCTTTAGAATTAGCTAGTTTGGGTTCCATGTGTGTAATAATTAGAGATTGTTGTGCTGTGTCAAAAAATGACCACATATGAGGCACCATCAGGGCCTTGACCTATTTTCCTCTTCTCTTATCTACCCAAGCCTCTTGGTTTTTTTTAATAATTTTTAATTATTGATGAAACTACTCCTATGAATGAATATTTCCCTTGTGAAGGGCATTCTTATGGTAGACCAAAATGAATGGTCACTTTTTGATGTGAAATAACAAATGTTATTCTTTGGAGACAAGAAAGTGAAGGATTAGGGTGGAAGAAGAGAAAGGTGGGAGGCTATAGATAGGGGTGTGGGGTGATTATTCCATAATATATGATTACATGGATGATGAGGGTGGAAGAGTGAAAAGCGATGTGAGGGAGGTGATCAATTGTGTAGAAGAAAGTGGTGTGATCTTGGTGGAAATTATGAAGGGTGAAAAATGAAACAAAAGTGAAAATAAGGGGTTAAGGAAAGCATACCTTATTTTATGAGGGCTCAAGGAGAGAACTGGAGGATTTCTCTCTAGAAACAGGCTAAGATAACCCCACCTTGAGATACCCTAAGAAGGTTTATTGTTACTATCAAGTAGTTGAATATGGGTACAAAGGAGGGGCCAGGTCAAAGGCATCTAAATCACCACAACTTCACCCTCCTCCAAAAGGGTATCCTATTCTTATTCCAAAGGAGTATCATCCTCTTCTCCTTCAATTAAGTGTTCTTATTTAGCTAAAGCTTCCTCCTCATGGTGCTCATCCTAGAGGTTCTCAAATGTCTTGTTTATGTTAGGTCATCAAAATTACACTCTCACTAGCCCATCTCCTACCTATATTTCTAATAGACATCTATTTTTTCCTAGCTCTAGTCCCTCTGCATGAGATGTACCCTTAGATCCTTTGTTATTTTCTTTATGGGATCAAACTCCTAGACTACTTTGTAAAAGGACTCCCATATCTTGTGGGTATCTGATAGGATCTTGGATAGATCCATGTAATACTTGATATCATCCTCCATGAGTGACCTTCACTATTTGAGGTATGGCTAGGGATCATATTTAAATGGGGTAGTGGTCTTTAAGGCATCTATGTGGCCAACCAGGTCATAGTTTCATTGGTTGTCAATCTGGTCGAGGCTAAGCTCTATGAGCTTTAGCACAAATAGAAGCTCTTGTGACCTTTTTACCACTGTGATGCCTCCTCTTGAGAAGGGGATGTCATATAGGGTCTTCTTTTTATGGCCCATGTCATATAATGAGTTGATCACATTGAGTTGGTGAGCCAAATCAAAGGCCAAAGTTTTATTTGTGAGAAAATGAGGGAGCCAAAATGGCTCCTCCTCAAATCCATGGACTTGAATAAAAGTGAAATGGGCCCCAAAAAACTAGTTGACCAAAATTATCCTACCAATGAGCCATGATATATGGCTATCTATCATCCTAAAGGCAATGGCCTCTCAATTGAGGTCAATCAGGACTAGGGATAGGAAGGATTTTAAAAACTCATAGTAATCTTGTGTGGTCAACAGGATGTGGGTCCACACAGCGATGGCAATCACCATGTTAGGATGGGTACTTATCTTTATAGAGTTGAAGGTGAAGTATGAAGAGAAGAATTGGGAGTTATAATATAGGATTAAGAGGAGGAGGAAGGAGGAATACCTAGATATATTATATGTTGAGAAGCTCACCAAATCATTGTGCATGGTACTGTAAAGTCCATCCTATAAACCTTCTCTTTGCTTACTATCTTCAAAAGGAAGACCTCCCCCAATTAGAAATCCAATGACATGAGTGTTTGAGTCCATCCTAAAGATAAACACCAATATAGAAATGACATATTTCATGTCCTACATCATAAATCTTATGATAAGGATGGGCAAAGGGGGTGATTCGATGTAATTTCTCTAGAAGACTAAGTTGATGAATTCTATCTTACAGACTTGGGTGTCCTAGACATTATTTAAGCTCTTCATACTATAAATGTTAGCATTGGGATAATTTAGGAGTTGGAATATCTCCCTTATTACATCAATACTAACATCTAATTTTAGGTGGTTGTTACTTGTAATAATGCCAGTGTTTGCATCATATCAGTCTACACATAATATAATGATCTCCAAGCATGGGTGCATAAGAGATACCATGTATTGGGCTAACATGGAACTCCAAATTTTGTATTTGAATGACTTGTAGTGGTTGCTCTAAACTTTTTTGATCATCAAAGCATGGGCACCCTCCCTCAAGCTCTTTGGGTTATTTGCTAATTTGGGATCGAAGATCCCATCTGCATAATTTAGGACCAATGAGGAGTCCATGTATCACCCCTTGGTGATGTTTTTGACATTTGGTACGTTGGGCCTTATTTATGTAAAAGTAGAAGCATATGATTTTCTCACTACATACTATGAGGGGATGTCTCCATGACCACCCAAATCATGGGTCCTCTTCATCTTTAGATTCTTTCCATTATTAGACAAGGAGGTAGAAGTTTTCATTTTATAATTCTTTCCAACAATTGCCTTTACTCTATTTGAAAACTCTATGAAAACACTAGATATTAGTTTCCTACTCATAATGCCTTACAATTCTTCACTTAAGATGTTTTTCTCAATTTTTTTGGAAACTCTTAGGCATTAAAATGTTTGGCTTGATCAAGAGAGAGATATTTATAGGCCATCTCTTTGAGCATGATCATCATGCCATTTTTGAATTTGGGCACCCCATAAATGTTAAGGGTAGCACACATGCTTGAATAATGCCTCATAAGATATTTGTAGTGATCCTTATGGGAGATCATGAAATTTAGAACATATGATGATAATGGTAAGGGGAATGGGGTGGATAACTGTCTATCACCAGATGATTCAAAATTAGAAGGGCCAAGGTGTGGAAACTTGGAAACTTTATGAACAACTTGTGCCAATGGCACTTATTCTCAAAAGTAAATAACAAAAGAAAAGGGAAACCAATTACAAAGAAGGAAAATAACAATAAGGAAGGGAAACACGCTAACAAAAAGGAAGCCAACTAACTATGTACAAAGGAAAACCGTTAAATAAGTTGAAGTGTTTTAAGTCGATTCCACTAACTAGAATCCCTAATGCATTTCCATTTTCATCCTCTAACTCAAATGTGTTAACCTATCAATTTAATATGATGAAAAAAGTCCCCCTCCATAGGGAATCAAATTTTCCATGCTATGATGGCTTTGCATCCCTTTGGTCTTACTTGAGGACCAAGTCCCCTAGCTTGAAACTCAGGTCAGATGCCTTCTTGTCAAACCATTACTTGACTACCTACTATTAAGTGACCTTAGCATTGCTAGCTCATTCTCTCTCTTCATGGAGATTGAGAAATTCCACTATCCTAACCTATATCTCTCTATTCTCTACTATATCAATAGTTTTTAAAATCTATAAGGCAACAATTTATGATGATATGGGCATGAACACTTCTTTCCCATATACTAGCTCATATGGGGATGTATTCAAAACCTTATTGGGAGTAATTTGGTTAGCCCATAGAGCTGTTTTCACATTCATATGCCACTCTCATTTTTGGTCTTAGCCTATTCTCTTGATCAACTTGATGAGGTTCTTATTAGTTGGTTTGGCTAACCCATTCCCTTGTGGGTAGTAATTATATGAAGATTTTAGAAAAATACCATTTTAGAGCATAAATTTAGAGATCTTCGATCTAAGTAAGGCCTTCAAATTATCAAAAATGATCACTTTGGGAGGGCCAAACCATGATACTAACTCCTTTAAGAAGTTGAGGATCATGTTTTCAGTTCCTTCCTTCATCAGGGATGCCTCAGTCCACCTAGTGAAGTAATCAGTGGTTGTGTGTATCTATTTATGGTCCATGATAATTATAAGATTTATCACCCTAATGAAATCTAAGCCCCATTACATGAATTTTTTATCGATTATTATTGGATTTAGTGACATGACTAAATTCTTCCACTTACCCATGAAGAATTGACATCGTTGACACTTTTTTGACTGTGTGATGGAAGTTAAAGAACATGGTCGACCAGTAGTATCTTGCATGCATGATATTGGCCATGGTTATTTTGGTATATAAATTTCCACTCAAAGGGGTGAAATTCATATCCTACAAATTTTTTCTAGATTGGTAATCATCAACACATCAAAGTAATTCCCCATTAAAATTCCTCTTGAACATGACTCCTTAGAATAGTGTGTAGCCAGCCCTTTATAACCTATATAACCTTATTTTGTGTGCAAAGAGGCCATATAAATATCATTATATCTACATATAATGAGTCCTATCACCAACCCTAGACCTGTTAGCTTCATATTGATTCACTAAAACTAATTTTGGCACATCTTATTTTTCCATCGAGGCACTTGCATATTGAGCTAGATACCCACAAAACCCTCTTCCTTAGATCACCTTGATTGGCCCAACTTAAAAATCATATTCTAGGATCTTTATGATCTAATTGGATTATTTTTATGTTATCTCTCCTTCCATTATTTATTATTTGATGGTATAATGTGCCACATATACCATTATCTTGGTCCCTGCCACTAGGTGTATAATTTTTTTTGGACCTTTGATGATGTCAAAATATTTTTTTTCAATGAAATTTTACTTGGTCTCATAACCATGAAATTTTATTGAATAGAAGACAATCAGGTTCTCACTTATCCCTTCTTCCTTTTGAGTTAGCACAACCACTAGGCCATGTTTGCTCCCATAGACATACATGATGAAATCTTTAGAGAAATTAGGATTGACTAGCATGAGAGTAGTGGATATTGATTCCTTAATCTTTTTGAATGCTATTTTCCATTTTGTATTCCATTTGAAGGCTTGGTCCTTCTTCAACATTAAGGTTATTGGCATTACCAATCTTATGAAGTCAAATATGAATATGTTAATGAAACTGATATTTCCTAAGAAAGATTAGACCCCTTTCTTATTGACTAGTAAAGATAAATCCTTGATGGCCTTTACTCTATTGGGATTGATAGATATTCCCTATTTGGATACTAAATATCATAATAAATTGCCTTGTGAGACATCAAAGACACATTTTTGGGGTTAGAAATACCCTAAACTCTTGGCATTTTTGGAAAACCTTCTCCAAATGATCAAAATGATCTTCCTTATTCTTGTAAAACATTGTGAGATCATACAAATAAATAAGTATGATTTTATTTATTAGGCTCTGGAAAGATATGTTCATGACTCATTAGAAGGTAACCCTTGCATAGGAGAGGCCAAAAGGTAACTTTGCATATGTGAAGGTCTCCCACTTTGTAGTAAAGTGGTCTTGTGTTGGTCTTCCTTGTTAACCCATACTTGATTGTACTTCAATAACCCATCCAATAGATAGAATATTTTGTCACCCACTACTATTTGGAGGATATATAATATGGAAGGAAGGGGGTAATGGTCCTTTATATATGCCTTGTTCAAGTCTCGAAAGTCCATACACAACCAAATTTCTCCATTCTTATTTATTAGAACTAGGTTGGACACCCAAGTCAAATTCTTGATTGCATATATAATTCTTGAGTCTATCAATTTTATTTGTTATTGAGCCATAAGGGAATCAATTTTTGGGTTAACTTCCCAATAATTTTGTCAAACAAACTTGGATCCCTTGACTAGATCAATGGTATACTAGATTACCTTGTGATCATACCCTTTCAGGTCATCATAGGTCCAGACCATCACTCCATATTTGGTTCAAAATGATTACAATAAATCCTTATCCTTTTAGGAAACCTCTTTCCCAACCTTCAGTTTCTTTCCTTCTCTTACATCAAGCTCAAATTATCACTATTATTTGTGATAAACTTCCATTTATCATTCCTCACATCATCAGAATCAAATAGGTTTTCCAAGGTGATCAACCCCTTCGACAACTTATTATATTTTAGTTGCATGATATGATCCCTCTAGGATTCTTTGATCTTTGGCTAAATCTACTCTATAAATTTACATGATTACTAGAGAAACATGGTAATTTGGGCATCACTCTAGAACACTTACCAATTCTAGTCATTATCAAAAGTGATAGGTCTAATGATTTCCTACACTTCTTATGCATTGGTGAACACATATTTTAGTGGATCAAACTAGGAACTAAGTATCACCATCTTATTTGCCTCCACATTCATGGTCTTATGGATGATTTTAATGTTGAAATCTTTGAATGCTTCAACCAAAACCCATATCTAGTGGTGTTAGGATCTCATGTAGACATTCTTCATAACTATGACCCCTCTCACCTATCACACCACCAATTCAAAATCGTTGAACAATTTTAGATTCTTTATGCCCATGTACTTGGCAATGCTAACTCCATGGACTAGTGATTCATATTCAACTTAATTATTTTTATAGTAAAATTAGAATCATAAGGATAGTAGGGTCCTTTTCTTATATGGAGACACTCATTGGATGCCTTCCCTAGAGCTGGTTTTGCATTTGGCACCATCAAAATGTAGGGTCCAAAAACTAGATTCACCATTGGGTTCTTTACTCTGATCCTCCTCTTTCTTCATTATCTCAGGGATGACCTAATCCTCATCATAGATTACATATGTCTCAAGCCCAGTGGCATAAAAATTCATGAAAGTATTATTCTCAATGAATTCACTAATGAGGACTTCTTTCTTTGGGATCATGTTGTCTACCACTCTTTTCTCCTCAAGCATTTCTATATGATACATCTCTTTCTTAGAAAAATAAGTGTGTATTACTTCAAAATTTACCATAGCCTCATCAACTATGTGTTTGGGATGTAGAGGCTCAGACAATACCTTCAATTTCAAGTCATATTTGGTTCTTAGGATCAAATGGGACCAATCCAAAGATAAGTATCAACCTATTTAGGTGATGAAGTATTTTGATAGACACAACTTGAAGACTGGTGTGATGTCTATTATTATAACTTATTTGGTAACTATGATATTAGGATAAGTGTCTAATGGTAGGGGAAGATCCTTGATAATACTTATAGTCTAAACTTTCTTCCCATCCAATTACATCACCACTTTATTCAAATGTTTGTACTGCAGTTGTAATACATCCGTAATCTACTTGGGCATCATTATGGTGGTAGTGCTAGAGTTGATCATGGAATTATGTAGCAGTTTCTTCCCCATAATGAGGTTCAAATATAATGGGATGGATTTCATCTTACTTAGCCCCACCTGAGAGTTGATAAACATGGATAGCATATGAGGTTGCATACTACTACTAGCTTCCTTTCCTTTGTCTCATGTCAGCTTTGCATATGTGATATTTAGCACAAGTTTCTCCCAATCTTCCAATGCTTTTTTTAGAAAGGATTTATCCTTATGAATAGATAAGATGTCCAAGAGATAAACATTACTTGGAGCCTTATTTATTTTATTCACTATGTTGTATGACCCTTATGGTTGGACCTCAAAGTCCTTTGACCTATTCTAAGTTATTTTTCTCCTTTTTTATATGTTTTAGGTGGTGATTCAGGTCTCAAGATTCTATCAAGAGTCACTTTTGAACTTGAAAAAGCTTATTATGTCTTATTTTATCTCTTCTTGGATCAGGTAAAGTAATCTAGTTAGACACTTAGGGCCTTTAACATTGGGATATTACTAGCATAAACTACATCATTGCCTTCTACCCAAGAGAAAAGTGCGTGCTCCAGGGATATTTCCTCTTCTTATTCTAAGGACATTACCTATATTTATGCAATTAAGATATAATTTTCAACACTTGGGGATTGATACCCATAAGAAACATTTCCTTATCTTTACTGCTTGATAAATTTTTGATGAATGTTATCTTTTGGGTAGTTCCAAGGTATATGCACATAATTACATGAGAAGCACCATGAATTTGAGTCATCTACCAAGTTATTTTGGCTGGTGATCATTTCTCTATCTGAACTTGACAACATAGTTTTCAAGGGATTGGTAACTAGGATTATTTGGTTTACGGGCCTCATTTGATATATTTTCCACTTGATGATTTGGTGCTTGATGATTTAACCTTTGCCTTTCTTGGTACTGGTTCTACTGATATGGCACCCTCTCATTTTGATAGTTTTGTTAAGGGGGATTTGGGGGTATGGCTTGCTACCTCTTGAGATTTATGATCTCATTAGAGAAGTTTCATAGGATACTCTTCATGTTGTTCATCTTTGTAGCCAACGAGGATAAAGAGGACGCGCTCACCTAAGTAAGTGGATATACATACATGGAAGGTGGCACCTACAAGGAACTTAAGGATTATTACTATGGTGGTATTGATATTTTAAGTAACCTTGTCATTAGTGGCCATAGGGGAAGATTCTAGGCATATATTAAATTGTTCTCTATTCTGACAGCTATGTCATATGCATCCAACAATGTCTAGCCTCTAAGAGAATGGATCATGATAGCTATATTTGAGTTGAAGGATTTAAGGTAGAAGATGACATCCATATCAATGGGTGATCAAGATGTTATTGGGATTCTTTGCTAGGTCTTATCAAATTGGGTATTAAAATCTATAATATCCTCTTATGGGGCTCTTTTAATTGTAATTATCTATTGCAGGAGGGATGACAAGTCATTTTATCATTGAATCTTTCAAAGAATCTATTGCCCAAGTAGTATAAAATACATCATTGCCTTCTACCCAAGAGAAAAGTGCATGTTCTAGGGTTATTTCCTCTTCTTATTCTAAGGACATTACCTACATTTATGTAATTAAGATAGAATTTTCAACACTTGGGGATTGATACCCATAAGAAACATTTCCTTATCTTTACTGCTTGATAAATTTTTACTGAAGTTTATCTCTTGGGTAGTTCCAAGGTATATGCGCATAATTACATGAGAATCACCATGAATATGAGTCATCTACCAAGTTATTTTGGCTGGTGATCATTTCTCTATTTGAACTTGACAACATAGTTTTCAAGGGATTGGTAACTAGGATTATTTGGTTTATGGGCCTCGTTTGATGATTTTACACTTGATGATTTGGTGCTTGATAATTTAACCTTTGCCATTCTTGGTACTAGTTCTACTGATATGGAACCCTCTCATTTTGATAGTTTTGTTAAGGGGGATTTGGGGATATGGCTTGCTACCTCTTGAGATTTATGATCTCATTAGAGAAGTTTCATAGGATACTCTTCATGTTGTTCATCTTTGTAGCCGATGAGGATGAAGAGGATGTGCTCACCTGAGTAAGTGGATATACATACATGGAAGGTGGAACCTACAAGGCACTTAAGGATTATTACTATGGTGGTATTGATATTTCAAGGAACCTTATCATCAGTGGCCATAGGGGAAGATTCTAGGCATATATTAAATTGTTCTCTATTCTGACAGCTATGCCATATGCATCCAATAGTGTCTGGCCTCTATGAGAATGGATCATGATAGCTATATTTGATTTGAAGTATTTAAGGTAGAAGATGATATCCATATCGATGGGTGATCAAGATGTTATTGGGATTCTTTACTAGGTCTTATCAAACTGGGTATTAAAATCTATAATATCCTCTTATGGGGCTCATTTAATTGTAATTATCTATTGCAGGAGAGATGCCCAATCATTTTATCATTGAATCTTTCAAAGAATTTATTTCCCAAGTCATCCCAAGTGGTAATGGAGTTGGAAATAATGTATCGATTCTAGTCAAGATCTCACCCTTTGAAAAGGGTGGCCACTAATATTAGGGCCACATTTTATTACATGACATAGTGTAAAGTGCTAACATTAGAGACATCTTGCAGATATTCTGTTGTGCTTTTGAAATCTTCCCCTAAGAATTTGGGGAGTGCCTTTAATGTGTTATTATAAATGGTATCCCATGTGATTTGGGATACTAGAGTGATGAGTGGGATACCACTATTTCATGTTATGAAGTTCCTTGGTAGTCCTTGGATAGCCATTTTTTGTTGTTATTACATAGTTCTAGATCTTGTGGTCTTTTAGCGAGTTAGGGATACTAGAGGTGGTGTTAACAAGCTTAGATTATTTTTTGTTTATGAGCTTATAATGGGCCTATAGATAATAAAATCTAGATTTTAGTCAGGTAGATTAGTAGTATTATCCCATTGGGAATGCTAGAAAAGAAAATTGTTTATGCCTAAAACTTTTATCTCAGTAAACAATTTCCTATGGGAATCTTTATAGATGTGGGACTCAAATGTAGTCTATAAAGTGCCCTTAGGGGTTTTATAAGCTGGATCTTTGAATTGATTTAGAGGAAAGGGTAAGGAATAAATGCAAGTAAAACTCAAATAAAAATTAACTAAGGTGATGTGCCATAATTTTAAGGTATTCACTCCTAAAATTTCATAAAATAGATTTAACCTTTGAACATCATAGATAGATCAAAAGAGAACATATATAGTTTAATACCTATAACTTCAACATCATATAGTAATAAATCCCATTCCATTTGACATAGAACACCACATCCTTTTCCTTTTTATTTGGAGAACAAAATACAAAAGGCCTCAAGGGCATAGTATATGTTATTCAATCCTACCCATGAGGGTCACCTACTAAGGTTGTGAAGTGAAAATAACAACTGTTTCTACTTCTATTCCAAAAATAGAATTGTTACAATGGCTACTTTAGTATAAAACAATTATCTCAAATCCAACCTTTTAAAAAATAAAAGAGCTCCACTTATAAAGGCACAATGTCCTCATGAGGAAATGACACCTAAAACTAGGCACTCATGCTCATGATGATGTCATTACAACTGAATGGGGATATCTGACTCAAGAGTATAGTTGGTCTTCAGAATCCCAGATATAGCACAAATATAACACCTTATGATTATCATGATTCTTATAATAATAATGGTGGTGACATGTGTTTAGCTTCAAAACTACCTCTGGAATGCTAGTTAGGAAAAGGGGGACCCACTTCTCTCATCTAATGGCACTGCTTGAATGTCTAATAGAATTTTTTTTGCCTTAGACAAGTACCATGATGCCACATGGAAGTTCCACTTCCTTCTCATTTCAACTACTTGGATGGACCCATTTCTAACTTCATTAGCTAATGGTGCAATTAAAATCTCTAATAAAGAAAGACTTGCTCCTAAGGACTATTGTGACACCATTTGGTGAGTTGGTACTACTCCTAGAGAAGCTGAGCATTATTTTGTAAAAATGAGCTTGGGGGTGCCATGTGGAAAGTCAATATCCCTATTTATTACTACATAGTGAGCCCCAACTGTTACTTCCTTAGCCAATGGCACTGTTAGAAAGTATAACAAAATAAACCTTCCTCGGATGAGTGTCAAGTTTCCACGTGGAGAGCTGGCACTACTCTTAGTCAAATCAAGAACTTCTTCATGATCAATGAGTGTTGAGATACCATGTGGTAGTAGTGTAAGGGAGATGACTTAGCCAAAAATACAAAAGGGGCCCTGGGAAAAGAGAAGGTCAAATCATTCCTTTGAAAAAATGAGCACAAGGGTGCCATGTGGAAAGTTTGTGTCCCTCTTTATTACTTCACAGTGGGTCCTAAAAAGATAAGGTCAAAGCACAACTGCCAAACTTCATCGAGCACATCGATGACCAAATCTATTAGCTCTAAAATATCAAAATGTGGATTATGATCCATAGTGAAAAATAATAGGAACATGGTCATGTTATTATTTTTAGAGGAATATGATCACATTATTATTTTTATAGGAATGTGACCACGTTATTTTTTTTATAGTAATGCGATCACATTATGGCTCGATAATTACTCAGGCATAATTTAAATAATAGGATCATGTTATTCTATAATGTGATCATGTTATTTAATAACGTGATCATGTTATGGAAAATGTCAATGGAATTGTCCCCCAACTCCGTGCACTTACCCAATCATAATATTTATTATTTTGTTCAATTTAACTTGGAGTTTGAGTTTCTCTCAAGTAAAATAAGTAAAACAATTTATATATTCAATTTTGACATATTTAATTAATTAAAATATTTTCTAATAATAACTATTTTTTTATAATAATTGAATTTCTAAATTTTAAAATAAGGTTAGTAAAATAAAAATCATAATTTTTTTTTTGGATAAATTAAGAATGTATATTTTATTTTTTATTTTTGAACTTTTTTTATTTGATAGGGTAAAATGCTTTTGACTAGATCTATGAATTGGTGTTGGGGCACAATTAGGGACTCAGTCCCTATAACAAGATAAAACATAAAAGAACCCACCACAACAAACTAAAACTAGACAAACAAGACACCTCTCCAAGGGGAACAAATTACAACTAAGAGGGAGGAACTACGAGATACAAAACTTCTGCCAAAAGTCAATACTATCACTGAAAACTAATACAATTCCTTAAATATTTGAGTACTCTTTTGTCATTGATCTTTATCTTATGTCAATGGCTCACATTCAAACCAAAACTATATAAATGAAAGGGTCTTCACACTCTTTAAGCATGACCAATTATGTAGTGAAGTTCTATCCAATCTTAAGGCCATCATGAAAACAAAAGTTCTCTTCAACCAAACCTACCATGAACAAATCACACTGGAACTTAAATATTCTCACACCAATTTCCAAGCCAAGATAAGAGTAGACAAGGGAAAATGTTACCCAATTGTGGAGTTGACATTGCCAAAGACCTCTAGCTCTACATGCTAAGCACAAGCCTCTTTAGATTGATAGGATAGGAAGTATCCAAGGAAGGTATAATGGTGTTTGATTGATTTCTATTTGATTCCTACATTGTTTTACCTTGCTCAACCCTATGAGACTTCCTTGGATACTTCAAAGGTATAATGCATTTTCTTCATTTTGAGGGCTTGTTTGTTTTAAATTATTCTCTAACCATTCCCTTGAGTGGGCATCTAGGGCTTATCAAGTGCACTTTGGGTCATTATTTTGGATTAATTATCTCATAATTTTATCGAAGTGTGAATACAACAATCTTTCAATCATTATCAAATGTCTTCTTAATGACTTTTCATTCTTTGAAAAGATGTTACTTTGTCTATGTCTCATAACAAATTCTCAAAAAGGGGATTGATTAGCAAAAGAACATTGAAAAAACCACTAATCTTCTAATTCTTAATTAATCATACTTAATCAAGTATAATCTTCCTCTAATAATAAATTTCATAGCTTTTGGAATTATCCTATTTTCCTAAATTTATAAATTGGAATATTGTCTTACAAGTGGATGACATCATATAGGCAAGTCAATAAAATGGAGTGGAGTGTGGGAAAGGTGGCCTCTTTCAGTGTCACTTAAACACACCCTTACACCTATTATAGTGCTTGTTACACACTCCTCTTTTACATGGTCTATGATACACTCCAAAAGGACAAATAATTGCACTTTTCTTTTGACATTCCTTCCACCCTAAAAAAAGGTCTTAAATGGAGTTTCTTACACATTTCATGTGTAAAATCATGAGTGTCATTACTCCTTATCCACAATTGATTTTAATTTTAGATAAATCACTCACATTCAAACCAAAACTCTATAAATGAAAGGGTTTTCACATTCTTACAACATGACCAATTATGTATCAAAGCTCTAACCAATCTTAAGGCCATCAGTTAAAAAAAGCTCTCTTGAACTAAACTTACCATGCCAAAATCATACTAGATTCAATACTCTCATGCTAATTTCTAATCTAAGCCAAGAGTAGACAAGGGGAAATGTTTCCCATGCATGGAGTTGACATTTCTAAAGACCTCTAGCTTTACAAGCTGAGCATAAACCTCTTCGAACTGGCAAGAAAAGAAGTCTCCAAGGAAGGTATAATGGTGTTTTTTTTTTCTATTTGATTCCTCTCTTATTTGGCCTTACTTAATCTTAGGGATTAGGCTTACAATGTTATGTTCTTCAAGTTATTTTTTATTTTATTCATTAACGATGATCCAACTTTTTTTGGATTCTTGATCTATGTAATGGCACACTTGATGGGATTCCTACACACCCCATAAACTCTTCAAGGCCTCATACATCCTTCTAATTGAAAATATCAATTTAGAAATTTCGTTAATTCTTCTCATTTTCTTCCAAAAATTCTAAAACTCTGTTACAGGTGAAAATAATGGTTTTGCACTATATATCAATGATTTTACTACCCCAAAATTGGAAGTTTCACTATAAAATCAATGACTTTACCTTATTGATTTCTTATTTTTATGAAATTTAGTAGACCATTGTAACCATCATTTTCTTTGGTGGTTTCACCTAGTATTTTTTCCATTTTCTTTGATAGTTTCACCCTTTTCAATATTTGTCATCATTCTCTTTAGTGGTTTCACTCTATTTTATACTAATCAATAGTTTCTCTTTTATAGTGTTTTCATTGTTTTCTCCAGTAAATTCACCATGCAAAAATTTTCTAACTTCTAGAGGTTCATTCAAAGTCATATAAAATCCATTTTCCATGATTTTTTTACAACCACACATTTTCTCATGAATTTTTAGATTATGTAGTTAGTCTGGATTCATTATAGATATTTTTATCATAAAATGGAAATTAAAACTAGTTTATTTACATACAGGGCACTCATGAAAGAGAACATATTAAGAATCTTACTTTTTTACCGCATATTTTTCTTATCAAACATCACATTAAACCCTTATAACAACTTTTTTTGTAGGCCTGATTAAAATAGTGGATTTTAGATCCCAAAAGCAAAGAATATTTATTTTCATAAACACTTCTATTTTGGAATTTAAAAGAACACATAACTTCAATTTGGGCTTAAAAACTTGTTCTTTTATAAGTCATTTATTTCCTTGCATTTGTTTCTTTTCACTTGTGTGTGTTGTGTTGTTACTTCACACATATGCTCTCCCATTGATAAGGTGACCCATAAATGTGAAAATAACCACTTGTTTTATCCTAAGATATTCAATAAGTATGTTATTCATTTAACCTTAGTGGGATTCTTGAGAATCAAAATGGTAATACATTTCCCCTTTATTTTAAGGCTAGGTGATTGCAATGTCATTGCTTTCTTATAGGTCTTTAGGGTGCAGTGACTAGGATTTCATCACCCAATGTTTATAACATCATTATACATATGATGAGGGATATAAATTATTGGTAGGTGTCATTAAGGCTTATCATATTTTCCCATAAAAGGTTTCATGAAAGCAATGGGTTAATTCTAAATCTTAAGCCAACAGACGTCACCATAGAGGAATCTAGGGTCCCTTAAAAATGAGATGTATCCCCTTATGAATAGATCAATGCCTAGATATCTTCTTTGATGGATTTGATCCCTTCGACAATGATATAAAAATCCAAGTAAAACTTTAAGTAATCCAAAATAATTTTGGTAGCACTTCACTAAAATCTAAGGGATAAAGTGGTCAGAGAGAGATAAGACCCTCCTACCAAGAGCCTAATTTAAGATTGCTTTGTAGAAGCCTCTTATTTTAAAAAACATCCATTGATATAGGGGTGAAAATGTATTAATCCCCAAAGATTGCCTTACATGTACATACCTTTGAGATAAGGGTGGAGTTTTTAAATAAGGAATCCGTAGAGAGGAGACTAGTATAGTATTAGTCAATAAAAACAAATCAAAACTAACACACTAACACCTATATCCTAGACACTAGGGAGAGCATAGGTAATAAGAATATAATGAAAACACAGGAAAAAAAAAAATCATTTTACCTTCCTTGTAGCTCCAAAATGGATTTTTAAATTGGCTTGCTTGGCTATGCACTCAAGAAATGTTTGTCAATAAAGATCCATTGCTCCATCTCTCCTTGGCACCTTGGTTTGGTTGGTTGGATAATGAATTTGGCATGGTAACATTACTATTATATTCTTCTTACATATATTTGACCATAATAAATTTTCACCAAAATAGCTTAAATATCAATAGGCAATGCCTTGTATCTATAGCATCCAAAGTTTACTCTTACCCAAGTTGAGTTAGGTTAGGATTTAAGCATGGAATGATATAAAAATAACCCTAGGCGAGTTAAATTTAACTATAGTTTAATTTAGGAGGATATATGTAATTATGATTTTCAATTAATAGGGATGGCTCATAAATTATATATTTGTTATATATTCTGTGAGGGCTTGACAACTCATAAAGGCAATGATAAAGAAGCTTTATGTTTTGAATTTTTAAATTTTCATTTTTAGATATTCATTAATTACAAATGGATAATTTATCTAAGCATGTAATATAGTTTAATTATTTAATTCATTTTGATTATCATTTTATCTCTTTTAAGAATTGTTCAAGTGCCCTGCTTAATGAATCCATAGGCAAAACTATCAGTTCTTAGGTTGCAAGGTGACTGGGGATGAATCCATGAGATTTTATTACTGAATATGGTATAATACCTCAAATAAAGATGCCTCAACATTATTCTAAGCAATAATAAATAGTGTGTGGCCAAAATTGTGAGATTTAATGATTCCTAAGTTTAATTTGCAATGTTTGGTAGAAATCAATTTGATGTCTGGTTGGAACCTAGTTATGGCAAGAATGGTGTGTCTATACTTTTCCCCTATTTAGGAAGGTGTTTCAAGCTATAGAAATAATAACATATTATCAAATAATGAAAAATTTGTTAATAAGGAAAGAAAATAATGATTGAAAAGCCTATAATGATGCCCATATTATTGATGAATGGTCCTTCAAAAGAAGCAAGAAGAAGAATGAAATTAGCCCATGGGTGAGATTAATCCAATCGAGATAATGCTTGCATGCATTGATTTAAAAAATATTGATTTGCCCAGTTATGGTTATAATCAGTAATAAAGGTCAAAACATTAATTTTCCTAAAGGTTATTATATTAGTGGCATAGGCACATGCCCCAATAGGGCATATGAGTCAAAATAATGATTTGAACATAGGATATTATAATCATTAAGATAACCTGGATTGAATAATGATTTTTATGCTGTGCCCCAGTAGGGCAGATTGGTAAGCATAATTCAAGGATATAACCTATCATACAGATTAAAAATGAGAAATTAAAAACATAGATGTGATTGTCTAATGATTGAATAATCCACAAACAAAAAGGCACATGAGGATGAGAAAATTGATGAAAGAGATTATTAGAAGAGTAAAGGTGCTTGAGTTGACCTGAGATATGTCAAGTATCGAAGCATTTCTTACATAGTCTAAATAAACCTCAAGCTAATGTAATTCACCCAGATGTGGGAGAAAATGAAATTAGGAATATAATAGATGAATAATAAGTGACCAATGTTAATGATTTGGTTGTACCTACTAATGTGGATATGTTCTTCCTTATTAGCATTAATATAACTATAATCGGTAATGGGTTGATTTGATCAATGAGGGTGGGATGATGTACCAAGGTAAATAAGGAGAAGTTTATGTAGCACCATTGATTGTAAAATCCACTGAACTAATTTTTTATATATCATGTGATGGTATAAATCATGATATAAAACACCATGATGATCTAGCCATAATGTGCATAAGGATTGACTCTTGATCTCATAAACAATTGAAATTAGTGCAACAATGATAAAAAACCATGATGAAATGTTGATGTATGAACATGGATAGACTCAAGAGTAATGCATAAGGAATCAACCAATGAATGAATTTATACCAAGTCAAATCACAACAATGAAATCAAGTAGATAGGTAAACAAATACATGGAAATCTTGAAAGTAAAAGCAATAGAAAGCATCCTATCATCAACTAAGTCAATATCTACATGTGAAGGCTTAATGGAATGATAAATGGGTGGTGCCCCCAATCAAGGGTACATACAAATGGAAGGTCACATCCCCAATGGTAGTAGAATGAATTGGAACTAATTATAGATTTACGCTAGTAGGGCATATCAAAGATGGCTAACTAGGTTTAAATAGAAGAAATGTTTTTGAATTTTGAGGCTATATATCTCTCTAGAAGATGGTAAGCCAATTTTCTAATTTTTAGGATTTTTAAATGTTTTTGGAATATTTGGGGTATATTAACTCATTAGATATTAACAAGATACCACTCTCAAAATGGTGAGAGCATTTAAACTTAAAAATGCTCATAAAATGGTGAAATCATGGAAAAAAGGGTGATTGAGCTGACCTCAAAGTGAATCGAACACTGCATCCATAGTCCCATTAGGACCTCAAGTCATTTTAGTTATGCCTTATAATAAATGAATCTGAATAGGTAGCAACAAGTTCATGAATTTGGGAAAATTACAAAGTATAACAATATGAATGGCAAGGTGATACTATGATGCATAGTAAAGGTGTTGTTCCTAATTTACCCATAGGTAGTTATAATTAGGAAATAGTAACATAGGTTAATGATACTAATTTTACCAAAGGAAATTAGAATTAGTAGCATGGAGTGGGATTCTCATTTTCCCAAAGGAAATTTTAATTAGTAACACTTGAAATAACAAATGAAAGATGGAAATACTAAACAACCACTATCAGAGTAGTCCAAGATACTACATCTATCAATAATATTGAACCATATTTTGAAACTTAATCTAAATCCTCTTACTATAGGTTCTTGAAGAAATAATAGATCAGAACCAAGGTCAAAAAGGGTGGGCAGGGAGATTAAAAACAACTTTGGTTGATAGTGAAGGCATGGTAGACTAGTAAGGCAAGCCAAAGGGAAAGTCAAGGCAATGTTATAAAAATTGGATATAATGGTAATAGGGTTGTCCCCAAGTGACAAGGTAAGGTAAATGGTAGGGCATGAAATAACACTAAGGGTAATGAAAGGTGAATTATTCTATTGTTCTTTTTGATGTGGATATGTACTTCATGATCAACATATGATACAACCAAAATAGTCAATCATGTTTAAATTACTAGCTCAATATTTTATGAATAGTTGCTTTGTTAAGAACCTAATACATATTTGGACTCCAATAATGTTTTTTTGATCTTCATTGGTCATTGGTTATGTTTCCTTCAAATGTTGAGACAAGATGTCTTTGTAGCTTCTATATAGGAAAGTATAACTAGGGATGGTAAATATAGATAAATATTGGTTGGTAGGTCTGATTTGGCAATGTAATATAGGTTTGGAATGAATAAATGTATTATAGTGATATATATAATGGTTAGTCAACAAATGAATATTGGTAATTTTAGGCACACACAATGTTGCTGATTCTGGATTTGACATAATTTTGGTTGTGGTAGGGCTAAAGACTTCTAAATATGTTGTCTATATAACCATCATATTTTTATATTTTTTGAGACTAAGAGTTGATACCATGTGATTATGTTGTAGATTAAAAGTTGTATTGATGTTATATTTTATAATGTCTTCATCAAGTAGTGAATAAATTTTGTGCTCAGCTATTGGCACCTCAAAGAGGTTTTCACCAATGAAGTTATCTTGATTATTTCATAGCACCTTTGAGAAGGTTTTACTAAGGAATGTTGACTTTTGAATTTGATTATTGTTTATCACCTTAAACAAGGTTTCACTATAGGATATTGTTATTCTTCTGTATGAATGTGGTCTTAGTCCCCCTTATCTTATGCAACTAATATGTCACTATGGATGCAGTTCAACAAGGTGTGATTTTGTTGGTTTGAATTAACACTTGTGGGAGGTGGAATGCAAATATAATGGATATTTTGGGTGGTGTTAATAGCATGTGGAAAGGTAATGTATTGAGAAGAGGAAACACAATCCTCTTATAAGATATTAGGATAACTTCTATCAATGTTGAAGTAATCATCCTAAAAAATCGTAGAAGGATCACAATTTTTTTCAAATTGATCTTCAAGGCACGTGTAACTAATTTCATAACAACCATGAACATATTTTTATTCTTAAGTTGAGTCTAAATCATGGGACTCTAAATCTGATGTTGAGACTGACATTTATTCTGCTTATGATGCTAAATCTAATCTTGGTTTAAAAATAAAACCTAACTCTAATTCTGATTCTTCTTCGATTGTGGATGTTGATATAATGATGTCTTTTTGAATGTTTGGTATAATGGCCTATGATGGCATAATGGGCACTTTGAGAATATACTCATCTAATAAGGGTTTGACATAAACTGGCTCATCTAGGTGAAGCCCCTCAAATAGAGAGAACAACTCAAGGGGTAACTCTAATGAGATTGGCTTGTCAAAGTGAGACTCCTCAATGAGAGGAAAAGATCAAGAGACAAATCCATAGAAACTAGCTTGCTAAAGGGACACTCTTTAAAAATAAGATAATGATATATATAATGATTTACCCAAAGGAAGTTATAATCATTAATAAGTGACTCAACAAAGATTGGCTTATCTGAGTGAGACTTCTCAGCCAAATGGAAAGAATCAAAAGGTGATTTATCATAGATTGAGTTTTCATATATGGGTGGTTCAACAAGAACATCATGAAGTGGTTGGTTCTCTTGGCCTTGGTTTACAAGTGGTTGTAAACTATAAGTTTTGAAAACATCTTATTATTCAAATGATGACTCTTAGAGAGGTATTTATTGTCTATATTATGGGTTTACGATCAGTATGGATTTTATAAAGTAGGGGATGGTTGGAAATGGATGAATAATAATCGACTATTAGGTAATGATCTCTTTGTAAATAGGCTCATCTAATATGGGCTTAATAAATATTGGTGTTGGTCTAGGATGGTAACTATGACCCATCTAGTCATAATTACACAACCTTCTTGGGATAATGATCTACCATAGTTGGAAGGGACATGAATGGTAATGGAAGGGTGTTGAAAATATTGGTTTCTAACACAAGCCAAAGGATGAGGGCATGGAATGGTAATCTTTTAGTGCTGTAGATCTTGGTTGTTAGTGCAAGCCAAAGGATGTGGTATTGATATGGTAATATTTGGATGTTGTGGAGCTTGGTTTCTCACACAGGCCAAAGGAGGGTTAATGGTATAGGTAGGGGATTAGGTAAATTTATCATTAATAGGGAAAACATGTTAAGTGGCCTAAATAAGGGTGATCATGGCATATGATAATCAACACGACTAGGTTTGGTAGTTAGCCCAAATAGGGTAGTCTTGGTCTATGAAAGTGGTCTTGGTCTATGTCTAGGTTTGAAAGTGACATTGGTCTACGAATAGGTACATGGTCTAAAATGTCTTCAATGTCTAATGTGAAATGTCTCACATAATTAGTCAAGTGAATGGATAAATCCAAATGCCAATCTCAGTAAAAAAATGTTTCAAATAATTATAATCTAGGTCTAAAAATGAAATAACTGTTGCTAAGTCTTTGGTAATAAGGCACAAATATAGGCTCAAAACAACTAGGTCTAAGGCAAAATGGAATTTATAAATTTATAGGTCTTTCATAAACATGACACAAAATCTATACTTAAAATGACTGGGTCTAAAAGGTAAGATAATTAATCTAAAAAATTCAAAACACTTTTGAATCAAACAAGGTATTCAGATTCAACCATAATATTAACCTTTGGAAAAATACATTTAAATTTAGGCACATGAAAGATAGACCACTTCCTAAATCTAGGCACTAAAGAGTAATCTAAACAAGCAAGGAAATTGGTCTAAGTTACACAACCCAAAAGTGAGAGATGGATGTCTAAGCCAAAATTATCAGAGGCATATGCACAAACAAATCAAAGTTTGAATATAAACTTATCAATTCCAATTTTGAACTTGATTTATAATCCTTGGTTCTTAAATGGGTAACAAGCTAGACAAAAATGGACTGTACATTGATACTAGGCATAGACCAAGAAGGCACACATGGTTTTGAAATTATGATTGAATACAAGGAAACAAGTCTTTAAAATAATTCTAGTAGGGTAATGATTCTATCATGATCTAAAGGTATGAAAAATGGTTTGTTTCAAATACCCTAAGGCACAAGACTTGGAATGAAATGGGAAACGTAATGATGCCCCTTTCAAACAAGTGACAAACACACATAAAAGTTTGACAAATGACTAAGGAAAAGTATTTGTGTCAAATGTATAGTATAACACCTATTTAAAAAAGAGTGATGTGCGAAAATGACTTGTTTTGGATGTTGTTTAAACAAACACATAGTTTTGAGTCAAGACAATGCAAGTAAAAATGAAAAACAATAAAAACACCTAAGTGTATCATCTTAATTAAAAAATTGACAAGGTAGCTTTGTATTGTCAAATTCCATTTATATACTTTCACTTGAGAGGAAATTATGTTGTTAATACAAAAATTTAAATGTGCATGAAAAGTAGAATTTTTATTCCCCCTCTTATCTTAGATTTTGTACAATGACATCAAACTTTAAGCTACTTGACCTACATTGAAAATACATCTACAACAAGTGGGGTTGTCTAAAAACTATCAATTTTCATACATTATAAATTTTCATATATATGTGGTTAACACTAGGGCATAACACATCATTTATATACACATTAATCATCTTGTTATGAAAATTTCTTGTCCTTTTCACAACCACTAAATCATTCAATTACTCAATAGTGTGATGTTTGAGTCAAATTTATGTTTTGAGGTAGTCTCTTACTAACATAGCTTATTTAACCACTCAAACAAGTATCCTAGTAAGTCAACCTCAATTTTTATACCCCTAAAATGGATTGGATTGAAGTGATGTTGAGAGATGAATTCCTAGGTCAACACTTCTCTAGAGAAATCATGGGGAGGCAATGAACTCCCACCCACAAGCCAATAAACATGAAATAAAATAATGTGTAAAGACGTTAGGGTCATTTTGGGATCACCCAGATCACTCAAATTTTCAAGAGGGCCTTATTGAATTTACCATAATGCATTTGGACAAAGTGAAAAAGGTAATAAGTGAAACATTTTTTATCACCAAAGTTCCCTAAAACACCCATAGCACAATTCCCTTCTCCATCTCTCCAAGAAAATTACAATTAACCTAACACTCACAATTTCCTAAGTTGGAATGATGCTATATTAGGTTTAAATCAAGTTAATTAAGTCTCTTACCCTCTCTTTTTATGAAGGATAACCTATTGCATCCAGTTAAAAATATGAATTTTCAATTGGAAAAGAGAGCTCATTAAGAGAAGAAGGTGAGGTGGCAGTCCTAGAAAGGCTTGACAAGGTTACAACTATAAATGTATCTCCATAAGGATTTGGAGAGAGTGATTATATTGTATATGATGAAGTTATCATTTATGGTATCCCCCTTGGTGAAGAGGAAAGAAAATCATCCCTTAAAGATGAGTAAAACTATCTACTTTCTAGCTAACAATTGGACATCCTTCAATATGTCATAAATTATCAAGTGGATCAACTTGTTTGGTATGGATTTTATGTTGATGAAGAAGAAGACAATATAGGTTTAGAAAAAAAAACATGATGAACTAGACCTTAAATTGGCAGAAGATCTTCCATTATTCATGGAGGAATAAGAAGACCAATCTAGTTCTCATGAAATGCATCTTGATGAAGGGAAAGATGACCATGCAAAAGTTGAGAAAGTGTAAAGTGACCATGAAGTTATTATTATTTAATACACCTTGGATATTATCCTTATTTAACCTCATGATAAATACAAATATTTGAATCAAGTTGTAATGGCTTCTAGTGAGTAGTCGATGGAGATTGAAGAAGACAAGTTGCAGTTATGCCATGGTCCTATTGATGAGTGTGAATTTTTTGATCAACCTAATGCCTCAAAAAATAATGGTACAAATGATATTGATATTTTCATGCTTCCAATTGATCAAGAATAAGCTTCCTTTTGGGAAGATCTAAAAAAAATTCTCTAGTTTGGATAGTGAACCTATAGCCCATGAGGAGGATGCTAAGATGGTTTTCTTGGTAAATAAACATGTTGAATACATGAGTGAGAAGGATATTGAGGAGAAAATAATGGTGTATTATATTTTTTAATCTCATAAACATTTTAAAGGAGGTATTGAGGGCATGTGGTTGTCCTGTTTTCACATGTTTAAGGAATTTGAAGAGTTTGGTAAGTTAGCACATCTAGAAGAACAAGACAATGTTTGTTTATGAAAAGTACAAATCTCTTAGTAAGACAATAAGTCCTACAAGCCATCACTAAAAGGTTCAAGCTCATGATGTATCAAGATATGATGAATATGATACTCTTCAAGATGAGAAAAAGATGGAATTTGAGGAGAAAATAGAAGCTAAGCTTGTTATTATTTCCCTCATGAATCAAAGTGTGATCAACCTTGAGATCTCTCACATTACCAAGGATAAACAACAATATGAGGCAAATAATTTAATTCAAAACAAATTTGTCTTTGTTGGAGACATGTTTGTTGTTTTAGATCCATTATAGGTCAAGCCAAAGATAGTGGTGGTCAATAAAAGCACTGCCAAAGTAAGAACAAAGTATGCTCAGCAACTTATACACCATTTTTTCTCATCACATGAAAGAGACTCAAGGACTTTTCCTTTTGATCCAAGAGGATCAATTCTTAGAGGTTACTTGTATGTAGTAGTTTCTTATTTTGTCTTGACTAAGTGATTTTTAATATAGTGTGTGTTTTGTGTCTTACTTTGTTGTGTTTGCTTCTTGTCTTATTATGTGTGGTGAAGGTAGTCAACTATTCCTTTTGTTTCAATAGGTTTTTAGTCCAGTGTTTTGGCCTAATCATTTTTGTTTTGAGCATGGGTGAGTCCATATCCAAATGGAATAATAAAGGAAATTGATCTAGATGCATAGTAAGCATGAAATCCTAGGATGTCACTAAAGATGTTGGCAAAAATTGGCTACCATTAGTGAGGGAAATTCAAAAAATTTGCTTCAAGTCTTGCCTAGCCTTGCTATTTATATTTTGTTAGGTTTTATCTTGGTCTATTGGTAAAACATGGTCATAGCAAGGATGTCTTATCAAATGTTGGATCATCTTAAGATATATTAAATGGCATAGAAAAGTGAGTCATCCCCCTAGTCTTGTCATTATCTCCTTCGTGAATGTCTCATTTGAGTTTTAGAGAGATTAAGGTATTTTATCAAAGTTTAAAATTACCTTAGAAAGATCAAGATATGTTGACCCATGGTGGAACATTAGTATGTTGAGCCTCCAAGGTGGCATGGTGTCCTATGGTTAAAGTGACCTTATAGAGACATAATATGGGGTAAGTGCACAAATTTGGGTTAATATTTCATGGAAATTTTTGATAATGAGATCACATTAATAAATAATGTGATTGCATTATTTAAATTATGGATTAGCAACTATCAATCCATAATGCAATCAAATTATTAATACAATCACATTATTTATTGTTTTCATTGCCATGATCACATTAATAATGTGATCGTGTTACCTATGTCACCAAAAAAATAAAAACCAAAATCCAAATGCAAATTCATCATTTTGCATTAGATTTTCCTTTGCTATCCTCATCTTCTGTGATTAAGTTTTGTGTGAAAGAGACAAAATCTTGATAGGAATCCACTAAATTCATTTTAAGAATCCACTAATCAATGATGTTGCCATGTAAAAGAGGTAAGTGTTAAAAATAGACACTTGTTAACCCTAATTTTTAGTTATTTGCATTATTTAACCCTAATTTTTAGTAATTTTAGTAATTTTTAGTTTTAATTTATATTTTTTGAATAACCCATCCTACTAACCCTCCTATTCTTCTTCATATCCCTCTTATCTCTCCACATAACCCTTTTCTTCCTCCTCCTAACCCTCCACAAAACCTTCTTATTCCTCCTATCCCTCCACCTAACTCTCCTATAATTCCACAAAATCTCCTAGGCAGTCAGGAGAATCTAGTTGACAACATTATGGGAAATAAAATTGAAATTGAAGAATTAATTGGGAGAATGAGGGATCCCACTTCCACCAACACCCACTATACCCATCTAGCCAATTCCCTAGAGACATTATTAGGTCAAATTGACTCTATAATGAGTCAAATTTATAGATGGGATTCATATCAGGATAGTTTTAGGGATTATTATGCTAAAAATTTGTTATCACTTGAGGTTAAGAATAAATAAATATAAAAATACTCCATTTTTGCCTTATTCATTGACCTAGCCATCAATGCACCATTTTTGGTTACTACTAAACATTTTCAAATCTATCACTACCAAGATAATTTAATCATAGTCAATTTTTTGGGATCCATGGTGGATGGTGTTTGATTATCTACCATGAAAAAACCATGAGGTTCCATTGTATTTTTTGAGGAAACTCTACTATGAATTTTTCCTCAATGAGATTCCTAACTATTTTGATTATCCTCTTTAGCATGCAAGGATCTGTATCCAAAATCCACTTGAGCTCAATATCTCCTTTGTAGTTTAATATGTCATGGAGATCAACACTTTGCATGCTCTTAGTTCACTTACTAATATACTCATTCAACATATGAGTAGGTTCCCATAGAATGATGCTAGAGATACACCACTTAGTGTGCATACCTGACCCCACCCTTGAAATTATTGTGGACCTATGTACACTAGACCTTATAATAATGATGGCATTGGTGGTTTAGAGGGCTTGGATAATATTCTAATGAGTGATGAGTTTTTGGCATGCACATTTGGTATGCAAACATCAACCATTACACAAATTCATGTATATTTTATATAAATTTCAAGTTAAATTTAATTTATATTTACAAATTTAATTTAGTCAACTATTAATTTACATAGAAATTAAATAATACATATGTCACATTTTATGTCATAGGAGGTGATGGTGCCTTCATCATCATTGTCGACATTTGCAGCATTAGATTTGACACAACTATAGTTTAATTTTTTGGATCCAATTGTTAGTCCATCCACTACTCCATGTATCTCTATTAGGATGACACCTTTTACTTATATAGAGTTAAAATTTCAAATTAACATTATTCTCTATGCACATTTATTATTTGTATATTTGCCTTATAAGTTTAAGTTAAATTTATCTATCAAGTATCTTGATGCATAGGTTATAACAAGCTTCCCTAATATGGATGGAAAGACACACTTACCTATGTTAAATACCCATCTCTGATCTTTTCTTGTCCTTCTTTGTCTTCTATCTTCAACCTCTTTATCTCTTTGATCACTTTGCATTTACTAGGTCTTTCTTATTCACTTTTACCTACTCAATTGATCTTAAGCCTCCTTGTATTCACTTAATCCTCCTTCTCTACTTGAAGTCATTTTAATAATCAAATACCTCTATAATATTTCCTTTCAACATCACCTCCTCAGTTCATACTCTTTTTCATGATCTCTCTCTTTATCCTTTGTTTGTTCTTTATAATATTCTTACGTGTTTTCATAGGTATACATGCTAATTTGATTTTTTCCTTCAAAAATACTCATAAGACCATATACATACTCAATTATGTCTCATTTCATGCATCTGACCATTCCAAACAATCCTCAAGTTTCAACTCTTCACTTAACTCTTCTTTCCTCTTAGACACCTTTTGTCCACTAACCCTTTTTTGAGGCAAACCTCCTTATTTTGAGTAAACTACAAAGATCCTAACCAAAAAAAACCCACATTTAGATACCCCTTTACATCAAATAGCTCATGTAGGGACTTTAATAATTTAACTCTATTTAGAGAACACCTAACTCAACACCCCTTATGACTAATTAGGCCTCCTAAGCCTAATTCAAGGCTAATGACTGTGAAACCGTACCATACAGACTTAAATAAACTTTAAAACTTAAAAATTATATTCTTCCTATATAAATATAAATATAAATTAAATTTAATGAATTTTCATTATTTAAATCACTTGTTATCTCATTTTTTAGTTTTAAACTATAACTTGAGTTATCTCAATCCTGCACCTACTCAAGAGGATAATAAATGAGATAGAATGACCTTTTGACCCTTATCAAATGTTATAAGAGTTTAAATGGCTCTAACCTTACCCAATACATCTTATCAAACTATTACTTTTCCTTTCTCAATTATAAATCACTCCCAACATGTAATTTTACAAAAAAATGTACCCCTCCAAAATGACTATTTCAATAAATAGGATAGAATAAACCCTTAAGACCCTTTACCTTCATTTGAGATAAATTAAAATAATCGAATACAAGGAAAAAAAATATCCCACAACATTCAAAATACCTTAAATCCTCAACTCTATTTCCAAGAAATCTATATGGCTTTCTTTATGACTGTGTAAACTCAAAATTGTTACTAATTGGGTTGTATATAGTCTTCCCATGTATTTTTAATTTTATAAATAGTATTTAGAATTTTAATGTGTTAAAATACATTTCATATATGTCCTCTATCCATTACTCATATTTTAATCATTTATAATGATGCTTTAAACTGACTATGTTCTCCTCTTTCTGACTATGCCTAAAGACATAGTATTGAATCTTGGGTTTCACCACTTTAAACCTGTACACTACTAATTTGAATCTTCTTTGAATAGAGATATGAAAACCATAGGATTGATCATAAAATTATAGACACTCATTTACATTTTATTCTATCCAAATAATATTTACAAGTAAGGACATAGTTCTTGATATGTCTCTTATTCCTTTCATCTCCCTTTATTTTCTTGAAGTGCTACTATTCCTTCTACCTCTTACTCTTCCACTCCCACTTCCTACATGCATTACAATTTTTATATTACATCTAACATGAAATTTATGTGTTAGAGGTAATATAAAAATTGTAATGCATGTAGGAAGTGTGAGTGGAAGAGTGGGAGGTACACATCCATATCTTCCTCTTACTCTAATGTGATCCATCACCCATCGAGGACAATTGATAGCTTTTCAAAGGTGAGGTCAAGTGTAGAGGTACCACTGGTCCCACAAAATTAATTAGAGAATGTTTTTGAGAATACAATTCTTGATTTAGGTTAAAAATAAATGTTAAAAAGTGAGCTTAGTATATTATAATAATTAGATTGAATTATATAACATGACCGCATTATTACATAACATGATCACATTATTACATAACATGATCATGTTATTACATAACATGATCATGTTATTGCATAATGTGATCACATTATTACATAATGTGATCACATTATTACATAATGTGATCACATTATTTGTTATACTAGGTCATACTTCAACACACATATTGAGAATCATATATTAAGAATAATGTGATCACATTATTATTAATCCTCAGTTAGGGTTAAAAATTGACATTGATAACCAAGTGTTGTCTACATTAAGAATAATTAAATCACATTATTAAATAATGTGATCACATTATACTTAATACTGATTAGGGATTAAGGCATTAGTGCATAGGGTTTAAGGATTATGGATTATAATTTATGTTTTAGGGATTAGAGATTAGGGATTATCGAATGTAGGGTTTAGGTTTAAGGGTGTATATAATTTATAATTGATATATGCCATGTGTGAACCTAATTTTTACTACAAAGGATGCTAATTAGGACTAAATCGATTATTAAATTAGGAAATTTTTTGTTTACAATTTAGGGTATAGTGTTTAGGGCTTAGGTTTAGGGTACACATGGTCATCACAAAGATAGTTCTTAGTCTATAATGTTAATTTGGGATAAAATGATTGGTTTAGGGTTTAAAGATTTTATATTTTAGGGATTATACACTTTATGGATTAGGGCTTGGGGTATAGGTTTTAGGGTATATAAGGTATAATCATGATGGTGATTGGGGAAAATTGGAGCTGATTAAACATCAAAACACATTTTATAGTCATGAAATTAGGTTGAAAGGGCTTGAAATAACCCTAATTTAATTTAGATGCACAACTACATTGGTACTTTAAAGGCTAAGTTTTGGCCATAGTTTTTTAAAAAATGTAATTTATTACATCTTGAGATAAAATTAGTTTTTTTTAAGGAATGTATGGTTGAGGCATGTAGTGGGCATTAGGGCGGTTTTATAATTTATTTTTTAGGGATTAAGGTTTAGGGCATAGGGTTTAGGTTTAAGGACTTGTATATAATGTCTAATCATTTTATGTCATGTGAACCTAATTCTTACTACAAAAGATGATAATTGGGATTAAATCAATTGGTAATTAGAGAAATCTTAAGGTTTAAAATTTAGTGTATAGTGTTTAGGGTTTATGGTTTAGGGCTTAGTTTTTAATGTATATATGGTTTAGGGTACACAAAATCAATTGTTAAGATAATTGAGGATAATTTGAATCACTTGGATCCATTTGTGACTATATAATGTGTTTCTAAGTTGTCATTATACCCCATGCCATCATGCAAATTGAGTGAATTAGCCAAATGGGGTAATCAATCATGTGATTTATGCCAACCTAAGCCTTGTGAACTTAATTCTTAGTATAAATGATGTTAAGTTGACCTAAAATAATTGGTTCAAGGTTTAAAGAGTTTATAATTATGGTTTAGAGTTTAGGGATTAGGAACTTTAAGGATTAGGGCTTAGGGTATAGATTTTAGGGTATATAAGGTACAATAATGAAGTTGATTGGGGAAAATTTGAGCTCTTTGAACCTATATCTATGAGAAAAAATGTGATTTTGACCTCAATTATCCCCCACATCATCACAGATTGAGCCAATTAGGTCAATTAAGGTCTAATGAGTGATGTAATTTTAACTAGGTTCATCCCTATGAACCTAACTCTTACTATGTAGAAAGGATATTAATTGGGACTAAATTTATTGGTTTAGGGTCTAAAATTTAAAGGGTTTGGGGTTTAGGGATTATGGCTTAGGGTTTAAGGTATATGGTAAAGGGTTTATAGTTAAATTTAAATGGTACATGGTTTAAGGTTTAAGATACCAAATATAGGGTCCAATCACTAAGGTAATTGAAGAATGTTTGAGCTACTTATTCACTTATTTATGAAAATTACCTTCAAGTTTACATTTCTGATAAAAGTAGGGTCAGTTAAGCCATGTACATGTTGCATACATGTTATATAATCAATTGAGCCATAAATATGGTTTAGGGGCTCATTTTTACCTAGATCATGCCTCTAATTGCATAACTTGACTAATTAGATCAATTCATGATAGAATCAATATTTTAATTATACCCCAAATCATATCTTGCTCTTGAAGGGATTCAAATTAGCCTTAAATGCCTCCTCAATTAAATGAATCAACTCTTTGTTTAATTATATATGACATGGCATTAGGGTTAATTTCACTCCAAATCACATCATATACAATTTAAAATAGTTTCATGTGGCTCTTTTTGATCCTAATTACCTCCATAATTTAACTAATCAAAATTTGAATTCATTAGCTGATGATTTCAAGTTTATTTACCTCAAAACCACATTTTATGCATGTAGAACTTGCATATAATTAAATAATGTTTCTTTGCTTTAATCGAGATAATAAAATTGGAGTTTATCAACTCCCAAATCACATTTTATTGTCATGTATTTAAGTTGAATGGGCTCAAAATAGCCCCAATTTACTTCAAATGCACAACTACATTGGTACTCCAAAGGCTAAGTTTTGGCCATAGGTTTAAAAAATACATTTTATAGCATCTCATGATAAAATCAGTTATATCATAAGGCATGTATGATTGTGGCATGTAATGGGCATTAGGATATATTTCTTACAATTTATGTTTTAAGGATTAGGGATTAGGGAATAGGTTTTAGGTTTAGGGACTTGTATATAATGTCTAATCACTCTATTCCATGTGAGCCTAATTGTTACTACAGAGGATGTTGATTGGGACTAAATCATTTGGTAAATAGGGAAATTTTGTGGTTTATAATTTAGGGAATAATGTTTAGGGTTTAGGGCTTAGATTTAAATGTATATATGTATTAGGGTACATAAGGTCAATCACAAAGGTAATTGAGGACAATTTGAATCACTTGGACCCATTTGTGACTATAGAATGTGTTTTTATGTTATAATTATACCCCATGTCATCGTGTAAATTGAGTGAATAAATCAAATGGGGAAATTAGTTGTGTGATTTATGCCAAATTGAGCCTTGTGAACTTAATTCTTAGTCTAAATGATGTTAATTTGGGCTAAAATGATTGGTTTAAGGTTTAAAGAGTTTATATATTTGGTTTAGGGATTAGGGCTTAGGGTATAGGTTTTAGGGTATATAAGGTAAAATCATGATAGTGATTAGGGCAAATTTGAGCTCTTTGAACCTAGATATACGAGTTAAGAATGTGATTTTGGGCTCAATTATCCCCCACATCATTGTAGATTGAGCCAATTAAGTTAATTTTGGTAATGAGTCATGCAATTTTGCCCAAGTTCATCCTTGTGAGCCTAATTATTATTAGACATAAAGGATGTTAATTTGGGATAAATTTATTGGTTTAGGGTCTACAATTTAAAGGGTTTGGGTTTTAGGGCTTATGTCTTAAGATTTAAGGTAAAAAATATAGGTGTTAGGGTTCAAGTAAAATGAAATAGGGCTTAGGGTTTAAGATATCAGATATAGGGTTCAATCACTAAGGTGATTGAAGAAAATTTGAGTTGTTTATTCACTTATTTATGACAATTACCTAAACATGTTTGCATTTTTTATAAAAGTAGGGTTAGTTAAGCCATACATGTTTCATACATGTTATACAATTGATTGAGCCATTAATTTGGTTTAGAGGATCATTTTTTCCCAAATCATTCCCCTAATTGTAAACTTTGACTAATTAGATCAATTCATGATAGAATCAAACTTTTAATTTTGCCCCAAATCATATCATGCACTTTAAGGGGTTCAAATTGACCTTAAATGCCTCCTAAATTAAATGAATTAACTCTTTGGTTAATTATATATGACATGACATTAGGGTTAATTCAACTCCAAATCACATTGAATATACAATTTAAAATATGTTCACATGGCTCATTTTAACCCTAATTACTTCCAAAATTGAATTAATCAACATTTACATTCATTAGTTGATGAATTCAAGTTTATTGAGCTCAAAACCATATTCTATACATGTAAAACTTACATATAAATAAATTATGTTTCTTTTATTCAATCAATCTAATGGAATTGGAGTTGATCAACCCTCAAATCACATTTTACATTCATGTGATTAGGTTTAAGGGGCTTGAAATAACCCTAATTTACTTTAGATGCACAACTATATTGGTAGTCCAAAGGCTAAGTTTTGGACATAGGTTTAAAAAATGCATTTTATGACATCTCATTATAAAGTAAGTTATATTGTAAAAAATATAATGAGTTACACCTTAAAACTGCGTAATTATAAGTGGTCAAGCCAACATATTAAAATGCATACAATTTTTTTGAAGTCTAATGTGAACCATCACACCTTAATCCACTATCCAAGGTTAGGGACCTTTCCTGTATCACGTGAAATGACACCACTATTAGGGAGCTTAATAACATATAATGTCATATATAAAATTTTAGGTAAAGAGAAATGTTGGGTTTTTTAAGTGTTATGAATATATAACACCATCACATTATTAAGTAACATGATCATGTTATTAATGCAGTTAATAACATGATTGAGTTAATATTGTGATCGTGTTATTAACATGATCGCACTATTTTAATTTCAATTTAAATTGCATGTCTTTCGGATCAAGAATGAATTGGATTCTTGAGCCTAAGGCTTGAATCTAATAATCTACAGCTGAGTCCAAGAGTTACTATTAAAAATAACAAAATTTAACTTTGATCACCAAATACAGTATGAATTTCAATGTTAAAATTAAAAAACTTAACACTGTCATGACAAGGACGCTCTCCTCTTTCCAAAAATATGATTTTTATAAATTTTGGACTAATTTTAGTTTTCAAACTATGTTGATTTCTAAATATACCTTTTTTAGGCCACTACATGTAGCAAACATACATGCCTATAAATATTTATGTAATATTTTTTTCATTTATTCAAGTGAAGTCAGGTACATCACATGGATGACTATCCATTTTTTTGTTAGTTTTCAGGATCTATTTACTTACAAAATTCATAAAAGAGAAGTATTCATTGACAAAATATAAAAAAACATAGATCACAAACTAGAATATATTATATAAAGTTCCCCAAAAGGTTTAAAAGAATATTAAATGCTGCTAAAAAAATGGTGAGCCACATGGCCATCTATCTACTCTATTTTATAATAAAAAAACAAGAGTTCCTCATCAAATTTTAGATGTTTTACCTATTTATACTTAATCATTTAAAAAAAAACTTTAGTATTTTGGAAACTAGACTCAAAATGCTACATTTCATGTTCTTACACCATCTTCAAATTTGGAATGTAGATATCTTAATTATCTACACAAGTTCAAATTTTTGAAATTTCAAGAAAATCATGTCCATAGGTAGGCCAATTTTTATCCCCCAACTTTGTGCACTTACCCTATGGTAAGATGAAACATTATTATTTCATGTTTAACAAGATTTAAGGTTAATTTAGAGAAATTAAGGTAATGTTTTCTTTTTCAAAATATGAAGAATTAAGTGTATTTTGAGGTCTGTAACATGTTATAAGTTATGTCAAGGTTATTTCCTCCTCACATATGTTGGCCAAGGTTAGTTTTAACTTTAAAAAGTGGTGGGACCCTCCAAAGATCAATAAGCTAAAGTATAACATAGAAATACAACTGTTAAGAGCTTCTAAAGCATTGTTTCAACATGGAGGTGGTTAGTGGATGTTATTAATTAATGGTGTCATGTTTTTTATAGGATTTTAGGGTCGTATCAATATTATGGTAGTATTGGCAGGTTCAAACAATGTAAAAAATGTTTCATCTTCTCTATCGACTCCTTTGCAAGCTTGTGAAGGTCATTTCTAGATGTTCATTCCATCAAGAGAAAATGGAGTTGGATATAGTGATCTTTGGTATTAATATGGAACCCCATTCCCTCAATATCCCATGTATTATTTTTAGGTTATAGTTTCTTAACTTTATGAGCAATCATTAACAAGTTAATCAGCCCAAAACACTTTAAAAACCCATAGGAAGGGTTTTTCTTATTGTAATGTGTTTTCAAGAATAATGGATGAAAATATTTTTTTGGTTGAGATCGTAAGGGGTCTAAATATCCCTCTCACATCATCCTCCGTCATCATTAACATGTTTGAGCAACCACAAGGACAAAAATGCAATGCTTTTGTTGCTTCTTGAAAGCATCAGACAGGGTTTTGAGGCTGTGACATTATTAAACATGGATATGGTTATGTTTGATTTTAAAAATATTTGGGAAAACCTATATAAAACTTCTTCATACCTTATTTAAATACTAAATAGGTCAAAATATGAGTGTAAGACCATTTACAAGTAGATGGTGTAAGTTATAGACCTATATAATATGATTGCAATCATGGTTTGAGTTGGTTTTAAATGTTTTTAGTCTCAATTTTTTTTCAATAAAATCTCACAAAAATCCCAAAGTCCTTATATTAACTCTTCGGGTCTATTTCCACAATTGTGAAGAGTTTTTTGCACTTAAATGGACTCAAAGCCATCTACAAGACTCTCCATTAGGCCCATTAGAAAAATGATTTAAAGGAACATATAAAAGCCTTGTAATATGTATTTAATTTTTTTATTGATCATATAGGTGATTATAAGTGATAATAAATCTCAATCAAATAGCCCAAGAGCATCATCAAAGGGTAGATGATATACCTTGATAGATAGTGGTCTTATGTGCTTCAATGAGTCTTCAAATGCAACTAACCAAATAAATAGACCTATGAAAAAGGATGTAGTGGTATTAATGACATATTTCAAGACAAAATTCACTCCTAAATCCCATAAAACACTTCAATTGATACATTTAGTGTATGCAGAGTTAAAAATGTACACTTACAGCCTTCATGAACATGAAAGAAGGTTGTATAAACAAACATTATGGAGGTTTTGATTGACTAGCTTAGGTGAAGTTAGAATTGATACACTTCAGATTAGAAGATATAAGATTTGTATAAATATTAAACTAATAGACCAAACTCCCAATAAGTACTTTCAAAATGTACTTCTAGGTATGGGCCTAATGAATATGAATTTATTATTTACAAGTTGAATTAGGTGTGTGGGGGCATTTGGGAGATACATTTAAAAGAATATTTGTTTATAAAACTAATATGAAGGTTTTATGATACTATTTAAAGGTTAAAATGACGTAAATATGCATCATAAATGGCCTAAAACATAGAAAATACAAACTTACAGGTCTGTAGAATTGTAGGTCTACATTTTCAAGCAAGGAAGGTAGATTTTGTATGAAGTATGAGGTTTGAAGGATAAAAAATTTGATAGATAAAAAAATGTGATGATGTGAAGCTTTGTGTGGGTATTAAAATTGGTATTCATTTAAATAAACTTTAATTTTAACCATACAAACATATATCCTAAAGACTTACATGCCTATTAAAGGCTACATGTTCACTGTCAAGAATTGAAGAGAGTATGCAAGATTGGTAATGAGTTTAGAATTTTAATAAAAAATATATAAGTTTGGAGCTCATGATAATATATTAATATATATATATATATATATATATATATATATATATATATATATATATATATATATATATATATATGCATGAGTAATATTTTCATTTTTAGTAAATTTATCTTGAATAATGAATATGGAGCTTCATCTTCAATATGTAGTCTAGAGACCAAATGCACACTTGTAACCAAAGGTAGTTTTGGCATAAACATGAGAAGACAGAAGAAAGGCGGTGATTGTAATGAATTTATGAGGTGTGTGTGAGTCATAATAAGACTTAGGAAGTGTTTAACATGTTTTTAATATGATCAATAAGGACAAAAATACCTATAGCCATGACACCGTCCTAAAACATGCACATAATTGTGGAAATTTAAGTTAGATGGTTTTGAAGGTTGAAATTTCAAAACTAATGATTGGAAGAGTTGAGGAAGGTTGGGTAAGACCCAAAATAGTTTTTTTTTTAAATTTTTAAACACTTTAAAAATATCTATATAAATTTTTATTAACTCTCAGCCTCCTCAGGCATGTACTTTTGCAAACTAGGGATTGAAATCTTACAACTCACATAACTTGAATTCTAACACATGGAACTTCATGAAACGTTTCCAACAAACATTATTTGATGTTACCTAAAGTGTTTTTGTGGATTTTAGGTAGTAATTTATGGATTTATATGGTCTATAGGATTGTAGGATTGTATTAGGCATAATTGGGCCAAATTGGGAAAGATAGGCATTGAGAAAGTGGATCTGCCTTAGGATTCAAGCCATGAAACTTTAGGTGAAGTTGAAGGGGGAAAATGGGCACCTAAATATTCTCATAGTTTCCATATAAGTGATATTAATCTCTCAAAATAATGACCTTTGTACCAAAATAGAGCTACAAGGATTAGGCCTCTAAGAGAATAAATGTCAGAATGATGAAGAAAATTATAGAATAGAGGCAGAGAGATAATTTATTATGGATGTTCAATAGGTTTATAAGGTATTTATACCCAATAATATGAATTTATAATTCATAATAATAAGAGGTAGTTTCAAGAGATCAAGGGTAAGTCACCAAGATAAACATAACTCCTATGCCACCTTGATCAAGTTATCATCAAATGGAGCACACACATGTTGAAGAGAGACTTCATAACTATCCTTTGGTAGTTTTACCTCGATTATAACTTGTTTCATGATAAATTCATAGCTATCAATATCTCTCTCTCTCTCTCTCTCTCTCTCTCTCTCTCTCTCTCTCCTTCCTTCCCCTATATATATGCTTGATTTTGTCATTGTTTGGAATCCTTTTGATAGATATGACATAACCCTATCCAAATTAACACTTTTACTTTTCCTTTGAGATGAATAAAATTGATTTCTAACCTTCTCTTATGTTTTTAACCAGTGTATGCTTCATATCAGTTGATGAATGCTAGCGATGGTGTATGAAGCCTCCTCTCATTTGTCCTATCTCTTAACTATTTATAGGTGTTATTTATCCTTTCAAGTTGCATAGAGTGATTCCAATAGTCTTGTATAGATCAAAAGTTGAAGCATTCATTAGTATTTTTTTGACATCTTGATCAACACCTTGGTTTATGCATAAAGTTATAGCCTATATGTGAAACATTCATGTTTAGATACTCCATTTGATTTGTGTAATTATATTAAGTATTATTTCATGTTATTAG
>JARHVA010000087.1:3050000-3110000 GCA_037957365.1 Torreya grandis | reverse complement strand
TGTCCACCCTTCTTGGTGCACCCCTTAAGGCATATACTCAAAGAGATTGAGACTTGACAAGTTCATGCAAGATACAAAGTGTCAGTAATCAATAAAAGTTTGAAAATAGTATGTGTATACACATCCTATGATCACATTTAATGGTAGTGATTTTTTTTATGATGATTAAGATAAACACACTCTTTATTAAATCTTATATAAAAAAAACCTATGCAGAGTGTCATGATTGATAATTGGTCAAGTGAAAATGCATGTACAATGACACTTCTTCATACTCTTGAGTATACAAAACATGATTTATAATCTACATCAAAATTAGTTAAAGCATTTAATGGGCATACAAAAAATACTCTTGGGCATAAAATAATAACTCTTGAAGTTAGTTCATCAATAATGGATATTCCATTTATAGTATTACCAAGCATATGGGTATTTTTTTTATTAGGATGAACTTGGATATAAATGTTTCACATAGTGCCATATATAGTACATTGAAGTTTCAAATATATAAATTGTAATCAGGTGGAAAATATTTTAAGATTTCAATATGAGTACCATTTATAACCAGTGGTATCTCCTCCTCCTCCTCCAACACCACTATATCTGGTTATGGCACCTATTCAAAATTATTATAGAGAGACATTACTGCACCTATTCAAGAGCATAATACATAGATAGTTATTATACTTATATATAGTTTCTCTATATAGTTAGAGTTCAAAAGAAAGTGGTATACCCTCATAGAAAATAGGTTTCACATCAAATAGTTATTCAAAATTCAAAGTGACTGATCCATAAACTTTACATTGATTTAGTGTGCAAAAGTGTTTACTTTTGATCTTTTCATCAAGTCAAATAATTTCCTGAAACACTCAAGGAAACAAAACTAAATTTGACCTTTTAAATCATATTTATCTCGAACCCCAAAGTGCTCAATTTTTTGTTAATATGTCATATTTGAATAATTATGCATTTAATAATGATTAATAAATAAAATTAATCAAAATTTCATAAAAAGAATGCATGAATAAAATCAACTCTTGATAAGCACTTGATAACGGAGTTCGGCAATGCCTATGTCTCTAGGTTCACTTATAGTATGAACCAATCCATTTCCTTGAAAAGTGAGAACATGAATAACCCTCAAAATTGTTAAATGGAGACTCTAAGACTACATACAAATTGGCAATAAACCTTTAGAAAGTCTCATAACCCACAGACAGACCTTCCACCTTACTGTCATCACTGCAATCTCACAATCCTATGGATTTTCCACCAAAAGTATTGAAAGTAGACTTAAAAAATGGATTTAATAAAATTTTAATAGGTATTTCAACATAAAATTGATATCATCTTATATTTTAGGATAATTCCCTAGTTTACACCAAGAACTAAAAATGCCTCCAAGCCCTTCAAATCTTGAGATATATGCAAATTGGTCTAAATTTTGGCCAATACACAGTCTACCAAGGCTTGTAGTTAAATATAATTTCTTTCACCTTATATATTTTGTGATCTCATGGGTATAGTGGTAAAATATTTAGCCTTTTACCTAAAAAGGGCATGGTTCAAATCCCATGCCTTGCATTTTGTTTTCATCAAAATCCAAAATGCCACATTTGGGAGGTGATAATGTAAACAAGTCTTTAAATAGCCTTATATTCATGATATAATTTGTGGCTTAGGCCATGTATCATCTCTTCCTATGCCCACTAACCAATGTTATCATACACATTGGTATTTATATGTTTGGTGTGTCACGTCCCAGGCTTGGCATGGTGGTTATTTAAACTCATGGCATGTTGAACTTGGAATGTTGGAAGCTTGAGTGGTCAATGTGTTATCCTCGAATGATGTGCTCCATTCATGTAATTACTATACGCATAGAAATTTATATTGGAATGTTCTTTAACTTGGCCTATATCAATTATCTTGATCATGGAATAAAACCTTCTTAGTGTCGTGGCATTGATGGTAATTAACATGGTGAATTATAGTCAATAGGTGACTATTAATAAAATTTGACCATGGAGTAATATAGTGGTGGTAATCCACATGGTGGCTTGAGGACCCATCACATGGACCACTCATAGTTTGATACTTGTGTATGTCCAATTGAATGCTCCATAACTTTATTGATGATAGGGTCCTCCTTTGAGACAAAAGTATACTCCACTAGTTACGGTCCCCATAGCCAACCTTTTATGCCATTTACATATGAATGTCAAAGATGAAGTCAAAAAAACCTAAAAATTTTCTTGAAATTTCTGTGACATGTTGCCTCATAATTTTCCCACTTGGTGTGCTCAAATTATGCCACTTTTCACTTTACGACACCTATTTTGATTGAAACTTTGATGTGCAATATCTTGCATATACAGACTCAAAATTGATCCATTCAAATTATGCCAAAAAGGTCTTGACACATTCTACATCATGGAACTAGATTTTAAATTTTCTATGATGGTAATTTTTTATAGTTTGACCATATTTTACCACTTTTGACCAATTTTGATTGAAACTTGGACTGGCTGCACAAGGAGCATATGAGCTTCATTTTTTGCATTTTGCATACCGTTGGAAAGGTTTCAATGGGCCCTACGTAATGGTGAAATTTTTATTATACTTTGAGACATTTTAAATTTTTTCCTTTGGATCAATCCCCCATTAAGAAGGCTTTTTATCTAAAAAATTTGGTACTTGACTTGGTACTTCATGGCTCTAGCTCTTGGCAACTAGCTCTGACTCTAATGATCCCCTAGATGCTAGTCAATTTTGAAGATACTCTAATAGGTCTTATTGGTCTATTCAAGTTCCATAAATACACCTAAAATGCTTTCAACAACCAACTGATCACATCTTCTACAATCCTCTGCTACTACACAACCATCAATAACCTCTTCTATTGCATAGTCTTAATGGCCTCTATATAGAAGTATGTGTGTGGACCTAGTGCCTCCTGGGTCTACTAAACTATTTTCTTAGAATAAAAATTGATAGAAATAAGAATATCCTAATCTACATATACTATTTTTATTAGAAAATGTCTACCAAAATGTGAGAAGACACCTTGAGTATGATAAACCTATCACTCAATACTTCTCTACGGGTGACTTTCACAACATAACAAACTACAATTTTTATAATGCATGTATATATAGATACAAATAGTGCCCCTTGGGTCTTTAACAATTATGCATGATGTATGTCACAATATTACATGTATGGTTATTATTAATACATCCTAATTACCACATTATTTATGTTGGTTTTATGAGTATATACAAATGGATAAACCAAAATACTCAAAAGCCTTTGACTACCATCTAAGATTCATTACCAGCTATAGAATCCTAATGTGGGGTTGGATCCTTTAATAGTCACCCTATGGATCATCATGTGGCTCACCTTCAGGGTCTTGATGGTCACCTAGTATATATGAGTCTGATGTCTAATTGGAATCATCGTGACTAGGTCTAGAGACATGCCCCATCTCAAAATGCATGATCCAAGTGAAGATATATGCCATCATCTATGAAAGATGCTTATCGAGTGAAGAGATATAAGTTTCCTAGAACCATCTCATCCATCTCCAATGGGATGCTATTGAGAGTCACCATGTCTGAGAATTATCTCCCAACTACAAATCACAAGGTGCAATAACATGATGCCATTACTTAGATAATGCCATTCCATGTGCCAACTATTTTAGCATTCAATAGTGGACATGTTTACAAGCTCAATCAATGTACTACATCAGTGGTCACATAACCTATTCTGATATCTCCATCAAAAACAAGTCTGATGACACATTCCTCTAAAACAACTAGAATACTCTATCTAGATGATCTCATGGATCATAAGATAATATTTGGAGGTCTTGATGGTGTACTCTATTAAAATGGGGATTCTAAATGCTGATTGGTGTTTGGAATAGCAAGAGCCTTTCTTTTACCCATGTTCCTATATTGGAACCACTATGGTGCATGATCAAGATGTCATAACCAACAATGTTCTGCCATATGTACACTTCTTGAGGAATGACTAAAAATTGGACTAGCTAAAGTATTAGGATCATCTCGATGGAGTTTCCTCTGTCCTGACTCTTTTTCTAATTGATCAAAAAGATAATCTACTTTTTACTAGAGTTTGATGATCCACTGATCTTGTCTGTGTTGATGTGCACTTATGTTCACCACCATCATATTTAGTTCTACCATTCATTGTGTCTTCTCTCTTAGGTGTGACACAATCATTTGTATCTTTATGCCCAATAATAAAATTATCATGGGAAACTGCATCCATGGGTACGAATCCATGGCTTCAAGCATGTCCCAAATAGACACACTCACTATTTTTTTTTAGTGATTGATAAGAACCACTCTAATACTAAACCTAATCTATAAATTGTACACTGATTTAGTGCATAAAAGTGTTTACCTTGGATCCTTTCATCAAATCAAACAATTTATTGAAACACTCAAATAAATAATATTAAATTTGACCTTTTAATACATATTTATCTCAAACCTTGAAGTGCTCAATTTTTTGTTAATATGTCATATTTGACTAATTATACATTTAATAATGATTACTAAAAAAAATTAATCAAAATTGTGGAAAAAGAATGCACGAATAAAATTAACTCATGACAAGCACTTGATAATGGAGTTTGACAATGCCTACATATCTCGGTTTGCTTATAGTATGAACCGATCCATTTCCCTAAAAATAAAAAACATGGCCAACACTCACAATCATCAAATAAATACTCAAAGTCTGCATACAAATTGGCAATAGACCTTTAGAAAGTTCTAGAAGCCACAAACAAACCTTCCACTTGACTGCCATCAATGCAATTCCATAATTCTGTGTATTTCCCACCAAAAGATTCAAAAATGGACTTAAAAAGTGGCTTTAATAAAATCATCATAGGTATTTAAACATACCATTTAAATCATATTAGAGTCTAGGACAATTCCCTAGTTTACATCAAGAGCTAAAAATGCCTCCAAGCCCTTCAAATCTTGAGATATATGCAAACTAGTCTAAATTTTTGCCAATACATAGTCTGCCAAGGCTTGTAGTTAAATATAATTTTGTGAAATTTATATAGTGCTTAATATCATGGGTATAGTGGTAAAAGATTTATTCTATTACCTAAAAATGACATGGTTTGAATCCCATGCCTAGCATTTTGTTTTCATCAAAATCCAAAATCCCACATTTGGGAGGTGATAAGGTAAACAAGGCTTTAAATAGCCTTATCTTCATGATAGAGTTTGTGGATTAGGCCATGTATCACCTCTTTCTATTCCCACTCACCAATGTTAGTATACACATTGGTACTGCTATGTTTGGTGTGTCATATCCCAAGCTTGGCATGGTGGTTATTTGAACTTGTGACATGTTGAACTTGGAACATTAGCAGCTTGAATGGTCAATGTGTTATCCTTAGATGATGTGTTCCATTCATGGAATTAATGTAGGCATGTAACTTTCTATTAGAATGTTCTCAAACTTGTCTTGTAACAATTATCTCAATTGTGACATAGAACCTTCTTGGTGTCGTGGCATTCAGGGTAATTGACATGGTGAATTATAGTCAATAGGTGACTATTAATAAAATTTAACCATGTAATAATATAGTGGTGATAATCCATGTGGTGGCTTGAGGACCCACCATGTGGACCACTCATAATTTGACACTTTTTGATGTCCAACCAAATTTTCCATGGCTTTATCAGCAATAGGGTCCCCCTTTGAGAGAAAAGTAGACTCCATCAGTTATGGTCCCCATAGCCAGCCTTTTACGCCATCTACATATGCCTGTCAAAGACAAAGTTAAACAAACCCAAAAATTTTATCAAACTTGCTACCACATTTCACCTTGAAATTTGTCCACTTGGCATGCTCAAATTATTCCACTTCTTGTTTTGTGACACCTATTTTTGCCTGTTAACCTGTAACTTCAACGTGCAATATTTTGTGCATATGAACTCAAAATCAATCCATTTAAATTGTGCCAGAAAGCTATTGACAAGCTCTACATCATATAACTAGATTTGAAATGTTCTATGATGGTTAATTTTTGTAGTTTGACTATATTTTACCACCTTTGACCTATTTTGACCAAAACTTGGACTGGCTGCACAAGGAGCATACAAGCTTCATTTTCTACATTTCACATACCATTGGAAAGGTTTCAATGGGACATATGTAATGGTGAAAATTTTAGTCTACTTTGGGAACTTTTCTAAATTGTCCTCTGGATTAGTGACCTTCATCTTCTACAATGCATCCTAAGGTAATAAATTTTATAGTTTAGTCTTTTCCATAGTGAAAACATGTAGTGATACTTTCTCTTAATATACACCAAACTCCACTAAGACCTACATATTCTCAATTTAAACATCCTATAAAATATACTATGAGTAGTGATCAATACAAGTATGTTACAACACTTGATATCTTTTCTAATTTAGATTCATCCACATGTAGCACTTTACATTCACAAAAATTCACCATCCAACTCTATGATATATGCACTCACTATGGTCCTCCCATCGATGGGATCATAGGCTACTTTCCTTTCCATTCAAAAAAAAAAAAAAAAAACAGAAACAAATTTAATATTTTTTTTCAAAAACACAACAAAAATACAAAATTCCAAAAATACAAAAAGAAATCAAAATATTATAAGAAAACAAAAATTAGGACCTAAGTATGACACGTGTTGCTAGTTTATTGCTTTACATATGTTATTTTTCACATGTTTGATAGATATCATATTATTTTTCATACATAAATGAATTCAAAAGGTATATGAGTATGATACTTGTTCATGCTCATAAACATATATATTTTTCAAAGATTCAAAGGGCACGATACTTGTTCATGCACATATATACACTTTCAAAGTTCAAAAGGCATGATACTAATTCATTCTCATATACACTATAATACAATTTATAAATTCAAGTGAAATTGGTTCTTATTTCAATGAGGTCATGATGAGGACATGAATATTATTCATTATATTTTGATCATGCAAAAATAATATAGATTCGCCTGTAATTGTTTGATTTTTTCTATTATGAGTAATATATGTGTGAGTCTAGTGATACTCAATAACCTTGGAACTACCTCTGGTAAACTCATTATGTGGTTCCATTTTTCTAAAATGGATAATATATATTTGAGTCTAGAGACAATCAATGGCCTTGGTATTAATTCTAGTGAACCCATTGTGTGGCTTTATCTTTTATTATAGGTGATGTACATTAGAGTCTAGTGACACTCAACAGACTTGGCATCACTTATATCAAACCCATCATGGTTCCACCTTTTTGTATTAGTACAATGGATACTTTTACCCATTCATGAGATTTGTACTATGCGTATTTACAACTTAAGTGATTGATTATGTAATGACCCTTACTAGTAGGATCACTAAAACACTGATATTGCGTTATGGAATTTTGTCAAATAGTTGGTGGGATTACCAAAAATACAAATATTGCTTTATGGATTTTTGTCAAATAGTTGTTAAGCATTTAAATTATACTGCTGTAAGTGTAAACTAAATACGAAATTAATCCACTCAGCTCACTGATTCAAAAATTAGTGCCACTATATTTATTCAAAGAAATATAGATCCTTTTTACAATAGAATTCTACCTTCAGATTTCAACAAACATGGACATAATAATATCTTTTCTAAACTGAATATCAAGCTTGGCACATAAAATAATCTTTATTATAGATATGCAAGTGTAATTAAAACCTACTGCTGACAAAACCTGGTCTGTATGTTGCACCCAGAATGCTGACTGTATACTACTGTAAATACAGGCCATACTGTACGGACTGGTGCAACTTTGTATTAATTCTGGTCTCCTCCTGCAAGTGTCGATAATGCCCTATTATATTGGATGGCTAGTTGAAGCTAAACTAATCTCCCAATCATGTCGACTGATAACTCCTTAACTTCAAAAACTACAAAAATCTATGATCAAAAACACTTCTTGACAGGACACTTCACTTTCATACTAAATATAGTGACCCACGAACTCTGAATATACAGATCAGTCCCTTAATTTCTTACTCAAGAGGCACTTGTCGTGCTTATCAATGCCCCAACTCGCCCATTACTAGCTCTAGTAGGCATGGCTTTAGCAAGTGTAGAATGCTCCGACTGAGTGAAACATATAAACACTTGCATAACAAATGTTGTCAATACAATGCACACCGTCAACCAAATAGATCCTTGCCGACTACTTAGAAGGTGCTTCAAGAGTTTATATGCAGGCAGTGTTAGAAGTGATAACCATCCCAAAATCATGCTTTTTCCTCAAACCGTTTCAATGGGACTGAAACACAAATTACAGTCAACCCCAAATATTTGCATACTCACCAAAATAGACCTCCATTATCTTGAGAATGTTCTCCCAGCTAGGGCACTTCAATTGGATGTTCTTGTTGCTTTAACAAATAGCTGGAATGAAAGATTAGAACTCATTGCCATGGCTGCCATGAAATTCTTTAGATTATGCAATGTAAACCCTTGACCAAAACTTGTCGATGATGCCCAAATGAAGAAACTAAATGTTTCATCCTCAAAGTGCAATCCTTCAGATGATCTTTCACACCCTCAGTTATGCAATCACTTGAGAGGTATCATTCTCAAGGATTAGAATGAAAATTTGCAGACCATCAGGACTTACAAAATGCTCAAGAAGATTCAAATGATCAAAATAAACTTGGATATCAAATGAGAGACCCATGAGGTCTATTTAAGCACTTTTCAAAAATTCTAGAAGTTTTCGTAATACATCTTGGTAAAACATCATTATACTTTTTAAATAAAAAGTAATTTAATAAAATAAAAAAAATGCATCTAAATTTAAAAACATAACATTTGACCCTAAATAAATAAATATATTTTCTTCGAGAGCATAATGAGCCATCCCATCGCAAAAATGACTCTCTCATCACCACCATCTGCCTATGAGAGTCTAGAATAGGCAAATCCACGTGAAGTGTCATGTCATACTAGAGAGGGGACATGACAGTCTGCCCCTCTTGAAATTGCTTGGCCTCAAGCAATCTCAATGCGGATGCTGTAGAATGGCCTCACCTTCCCAATCTGTCCACTTAATCAAGTACTCTCTGATCACTCACCTGTGAAGCTGCTTCTCTCTGCTATCCAAGATGGATTCTAGAATTAACTTCCCCTCATTATCACAAAGCACCACATTCTGACCCAATGCCTTCTTGAGGTGAGATATATGGAATACATTATGCACTCTATCCGGCGGTCTGCCTGGTGGAATCTTGATGTATGCCTTCTCATCAAGATGATATTTAGCATTGTGTTACTCCTCAGGTGTAGGTATCAAGGTACAAATAGCTGCTCATTCTATATCATTATGTTTGGCTAGCCTCTCCATCCTCTTAAGTGTAATAGTCCTGTCATCACTATTACGAATAGCCTTCAGCACATGAGTTCTGCCATCTACCTCAAACTGCATCTCCATATCCTTAAGTCTCAGGGTAATCTCCTCCAATGAATGTAGCCACTGCATCCCAAGCACTATGTCCATGTCACCCATGTTGACCACATAATAATCTGCCTTGAACTCATAGTTGTTCAGGCGTAGAGGTAGATCACGTACCATCCTGTCACATCGAAGAGTATATCCATCAACCACCTTAACTTTCAGTCCCTCAAACTCCTTAGTGGTGAGTCCACGCCTCTTAGCAAAGCGTGCATCAATAAAGTTGTGCATGACACCAGTATCCATGAGTGTAATAACCTTTTGTCCAGCTAGGACACCTCTAATTCTGAAAGCACCCTCTCTCTGAATACTAGATAGACGTGCCTCTTGTAAATGTAAGTCTAGTTCCCCCTTTTATTCTACCTCCTGTTCCTGCTTTGCATCATCAAGATCATGGTACTCTGAGCTGTCTGAGTCTGAACCTTCATAATAAACCCACATCATCTTATTGGCCTTTCCCTTAGGCCTCATAGGGCAATCATGTCCAAACTCATAGGGATCCTTGCAATAGAAGCATAACTTCTTCTTACGCAGGTCATTGAGCATTTCCTTATTCAAAGGTGCAACTGACTTATCTTTTGTATCTTCATCCTTCTCTTTACCTTTATTGAAATCCTCTTTATTATCTTTGTTTGATGAAGAGCCTTTTGAACCGAACCTGTTTGCTGGTGCTGCAAGTTCCATACTTTGGCTTTTCTTCATGGCTTCCTAGAATGTGAGAGGATTAAAGGCCTTAACCCACCCTTTGAGTGGTTCAGTCAACCCTTCTATAAATATCATGACTATCCTACATTTTGAGATATCAGGTACCATTGCTGCTAATTTTTGGAAGTCATTAATATAAGTATCAAGTGAACCATGATGTTTTAATTGTGCTAGTTCATGGAAACTTACCTCAAGGTCTTTGACATCAAACCTTTCGATCAATCTATTGGTAAATTCCTCATAGGTAGTGATGTGGTTGTGTCCCAGAGTGACCAAACCATGATACCACCACTCGTGAGCAGCTCCTTCAAGGTGCAATGTAGCAAATCTTATGGCATCCTCCTCAAGCATTGGTCTTAGAGAAAGATAATTATCTAGTTTTTGAATCCAAGACCTAGCTGTACACCTGTTACTTCCATCATAGTTAGGCATAGAAATATTGCCAAGTGCTTGTCGATAATCATTCTTTGGCCAATGGTGATCATTTCTTCCTCCTCTCTTATTCTTCTAATTCATGAACTGGTCAAATGTCCATATTTGTTGCATATCAGGAGGGAGAGTGGTATACTCCAAGTAGGCTTGTCTAGCCTCCTCACCAAACAGAGTAGCTGGAGCAACATGTAACTATTCTTCCCTGGGTGTGAAAGTGGGAAAAAGAGGTCTAGAGGCTGATCCTCCAGCACGTTGTATGGACCTTTCCTCATTAACTCCACTATGCTCCACTATGTGCTGGTGACCTTGATCGGGAATGGCTTGCTGGTCCATTCTTGCCAATAAACGTGACATGACATCAAGCATGTTGTCAAATTTTCTTTCATCACTTGTCTCCCTATCTTCTTCTGCCATATTTTGAATTGATTTGCTGGTGTCCCTCAATGTTTCTGGCAATGTATCTTCTGTTATTTGAGGATTCTGATTTTGTTGTCTCCACTGCTCCCTGTTATGATATCTAATTTCTCTCTCACTCATCTGATATTTAATTGATCACAGGATGGCAGGATGATGGATCTGATACCACTATAATGACCCTTACTACTAGGATCACTAAAACACTGATATTGCATTATAGAATTTTGTCAAACAGTTGGTGGGATTACCAAAAATACAAATATTGCTTTATGGATTTTTGTCAAACAGCTGCTAAGCATTTAAACTATACTGCTGTAAGTGCAAACTAAATATGAAATTAATCCACTCAGCTCACTGATTCAAAAATTAGTGCCACTATATTTATTCGAAGAAATATAGATCCTTTTTACAATAGAATTCTACCTTCAGATTTCAACAAACATGGACAGAATAATATCTTTTCTAAACTGAATATCAAGCTTGGCACATAAAATAGTCTTTATTATAGATATGCAAGTGTAATTAGAACCTGCTGATGACAAAACATGGTCTGTATGTTGCACCCAGAATGCTGACTGTATACTGCTATAAATACAAGCCATACTATACGGACTGGTGTGACTTTGTATTAATTCTAGTCTCCTCCTGCAAGTGCCGATAATGCCCTCTTATATTGGATGGCCAGTTGAAGCTGAACTAATCTCCCAATCACGTCGACTGATAACTCCTTAGCTTCAAAAACTACGAAAATCTATGAGAAAAAACACTTCTTGACATGACACTTCACTTTCATACTAAATACAGTGACCCACGGACTCTGAATATATAGATTAGTCCCTTAGTTTCTTACTCAAGAGGCACTTGTCATGCTTATCGATGCCCCAACTCGCCCATTACTGGCTCTACTAGGCATGACTTTAACAGGTGTAGAACGCTCCGACTAAGTGAAATGTATAAACACTTACATAACAAATGTTGTTAATACAATGCCCACCATCAACCAAATAGATCCTTTTCGACTGCTTAGAAGGTGCTTCAAGAGTTTATATGCAGGTAGTGTTAGAAGCGATAACCATCCCAAAATCACACTTTTTCCTCAAACCGTTTCAATGGGATTGAAACACAAATTACAGTCAATCCCAAATATTTGCATACTCACCAAAATAGACCTCCATTGTCTTGAGAATGTTCTCCCAGCTAGGGCGCTTCAATTGGATGTTCTTGTTGCTTCAAAAAATAGCTGGAATGAAAGATTAGAACTCATTGCCATGGCTGCCATGAAAGTCTTCAGATTATGCAATGTAAACCCTTAACCAAAACTTGTCGATGATGCCCAAATGAAGAAACTGAATGTTTCCTCCTTAAAGTTCAACCCTTCAGATGATCTTTCACACCCTCAGTTATGCAATCACTTGAGAGGTATCATTCTCAAGGATTAGACTGAAAATTTGTAGACCATCAGGACTTACAAAATGCTCAAGAAGATTCAAATGATCAAAATAAACTTGGATATCAAATGAGAGACCCATGAGGTCTATTTAAGCACTTTTCAGAAATTCTAGAAGTTTCCGTAATACATCTTAGTAAAACATCATTATAATTTTTAAATAAAAAGTAATTTAATAAAATAAAAAAAATGCATCTAAATTTAAAAACATAACATTTGACCCCAAATAAATAAATATATTTTCTTCGAGAGCATTATGAGCCATCCCATCGCAAAAATGACTCTCTCATCACCGCCATCTACCTACGAGAGTCTGGAATAGGCAAATCCATGTGAAGTGTCATGTCATACTAGAGAGGGGACATGATAGATTAGTTATTCAAAATTGGGACTTTATCACTTTTAATTAACCAATTATTCAACATGAGCAACCATCTCTCCAAGTGATTCTATAAGGGGTCATGTTTCTGCCATGTTTCATAATGATTTTTTAGGTTACAAGGAAGTGTCATCTCCTTAAATGTATACTTATTCCTTGATCTATTTTCAATTTTAAAAATTTCAAAGTTCAAACTTTTCATTTTTTCAAAAATGGATACTTCATGTACTATTGTAGGGTATGATAATATGATTTACCTACACAATTATAGTATCCTATCAAATAAAAAGTGTATTTTTCACAATAATATTTAATTATTTCTCATTTACTCTAGCAATTTCATTACTAGAATAAATAAGGGACAAATTTAGACACCTAAATCTAGTCATATGTATTTGAAAATGTTAATTCTTGAACCACTTGACATGCACCCAAATACATGACTCATGTTCATCACTCCTCTAAGAAATTTATCTATATGTGGGCTTGACCCTCTATTATCCATCACTACTACAAAACTTTCCAATTTGATACTCAAACCCTATATTACATTAATCTTAGGATACCTTCAACTTAGGACTATTATCCCTTATATTTTGAGACAAGTCTGCATTAGGCAGACAGGTCCATTATCATAGACTTGTCTACCTAGAGTGGCCTTATCCCCACGCCACATAGATGCTAGTTTCCAAATTATAAATATTATTTTTAGTCTTCTCACACATTTCATAAGGTTGTATAAACAAAATTATCAAAAGGTTTCAGTATAAATACAAATAGAATGTGATTCACTATTCTTAGATTGGTACTATCTATTAAGAACTTACACTATGCTACACATTGAGAAAATATGCCCTATTATTAACAAATTAAAGATCATTCACAAGAAGAAATAATATTCCAAGTCTAAATCATCTCAAATAAAGTCAAGATTTAAAAGATAAGTAGTATATCTAGAGTCCACATAAAGTGTTGAAAGCTTCTAGTTGTAACTGTGTAAGTGATTTTGAATCAACATTTCAGGTCACACTCTATGAACCATCATCAATATAAGGAAGAATGATAATATAAAGATGAGTAATTAAAAACATAGGTATATTTATTCATTCATATTTATAATGAATCTTTTATTATTCTTACAATAATTTTTAGTTATGAAGCTTTTGTCATGTTTTATATCCATCTTTTATTGTTTCTCATTTTGGGTATTTTTATACATATATTTGAATGCTTTATATTATTTTAGTTTATTATTTTAAGTTTTTAATGGAATTTATTATCCTAAAAATGATTGAATAAATAGACACAAGTCTTTAATTAATCATCTTTATATTATCATTCTTCCTCATCTTGATGATGGTTCACAGAGTGTGATTTAAAACGTTGATTTAAAAACACTTACATTAGTTACAACTAGAAAATTAAAACATAAACCAAGATTTATCATTTTTAAATATTAAATCCATATTTATAGCCACATACATATAGTCAATGAGAATAACTACACAATCACTATAGCTGCATACATAACAGAATTGCAATATCTCAACACAAGCAATAAACATGGGCATAAAAGGTAGAAAAGTCATTATTTTATCATAGTTAACATGGAAAAGCATAAAACCAAAATACATAATTGACCTATGTTTTTTTCTAGGGAGCATATTCCTATCTATGAAAATTATCAGATTCTTCTTATGATCTTGCACTATCAATGTTTTCTCTTTATTTTCTTTTCACAATCAGACATCAGTCATAGTTGACTTGGACAAGTTCATAGTCAATAGAAATGATCATCATTTGTTGCTCTCTAGGGAGAGTAGACTTATCCAAAAGAATATTAAAATTATATTCTTAATTTTGAATAACCATAGGCCTGTCTTTTTCTAATTTCCACTATCAAATATCTAAAATAGTCAATCAGGAATTGCATCTAAGCTAAGTTAATTTCTTTCTAATGTTTTTTAAAAGTATCATGTTTCCATATTTAGTAAGTTCTAATAATCATTGTTAATAATCATATATATTATCATTCTAATATTTTAAAGTTTTATATATATTAAAAACATTTTATTTGTTAAATTAAAAACATGGTAAAACACCAAGGAAATAGGCATATAAGTGTTGTGTCAATAATATATGGAAATTAAATATATATTAATAAACGTGAAATAGATTCATGATAGAAATTGTGGAATCACACAAAATAGAAGCATGCATGATAGAAATCATGGAATCAATATTAGAAATAGTGATATATGTATCTATACACACATACACACAATATCGTGATCATGAATCACACTAACACCCAAGACATGACTCAAATATGAATTGAATCCTATTTGAAAAGGACACCACAAGTGTTACATGGAATATAGGTTCCTCTGACGTAAATGATACATGAAGTCACAAAATATATTAAATCCAATCATAGGACATGAAATTTAACACACATTAATGATCACATAATCTAATAAACATTAGTCCACACAAGAAATCAATGTCATCATCTAGTATTGTAAAACATAATTGTCATAGGAAATAACACCCTAAAAATTATATGTAAGAGAAATTAAAATGTATAATATATGATGATCAATGGATTAGTATAAAAATATAAAACCTAATCTAAGTGTGCAAATATGCCCCCCATTTTAGGCATTTACCCAATGTATTAAGGTAGCCTCTATATGTAATGAATGTCATGAATATATATACCAATGTATCATAAGCAACCTATTATAGACACTCATATTTGATATAAGATAATTGAAAATGTGTAATTTGACTAGTATCCAACATACTTGACTTATGCTCACATACATGAATCTTGTTCACCTTTCCTAATAACCATTTATCCATATGTGGGCTTGACCTTACTGAATTACCATTATTGCTCCACATAATCTTATAAGTCGCTATATGAATAAATTAACATCATTCTTAGACTATTTCTTAACCTCAGGTCATTATTCCTTCTTTTTAAACAATTTTTCACCTTCATGCACTTGTCCACATAGGGTGGACCTATCACCATGCCATTTAAAGGCTACTTTAACAAACTTAATTTTTTCATTTGGGTCAACTTGTTGACCATTTTTGGTCACCATGAAGGATAAACATCCATTTTCAATTTAGGGTTCAATGGTCATATAGGTTTTCAAGGCTCAGTCAAAGATTAAAATAAAATGAGGTCAAAGAGGGAATACTCATACTTGAAAAAATTGGTGAATTCTCAGCTTCCCAAGCATTTTAGGCTAATGCAATTTACTCCTAGAGCTTGTAGGAGTTAAATAAAAAAATACAACCATTTAAGGATTTTTTCTAGTGACAACTTCAAAAGGAAATGAGTTCAAACTCTATAGGTCTTAGTGATGTCTTGATGGCTTCTCATTTATCAATCACAATAGGACTCTGGTCCAATGAAATGGCACCATGTGATAATCATTCTCATCTCTTAGTGACCTATACCTCATTCAAAAAACTTTCGACACTTAGCCTATTTTTCAAAAGTTGATCGATGCCACATGTCAATCTCTTAGTGGTCTTAAGCCCTTTGAAATTAATTTTTGACACTTAATGCCACATCAATAAGGAAATAAGAAAGCGAGATGATTCTATGTGTTATAATCTTAACAACTTAGATTTCAAGAACCATCTATATAGTTCAAAGACCTCAAGGTTAGTAGGTTAGAGAGATGATTCCATATGGCATAATTCCACTAATTTTCTCTCCCAGAGATTTCTATGCAACTTAGAGAAATATCAGATCCTCAATCTAGAAGGTGAGTAGGATGACACCATGTGGTATAATCCTATTATTCTATAACCTCAGGGTGGTTTGTACAAACACAACATTATGTTAGAAAAAAAGTGAGCAATATGACACCACATGGTGAAATCTCTCTTTAATGCATAGAGAACAATCAATAAGACTCATCAATCTCTTGAGGTGGTAGAATTATTAGCCTTGTCAAAACCTAACCCAAGCAAGGAATGCCACATCAACCAATTTTTATATATGTTTGTATCTTATACCTAACAAAAGTGATTGGGTGAAAAAGGTAGATCATGGATTGAATGACACTATGATAAATGGAAATGGTAGAATAATATTGGGCACATTATGGTATAATATCAACCAATGGGAGATGGGCACATTGTGGTATAATATCAACAAGTGGTGGTTCCACTAGCAATCCTGACCCATTTCATAGTGTGACATGGGGACCAATCTTGAGTTAACACATGGCACAATCAGTGAATGAGATTTGAGCATAAATGGTCTTTCAAGACCATATAATTATGTGAATAATCTTCATTATAAATTTATTTTATTTTCTTCCCCTTACAAATATGGGACAAAATTCCTATGGTGAATTTAACAAGCTCAAGGTAAGGATAACTTGAGCTTGGATGGAATCATTATAAGGAAACTAATTTTCTCTAATATCCCATCTCAAAGTATACGAGATAAAATTGGGGGTTATATTGATCTTAATCTTAGTGGGATGAATATCTCACCAAGGATCATAGGAAGCTTAGATGGGTCACCACATGAAATTTAGGGATGAACCCAAGTTAACTATGTAAGTTAGAATAATCAACTAAGTGTTATGCAAGTTATAATAATTGACTAAGTGTTGTACATGGATCCCAAGGGGGAATGCACTTGCACAAGTAAAAAAATTCTCATAATTATCCTAATGTCAACATGTAGCTAGAACCCACCATTGAGGAGATTATTAGCATTTATATTGGAATTGGCTCAGACTAATTTGATGGCCTGTCTTGCTCATTCAGACTTAAATTCATGAGTAGGTTGTGTAGCTACATTAACTCACATAATCAATGGTAAATGGGGTGGTATGACATGTAAATAATTTTTCATCTCAACTTTAATTAGAAAAATGGTGAGAGGGTAATGGAATCTATCTCCATTCATCATGGAAGCGAGTGAGAATGGAGAACATATAGAAGATAAGTTATATGTTTAGGAAGACATGGTAGGTAGTTATGTATGTATGCCTATAGAAATATTGAGGGGATTCCCACTTCCCTAAACCCTTCCTTGATCATCATCACAAAATTTTAACCACCTCGATAGTGGATAAGATTGAATCAAACCCAAACTCTAAATAGTTTGCCTACTTAAATATGTAGGCTTGTCATTATGAAGGGACCCTTTTTTTAGCATAAAAATGATACAAAAATTAGCTCATCCTTGATCCCTATTTTGGGTATGAATGAAATATTCCATTTTATAACTCTAGATTTGAGCCTTTTGAATCAATATAACCTAAAATTTACTTTCTGTGATACTCATAAAGTTGTCGGTCATTGGACTAGGGATTGTTGTAACATCCCCAGTGGGATCTACTTAGAAATATGTGATTTTTAAAGATTTTAATCAACATAATCCTTAATTAAATTTCACCAAAATAACCTAATTAGTGATCTATATAAACACTCTATGTATATTAACTATAAAATAAGCATCTGACATTTATCCATCATTGATCACTATCATTAGATGAAACACAACATAACTGAATATAAAAAGTAATTGTAGATTTCTAGTTGTGACTAGTACAAACATGCATCCCTTGATATCATGGTTTAATAATTAAATTAATTACATCTCATCAACTATAACATTTCAATAATAATAAATACAATATATAAAGCTCCATGGAGTATGAGTTCCTTGAACTCTAGTATCTATGGCAATCTCAAGTGTAGTCTCCAAATAAGTACTATTGTGGGGAGGGAGAGATTCATCTAAGAAATTTTACACATCAAACATAGACCATCGATCCCTTACTCAATCCCTCATTAGTTAATATCCCTCCCTTCACATATGAGTAGATAATGATGATGTGGGAATCTAGAGATATAATCTAGTAACCGTGTGTTGTATGATTTCTAATAACATGCAATTTATCATTAAGAAATATGTTCTAACATGATATTGCACAAACATGTAAATCATACATATGAAATGATAATGTTTAACTAAATATTAATTTGGCCAAAGTTTTTAATATTTATTGATCTCTAGGATTATTCAAAATCATACACACCACTTGATTGGATTATCTTCATTTGGCATTGGTGACACTAGTAAGCTAGTGAAGTTTGTCTTACTACTTACCTAGTACCAACATGAGATTAAGTTAATATAAATATAACCAATAGATTCATATTAATTAATTCTTTATAAAAGGTATACGACATTCTAAACACAAGAATAATCTAAATGCATATGTTTAGTCTATCAAATATATAAATGAATCTACACTATATTATTTATCACATAAATAATAATAAACATAATAAGTACTATCTATACCAATCAGGTATAATCTATATATAGATTACAAATTTCTAATTTACATAATTAGATACAAATGTATTGTATATTATATGGTAAGCACTAATGTCACAGTCCATCATTTTCATGTACACACTACTCGCTTTCAAACAATTAGTCATAACAAGAAAGTCATAATGTTTACAATAACATTATCTTTCATTTAAGCAACTTGCTATATTTTTAGGAGGCTGTATGTATAGTGTACAATCCCTCAAAAATATATGGATTAGTTTTTAACAAAAAATAACTATAAATGTAAGCACACCTCCCAATGTACTCATATAAACTATATATGATTAAGAACTTGTACATATTAATATTCTCATAGTATGCACCACACAAGTTTTCAATAACATATAGATATTGTATGTGAATGCCAATAGTCATTTATAACTCTAATCAAGGTTTTCATAAGGTTTCAACAATCATTTAACATAATCTATTGATGATAAAATTATGAGATGTTAGTATTCCCATAATATTAATGAACATAGTATTATATATATTAGATTATCCATATCAAATCACCAACTAGATATAATATGTGTCACTCACATAGTTTTCTTATAACAATCTACATATAAAGATCCCCATTTATTATGATTAATGAAAGTCATATTGATACTCTAATTATGTATATACAACATAATAAATAAATCACTCTTAAGGATATTTATAGATAATACACTATCTATACAACACAAAAAAAATATAAATGGTATGATTAGTACATATAATGTTGCCTTATATATTTTTTTCCATTTCCTAATTTTGATACTATGTTCCATTGTATGTACATATAGTTAAAAATTATCCCCCTTTTATTTTATAAAAAATGTAATCCATTTTCACATAGTCGCCCTTTAACATGTAATATCGATATGATATTTTTAGACTAATATATAGGATCAGTTAATAATCATTCCACATATATATACAAATTCATAATTCATATTGTATATATTAAGTCTTATATATAAGTTCAAAATCATTCAATCATAGCTATCTTATATGAAAGTAATATAGTATTATATATATTACATTTTACTATATATATTATTTTTATGCTAGTAAATTACTTAAATAAACTCATATATATTACATACATTAACATATAAGTATGAAGCATCCTAGTCCTTATGTATATAGATGCATGTTGAAACATCCCCTAACCAAGTAAGCTTATTTTTTATTTTATTTTCATGTCACCCTACAAGTTTGTGTAGATCAAATAAGAATGTAGGGCTAGGAATATTCATGACAACTCTCATTTTGAGCTAAATCCTAAAAATGATGTACCTTATGTTATTTTTTTAGACATATATGCATAAGTGGGATGATGTTTAATGGTGAGGAGATTTACACAAAGTTGTAGAATTTATATTTTATACATTCAAAATATGTACAAAATGATGTGGTAGAGAAGGGAAAGAGAATCATTCATCCACCACCATACTAAGAAGTCAAAATTTGCATTTGGATTGGTAAACATGTCTCTTGGAAAGAGATGACTTGTTTGATTGACTGGGCATTTAACAAAATTTAAATGTATAGTAAACATCATTATAGATAAAATAAATGAATAATAGAACAAAAGTATATAGGCACCATCACTAATAAAATAAATGAAAAATAAACCAAATGTATGCAATCACTTCAAATATTAGTTTGATATTAATAACTATATCAAACTAATTACTAACCTAGAGTTATTTATATTCATCAGTGATATCAAATAAATGTGGAAATCAAAACAATATACTATAAAGTCATATACTGGTCAATTGCAGGGTATTGTTGATCATGTGTTACTTGCAAGAGTGATATTAATTACTTGATTATTAATAGCTAGGATCATATGAAGTTAAAGGTAATCACTATATAGGATATAGTTAATTGTAAGGTTTTGAATCACTCATTCCCAATAGTGATCATTTATTCACTATATATATACATATATATACATATATATATATATATATGTATATATATATATATATATATATGTACATATATATGTATATATATACATATATATGTATATATATACATATATATGTATACATATACATATATATGTATACATACACACACACACACACACACACACACACACACACACACATATATATATATATATATATATATATATATATGTATGTATATATATAGTCAATGTTATACTCAGATCATTATACATATTTATAATCACTATATAATTGTATACATAATTAGTATATATCCTTAAGGTTGATTTACACACAGTTTGTATATTTATAGTTTCATAGTCTGGGCAGATAAATTATATATATAAACAACCTTATATATCCATTACCATGACCTGATTAACAAAGGGCACCATATTATTAGATATGTGTTCATGGTTTTAAGATCCCCTACCCCCATTCATTTATATTTAAAACACACATAGCTCGCTATATACATATGCATTTCAAACACTTAATGAACACATAATTTTATTAGAAAATTCCACACAAAATTTTAATGACTTCACATAACTGGAAAAATCATATGAAATGCACATGTTATAGAGTTCCTTTGCTCGGCTTAGTCTCTCTCTTCCTCAACATGTTACTACACCTTTCTCTGCTTCATCCTCTACACCTTTCCTTCTCCCCTTGTGCTCCAAACTTCCTTTTATTCTCTTATTCTTATATGCCCTACTCTCTCCTCCTCCAATTGCAATCCCCCTCTATCTTTTCTTTTATTGAATGACACTCTTTTTATTTTTAAAAAAAAGGCTTATCTTCTTTAAATCCATTTTTTTTTAAAAAAAAATTTTATTTATGTTTTTCTATTTATTTTAAAGCTTGATATTTTTTTTTATTCAATGATTTATATATTTTTCTAAAAAATTTCCATAAGCCACTAAATCTTCAACTTTTCACAAATTTGCCTTAAAAAAACTAAAAATCTTTGTTTTATGTTATTTACAACATAGATGCCATAAAATACAATTTATTTGCTTATTTTATTTGTTTTACCCCCTGTATGAAAATTTTTACTATTTTTATTTTATTATAATACATTTACTAATTATCACAAAATTGATTTATTTGCTATTAACTTAGCATAGGTAAATAATTATCAATATGACTAATGTATGTAAATTATATTCGTTTATTATATACATACATCTATAACATCCAGTTATTCTAATACTCTAATATAAGAATTATTTATTTTTGTATTTACATTATTCTTCTATTATATAACTATAAACACATTTAATTTTCCATAATGCAATCACATGAGATTAAATCCACATAATCGATAAATTGAGCTAACACACAACTCATATGCATAAAGGATTATCTAAATGTAGATAAAAAAAGAATGTACTAATGTTAATAATTTAAGCAATGCATATAATATGTACTATCTAAAGTGGTGTGTGTAGGGGTTTTAGTTGTTCCTCTATCATCCCCCAATAAATCCATCTATGTCACTCTCTTTTATGATTCTCTCCCTCTATCATGCTCTAAGGGATGAATCTCTCCTATGCCAAACTCACAATAAGCAGGTAGTTAGTTTATAACATTGTGACATATATATGATAAAATATTTTTGAAATAACAAATCATCATGATCAAAATATAAATAATATACAATATAACTAACTCACAGTAGTGCAATCATGACATCAAAGCAACATACATGTGTCCCATAACAGTATATGACTAATAGCTTAGTTAGTAATAATCAAATTAAAATACCATCTATGGAAAATCCATAGATAATCAAGTATGTTTGCTTAGTGAGGAATCCGGATGTTACAATTATCCACCACACCAACCTTCCTTGACTTATGTTTCCACTTCATCTATTAGTGCAACCACCAAAACTATTAATAGGGACACCTATTTATTCAATGACACAGATAATCATTCCTCTACTCATTATCATAAGCTTTGATAATATATAAACACCTTACATCATACTCTTACTTAGATTACAAATAAGGCTATACCTCCCCTAAAATTATTACCTAAGTATATTCCCAAATATGGAGAGGTATATTGTTTGTGGCACGAATGTGGTACCCATCACACTGATCATTACCACATCCTTTATAAACATCTAATAGATGACCTTATGACCATTCCTACACCTAGTATTCCTCATCCCATAGGTCACCCTCACAAGAAGACTCCTCCTTCTTCTCCCATGGCTTCTCCACCTATTTCGCCTTCTCCATCCATGGTTCCTCCACCTGTGGATCATCCTTCACTTATGGCCCCTTCTCCACTAGTAACTCCTTCATGTCCCACATATTCAACTCTTATTATTTCTCATGAGTATATAATTCATGATGGCCCTAATGAAAATGATACTTCAAGCATGTATACATTTTATGTCAAATATATTTTTTGAGAAGTATTTTCCTAGCTTTATCTGAAGATCAATGAGACCCTCACTACATTTAGAGTTTAACTTCATAGATATTTATCAGATGTTATGGACAATGTTTGTGGATAAATATACCAGTATTTATGAACATGGCATGGTGTTCCTTCACTTTTTTATTTATTTTGGATTGGATTTTTGCTATAAAATTTATATTTATCTACTTTATATCATTTGACATTGTGTCAAATTATTATCTACATTAGATGTCTACTTATATTTTGCACTACATGTTGTCTATGATGTGATTTCCTTTCTTATGCTCTCTGATGGATTATTTTCATGATTAAATGTTTTATTTTCTTCTTGAGTTCATTTTTTATGGATATCATATCTTTCTCATTTTTTTTTATACCTTATCTCTATAACACGGATAATTATTATTGTGACTTGGTTATACAAACCTTTCTCCCCTTCGTTATTCCTTATTTATCATGTGATCAGTTAGAAAACAAGTCATCTCATTATATTTTCATTTTTATAGTCCAATTTGGATCTCCCTTTATTCCCCTTATCTTCCTTTCACACACTAAACATACACATGGTTGCAAATTTAGATAACATGCTGGTTTATAGGTAAACCTAAGTTTTTTAGTCAATCATGTCTTTAGATACTTATCTTTATTTAGCCAAAGTTTAAGGCTCATTCATATGTATCACTTTATATCTCATGATTGGTCATTCCAAGTCCATATAAAGATATAATATTAAAAGATCTAACAATTCAAAAGTCAAATAATTTTAACAAAAGGAAATGATAAAAAATATAGCAGTAAATTTTTTAAAAGTCATATCACACTAAAATATGTGATTCATATCACATCTTCCTTTTCTAATCAAATCTCAAACTCCATAGTTGGCCTTATGATATATTCAAGGTCTATTGGGGTGTAGTAGGCTAGTATATTGGGAAAGGAGAATTAATTTTTTTTTAGTGCTACATATTTTCTCACACAAGTACCCAATCTTTGTAGTAGATTGATAACTCTATAAGAAGTCCTGAGGAATGAGGAACACATTGTGGGAAGATAGGTCCATTTTAATTTTATTTTTCAAAAAAATCAAAATGAGTTGATCTTAGTATCTCACTTATCTTCTTATACAACTTTGTGCTTACAGTGAATGGGTATCCTTTATCTATTGATGGTCACTAGTCACTTAGTGTCTTTCTCTATCCTTTTTGTGCCTCATGTTTCTTAAGGTCTTCTCATTGATGCCTAAATTGTGATTTTTACATTCCCTCTTTCATTTCTCACCATACTAATATGTCCCCTTGATAAATATTATTTTGTTCACTGATCACTCCCCTAGGGATCCCATTTATGAGTTATAGTGTAAGACCTTGGATAGGACCATGCCATCCTTACAAATAGCCAAATTACCATTCCAAACATACCCTTTACCATATTTATTATTATTTTCCACCTCATTGGTTTTCCATTTATGAGTTATAGTGTAATACCATGGATATGACCAATCCTTCCTCACAAAAGTTTCTAATACCTAAGTCATAATGAAATTACATGTGTCAAATTTATGATCAACAATGATTGATTATAGTGTAAGACCTTAGATAGGACTATACCATCCTCAAAAATCACCAAATTACCATTAAAAACATCCCATTTACCATATTTATTATTATTTTCCACCTTATTGGTTTTCCCTTTATGAGTTATAGTGTAAGACCATGGATAGGACCAATCCTTCCTCACAAACATTTCTAATACCCAAGTCACAATGAAATTACATGTGTCAAATTTATGATCAACAATGATTGATTATGAGTTACATGTCATTGACATGCTTCTCATCTTGATATAGTATTTTTTATTCCTACTCTACTAATTTTTCACTTTTATCTTCTTAATTTTTGTTTACATTTAAGAATACAACCACTTTTATTAAATTTTTCATACTTCCCAACTTGAATTAGTGTGATCAATTTAAGTCCATTTTTCCAATTTTATTTTTCTTTTATATTTCTCAAGATGATTTAGTACAATTTATTGACTTAATTGTTTTATTTGTATACCATTTATCTTTCATGTGCCTTCCATTTCATTACATTAATTTCATATTTCCCAATGTGATATAGTTTGATTTTACTTGTTTTAATTTGGTGAAAAAAATGTACATGGTTTAAAAAGATTTTGTTACTTTTTACCATTTTTTGGTTTATTATACTTAGTCATCTTTTGTTCTTACACAATTACCATCATGATATAGTGTGTAGTCTATTTGTTTTTTATTAAGTATAATTTTATAAATCTTTTTTTTGCCCTTTTCTTTTTAACCATGCATTTGTATCACATAATGCTAGAAAAGAAAGCACTCCACATATATTTTCCATCACATATAAAATAAATAGAAAAATACATATGCTAAAATGAAATTTATCCATGCATCAACAACCACAACCAAATACAACTCATGAGATCAAATCCAACTATCAAAATCAATATCTATATATATTGTGTGTTTTATACAATATAACAATACACCAATAAAAAATGCACAACTCTAACTCTATGGCTAGATTCCATCATGCCTATCTTGTGGCCTAGCCACACTACTCATAGATTCCTGGGACTATCCCCTCTAAATAGTGCACTGTAAAGAGGTAGTCCATGATTTTAATCATGATACCTATCCCTATAGGTTGGCCACTTAGGCCCATACCTATCTAAGATGGGCCATGGTATCCATATGTGTGGCTCTCTCCTAAAATATTTCCTACGAAACCTATGCCTCTCTTACTCCCACCCATGCCTATGGTTACAATATATCCCCACATGTATGGAACTACCTCACAACCTCCCCCACTAGTCTAAACTAGCCTACTTGAGCTAGGGCAGATGGTACCATAGGATCATCTATCATAGTGGGGTCATATGGTGCCAACACTCGATCCAAAATGTCATGTGCAAAACTATGACTAGGGATCCCCATATGATCTCCTTTATTTTAGTATATGAAAAACCAAAACTAGATAAATATCAGATCACATATATATCTCAAAGTCTATCTATCTACTACAATTATATGTAACTAGTATATTATAACAAAAAATTAAATAAAACTTAAAATTATAACATTTCTCACTAGTCCCAGTGCCACAAACCACCATCTCCCTATTTGATCACCCACTAAGTATGGTCTCTCCATCTACTTTTCCCCCAAGCACCTCATCTATTGATCATCTCCATATCAATGCAAATCCAAGAGTCACCACTCGTGCACACTATGAGACTCTATTTAGAGGTGCCTCTATTAACCAACTCTATCTTAGACTGACTACCTGGTCATCCTCTATAGCTACTCTTGCATGTGCCCACTCTCATTGATGGTTATTCCATCTATGGTGTGGCCTAGGTGTTCACTTCTCCTCTTATAGTAGTGCCTAGTCTAGTACCTACTACAACCCTACATCAACATCCATATCTTCTCCTCTTATAATTATTGACTATTGTGCTAAACTAGTCCATGGTCTCACACATCATAGCCTGATCATTGGTACCTCAACTAGTGCTCTTCCTCCCCTCCCCTTTGGATCTCTATCATGTCATACCAAAAAATAAGGCACTATTAAAGGAGCTGCTATGTGGTGAAATCTAAACTACCCTATCAAGCATGTCAGTAGCTACATCTCTACCCACCAGGTATAATAGCCCATGACCTACACTCGAGAAAGCCTTATTACCATGATCACCCGACTAGGCCAAATAGTAGGAATATGTGTGTATGGATACCACATAATCTACCCTCAAGTCATGTTCTATAATGTTGGCATGTAGGGTATGGCCTATGCTACCTAGTCCTACATCCATCTAGTCACCTAAGGTAACTTATCATTAACCACATGGGGTAACCCAACTAATCAATACATAATGAACCTCTAATATATCCACACATTAAGAAAAACTACTTGTCCCATGGTCTTCTTCCCTCTAGACAGCATCCCATACATATCATGTATGAGATGGAGCTAGACAATAGATCCAAAATCATATAGTGCACCATGATCTAAAATGGACTGGCACAAGGCTATCATATACAATGACACCTCGTCATATGACTTGTGACACATCACTCATGTTGTCACAAGTCTAATCATGTCCTTTTAGATGTTTGAAATATACTTAATTTACACATCAAATAAACTAAATCTTGACCCTAGATATATCTTATCTGAATATGTTTCCCACATGGATAGTGCTCATCTCTCCTCCAGATCATCTAGTGTCCCTCCTATCGTCAGTCTAAGAAATGCATGAATGTCTTCTAGTGTAATACCCACCTCTATGGTATCCCCATCCACCACCTATTGAAAAGTGTTGGTCAACCATTACCATGCTCTGAGGAACATGATAATGAGATCAACACTTAGTGGGATATGCCTCATCTCCATGATACCTTCTTGTTTAAATATAACTAGTCTCATTCTATCCATATCTATCAATAGCTATAACAAATCTGGTAGCCATAATGCATCAATCAATCACCAATATTTATGGTGTCTTTATAAAATATAAAATAATAAAGGATGTATTAGATATCCATGTCATTAATAATTAAAATACATTCTTACAATTCTCATAAACTTTAGCTAGTTTGATTTAGTTTTTTTCCATTTTTTTAATAGAATCAACCTATTATATACTAAATCAACCCTATAAAATTTCATTTAAATTAGCCTCTTCAATAAAAATCATGCCACATTTGTGATTTGTAGTACTAAATTGATATTTTAAATTTTTTACTAAATTGACATCTTCAGTAATAAATCAACCACCTTTATTCCTTGCAGTTCTAAATCAAATTGGTCAAATTTTTACTAAATCAAATTGGTCAAATTTTTACTATATCAACCTCTTCAATACTAAATTATCCACCTCTATGCCTTACAATACTAAATCAGCCATCTTTTTACCTTGTAGTACTACATCAGCCCCTCCCTTAGCCAATTAAATCAACCCACCCCTACACAGTCAGCCTATTAGTTCTCTTTCACCTTATAGACTAAGTCAATTTGGTTGACTCTATCATCCACAAAAATGAATTTTTGACCAATTACCATAAATTACTTAGGCATATATTGGTTTTAATTCTTCCTACCCAATACCTCATTTTACCCCTAATGTCCGTAAAAATTTCCTAGGGTTCATTCTAGTGCCTAGATCTTGTCTACCAGTCAATTTTTTATAATTAAGTCAATTTCAAATAAAAATATTCAAAAAAATTGAAATTTCTTAGTTACTTACCTGTGTTTCACTCATTACAACCACTATGCATCCTCCACACCTTATTTTTCATCTCTTCACCATGTCAACTCTCTAGTCTCTCACTAGGCCTCTTAGAGCTTTGTTTTCTCTAAATAGTAAAAATGAAAAATGAATTATTTTTTTACCCTATTTGTATTTACTATTCAAAATTATTTAACTTTCAAATATTTACTATCAAATTTATTATTTTGATCATATATTTGTCTCTAATCACTCTTTTTACAACCCATAAAATGTTTTTTAATCCTCACATCATAGAGAATGTTTTCACCTATTATATATCTATGTTGATTTTTATCACTAATCTTTACAGGTTTGCCTAATGTTCTCTACAATGGACACCTTCACATTTATTTCATCTCATTCTTTATCTACAACACTAAGGTAAGCAAAGGTATGTATTTTTAAATTATGTCCTTTCATTTATCTTATTTTATCCTTACTACACTTTCTTCAAATTTAGCATTATGTGTTGTTATGTTCTTTTCCTAAAGCACCATCCTATGTTGCACCTATGTGACACGTGTTGATATTCAAGTGGGGGCATATGTATACACATAATATTTTCAAACATTATTAATTACTGATGCTTTCTATCTTTTAATAACCTATCAAGTCTAAATATCTATGAGTGCATGCCTTAAAGTGTGCACCAAGAAAGGGGTGGGTAGACCATTGGTGATTTACAAGATTTTTGTCCCTTATAACCAATTGCTATCTACATACCCATCTCCTAAACATAGTTCCATAAGCTTTGCCTCCTATTTTTCACCATCCTATAGTAATTTTATAGCTTCATTAGCCCTTCCCTACCCTAAAACACTTTTTGATAGTTTGTATTACATAGTTAACTAGGCTGACCTTGTATTCTAATTGATACTTTCCTTATCAATTAATGATAATAGGTTGATTGGGTCAATCTTGTCATCCTAAACTTTTAGAAAAGACTAGGATTAGATCTGCCTATATAAACACAACCATTTATCCATTCTTAAATAATATAAGAATATATATATATATATATATATATATATATATATATATATATATATATATTATGCATCTACTTATCAACCATTATACTTGAGGAGCATAACTTAGGGTTTCATAATTTATTTAGAGATACAGATCTTGTTTTTGAGCACACAACACACTGAGATGGGGGTGAATTAGTGTGTAGTAATAGTTTAATTTCTTTATAATTAAATTTTATAAAGAAACCATTCACACAATAACAAGTAAATACATAACACAAAATTTATGTGGAAAACCCTCAGTGGGGAAAACCACACTTAAAAGGTTGATTAGATCTATTGTCCAAATACAACCATAAAATTAATATTTCCTTTTACCAAAAAATTTGTAGGCACCAACCTACTTGGAGACATCAATCCCTAATGCTAGGCACCAACTTAGTAAAAGACACCGATCTCTTTGAATTGAAGCACCAACTTCATTGCCAAGCATTGACTTAGAAAAAGACACTGATCTTTTTATTATGAGACACTGATCTCACTTAAATAATTTATACTTTATCACTATTGTTTTTTCAACAAATGATGGCACAATAAAGTTTCAATCTTCTCCCTCTTCTCTCTCTTATTCCTCTTCTTCTCCTTGTGTATGATAGAAATAATTATTTCTACTTCCTCTATAACTCCCATTCATTTCTATTTTATACCTCTTAAAAAGGGTATGATTTATCCCAAGGGACAAGACCTATTGAATGGTGGTCATCCTTCATTAATAAAAAATTAATTTAAATCCATTTTAATGTTTCTCTTCATTCTTCAATCACTACTCTTCACACTACAATAATTGCTCTTTACACTGGGCAAGTCTAGATCTTCTAGGCAAGTCTAGAGCTCTAGGTGAGTTCAAAGATCTGGGAGAGTCTAAAGCTATTGAGTGAGTTTGAAGTTCTAGGCAAGTCTAAATCTACTAAGTGAGTCTAAAGCTATGGGTAATTCTAAAGCTACTGAGTGAGTCTAAAGCTCTAGGTGAGTTTGAAACTACTGAATGAGTTTGAATCTTTGGGCGAGTCTAAAGCTACTAAGCTAGTTTGAATCTTTGAGCAAGTTTGTATCTTTCCCTTCACTTTGCATTTGACATCAATGCCAATATTCCATCAATCTCTCCCTTTGTCATTGAAGCCAATCCTATATAAAAAATAGTACATGTACTTCCCCCTTTGCTTTAGTTCTCCTCCTTTGCTCCCCCTTTCTTTAATTCTCCCCCTTTGACATCAATGGCAAAGAGACATAATAACAATGTATATCACCAAAATATATATGGAGCTAAATAATACTATGATTAGCTCCCCCTTAATCCATGCTTTTATTGATAGATTTAATGACTAGATAAAGAATGGATCACTCCCATTTTCTACCTTAGATACTAAATAATTCTTTTAGGAGGGGTTTCATAAAGATATATACTATCTATTATTTTGTGGCAATGTACTCCAAATTTACTTGATAATCTAAAACCTATTCTCTTAGAAAATGATACTTGATGTAAATATGCTTAGTTCTTGAATGCATAATAGAATTCTTGGAAGTGTTTATTGCACTTGTATTGTCACAAAAAATAGAAATTGGATTGACATACTCCATTCTAAAATCACTCAAGGTTTGTTTCATATAAAGGAACTATGTATAACATGATGCTACTGCTATGTACTCAACTTTAACTATGGATAAGGAAATTGAGGGTTGTTTCTTACTCAACCATGACACAAGACTCTTTTTCAATAAATAATGCACCTCCACTTGTGCTCTTTCTATCATCAACTTTGTCTACCTAATATACATTAGTATAAGATGTCAGAGTGAATTAATTTCCTCTTAGGTACCACAAACCAAGATCTATAGTGCCTTTGAGATACCTGCATATCCTTTTGATTACCTACAAGTGTGTTTATTTTAGTGTTGCCTAAATTTGGCCATTAGACCTACTACCTACATGATATCTGGTCTTGATATAATAGTATATAATAGACTTATAATCATTGATCTATACAAGGTCTGATTGACTTCTGTTAACTCATCATCTTTTCTCAACTTACACCCTATTACCATTGGAGTAATTATTGATTTAAAATAATTTGTATTGAATTTATTCAACATTTCCTTAATGTATTTTTTGGTCTGAGAGATTAAAATTACTTTACTTGATTGAGTAATTTGCAACCCAAAGAAAAATTCTAACTATCATAATATAGATATTTCAAATTATTTTTGCTTACCCCTATAAATTATTGAGACTTCTTCTCATTGTCTCTACCAAAAATAATGTCATCAACATACACAACCACAATTAACAAGTTATCACCTTTAGTCTTGATGTATAGGATACTGTCAAGCCTAGCATACCAGGCTCTAGGGGATTCTTTTAGTCCATATAATGCTTTGTTCAACCTTTACACATATTCCTTATTCCTTGATAGAGAGAAACATTCAGTTTGCTCTATGTAAACCTCTTCTTCAAGATTCCCATTGAGAAATGTAGACTTCACATCCATTTGATAGACCATGAAATTCTTAAATCTAACATATGATAAGAATAGTTTTATGGCCTCTTATCTTTCCACAAGTGTAAAAGTATCCTCAAATTCAACACCTTCTACTTAAACATAGCCTTTATAGACTAGTCTTGTCTTATTCCTTATTACCTTTCCATCTTCATTCAATTTGTTCCTAAAGACCCATTTATTTCTAATTACATTCTTGTCTTTTAGTTTAGAAACAAGTTCCCAAGTTTCATTCTTATCTATTTGGTTCAATTCTTCTTCCATGGCATTGGTCTAATGATTATCATTGCTAGCTTCTAAAAATATTTTTAGTTTTATCTTTGATAATAGAGATAAGTTTACATTTTTTGATGTATTCAATAACCTTCTCCTAGTTTGCATTCCAGCATCAATATCACTGATGTTTTGATTTTTTTCTTGATTTTTATAAATGAATATGGATGGTTCCTTAGTATCTTCCCTTTCTTCTTATTATTCTTTATTTTCTTCTTCTTTCTTTAAGTTTGATTCTTTTGAATGAATATTAGTTGGTACACTCACTTGTTTAGGCCTAATTTCATCCATTCTAACAATGGCACTATCTACAATTATTTGTAATCCTTTCTTATATCACTATAGGATTTAATTTTTGAGGAATAACCATGAAAAATACCTTTATTGACTTGATTTTAACTTCCCCAAGTCTTTATCATCTCTTTGTTTGTATCATTTGCCTCTAAACACTTTGAAGTATTTGATCAAAGTTGGTCTACCCTTTCATAGATCATACGGTGTTTTAATATTGTTTACCTTAATTTGTCCTTTGTTTAAGATGCAAACTATGGTGTTGATTAACTCTCTCCAATATCTATATGAAATCATAGATTCACTTAACATTATTCTTGCCATTTCTTACATAGTTTGATTCTTTCTCTCTACAACTCCATTTTGCCATGGAGTCCTAATGACTAAGAAATGTTTCTTTATTCCATGATATTCATAGAATTCATTGAATTCATTTGAGAATATCACCCTCTTGATCTGACCTTAGGCATTTTATTTTTAGATCCATTTCATTTTCAACCAAATCTTTAAAATATTCAAACTTTTTGAATGCCTCAGATTTCTCTTTTAGAAAGGCAACCCATGTCATTCTAGAATAATATTCAATAAGCAACATAAAATAAATCTCACCTTGTATTATTTGAATTCTTATGGGTCCACATAGATCTATATGGATCAATTATAATGGCTTGGTTGTTGAGTAGTCTTTTGATCTAAAACTCGATCGTGTCTGCTTCCCATGCTTACATTGCTTATAAATAGTGTTTGAAGGTTTTATGATTTTTGGCATGTCTCTTATATAATTATTAGTATTAATTTTCACTAAATTATCAAAATTCATATAGACAATTCTTTTATTCCATAACCAACTTTCATTAACTAGACTCATATATCATTCCTCTCTTTTTACTTCACTAACTATGTACAAATTATTTGATGTCCTTCTTTCATCTGCAACTAATTTTCCTATGTCTGCTCTCTTAATATTACATCCTTGAGCATAAAATGTGAGTGTGTGTCCTTGATTAGATATTTAGATAACACTCAATAGGTTATGCTTCAAACCTTCAATGTAAAAAACATTTTTAGTTTTTATCTTACCATTATCAAGGTCGAGGGTATGTTTTTTAACAATCCAAGCCATAACATTATCCCCAAACTTTACTTTAACTTCACTCATTTTCTTCAAAGTGAGAAAATTACTTTTATGAACTATCATGTGCCTTGAAAACCCACCATCAATATACCACTACTGCCCTTCATGTTATTCATGAAACATTATTTGAACAAGTATAGATTTTTCCTTTTTTTGATTAACTTCCTCTTACATCTCTTTCCATTTTTTTGTAGATTAATTTTTATTTATAACTGGGGTATTCACCTTATTTTTTATTTACGGGTTTCTATGAAAGCACTCCTATAGAATCATGCTATATGACCAAAGTTATTGCAATTATAACATATAATGTCACATTTTTTGTAATTCGATAATGGTGAAAATGAGTTATAGTTTCTATTGGAAACTCCATAAGTGCCTTTTCTATAGTTCCATGCCTAGTCATTGCTTACATGTGCATTAAACTCTATTGATTTATGATCAAATTAATTAAAATAATAATAATAACCATAAAAGTAGCTTGTGTACCTTATCACATTATTCTACCTTGATAGAAATGATCTTCTAAGATCTCTATCATGGATGTTCTTACCTCTATTTTATTTATGAGGAGATTTGACATGCTTTGTCTTCTTTTTGATTCCTATATTTGTATACCTCTTAAGTGTAGTTGCATAACTCTTTGGCTTCTTCATATTTATCCTCTTATGTGCTTATGTAGTTTTTGCACTCTGCCCTTCTTTAGTGATATTTTGGTTCTCTTCATAACTAAGACCAGTTTTGATGCATGATGACCTTTGGAAATTGATAATCTCATCTAGTAATTTGGTGCTTTTCAATTTGGCACATGTCTTCTCTAATTCCTTCTTTAAAAAAATAACTTTTGATTCTAGCTTGGCAATGTGGTTTTTTTTGCCTTAGGTTGGACTCTTACTTCCTTATCTATCTTCTTGGATTATTCTATTTTAGTATTTAGACTAATGATGACCTTTTATAACTCTTCAAAGCTATAAGACATTTCTATTTTTAGGTCATAATTTTTGACTCTTCAAAGCTATAAGACATTTCTATTTTTAGGTCATAATTTTATTCTTCATAGTTTTAAATCTACAATCTTTTTTTTATATTGTTCTTCTTAAGAACTTGTATCTCACCCAAAGAACATATGATTTCTAATTCAAGATCTACTTCTCCTTCATCATCTAAATCTTCATCCTTTTTCAAGGTGTCTTCACTTGTAGAGGCATCATTCATTATTCCTATTTCCATAAGCAAAGTTTATTCTCTGTCACTACCGGAAATGATCTCATCACTCTCCTCAATTGAGCTACTATCATTTTTAGAATAGAGACTTTTATTTTTCTTACTAAAATTTTTCTTATTTTTATTTTGTTTGAATATTTTATTATATTTAGGTTTGCTTTCTTTTTTATTTCCTTCCTCATTATGATTTTCCTCATCATTTATATCATCTTTATATGGACATTTAGCATCAAATTCCCCTATTTTAACACAATAAAAACACTTGAAAGGTAACTTACCATTGTATTTGATGGACATTTTTTTAAGCTTTTTGATAAATAGGACCTCCTTCTCATCTTCTTCATCGCTAGTGCTATCACTTTATTCATGATATTTATATTTCCCTTTCTTATAAGCTTTGAAAGTTACTTCCTTCTTAGATTATTATTCCTTTTCATTCCTCATCTCATATGCCATGATAACTTCATGTAACTCATCCTTTGTTAATTTGTTTAGATCCTTTAATTCTTTGATTTTAGAAATTTTTGTATCGAATCTTAAGGGTAGAGACCTTAGTACCTTTTGGATGATTACATATTCTTCAACTTTTTCACCAAGCCCTCTGATAATGTTGACAATTTCATCTACATGAAGTAGATATGCCATAATATTTTTATCCCCTCTCATATTCAAAATTTTAAATTATCTCCTATGAGTTTAAATCTTGGCCATATTTACTTTTTTATCTCCCTCATATATGGTCTTAAGTTTATCCCAAATGTCCTTAGCCGAGTCTCACTACATTACTTTTACAAACTTAGATTATGAAAAACCATAAAGAATAGCATTCATGGATTTTATGTTATTTTATCTAGCTTTCTTTCTTGTTATATCTATTGGTGGAGTCTATGGCACTATGTATCCATCCAAAACTACTCACCATATGTCAAGACCAAGGGACATTAGATATGTTCTCATCCTTATACTTTATAATTCATAAATTTTCCCATTGAATAATAGAGTTTTGTTGGTGGAGAAACCTTTTTGAACCTGATGAATAGCCATGTGTGCTTCCTAGATCTACCTTCCAATGGTTAAATTTATCCTAAAAGTACCTTGATCTCATACCAATTGTTGAACACACACCACACTAAGAGGGGTTTAATCAATGTGTAATAATAATCTACTTTATTTATAATTAACATTCATAAAGAAACCAATCACACAAGAACAAGTAAATACATAACATAAAATTTTCATGGAAAATCCTTGAAGGGGAAAAACCACACTTGAAAGGCTATTTGGATCTACTGTCCAAATCTAGCTGTAAGATTAATAATTCCTTTTACAAAAAATTCTATAGGCACCAACCTACATGGAAATACCAATCCTCAATTCCAATCACTAATAGACACTAATCTCTTTGAATTGAAGTGCCAACTTCACTACCAAACATTGACTTAATGAAAGACACCAATGTTTCTATTCTGAGACACTGATCTCACTTAAATAATGTCCACCTTCTCACTATTGCTTTGTAAAAAAATTATGGCACAATAAAGTTTTAATCTTTTCCTTATTCTCTCTCTTCTTCCTCTTCTTCTCCTTGTGTATGATAAAAATATTATTTCTAATTCCTATTCATTTCTATTTTATACCCCTTCATGCCTCTTAGAATGGGTGTGATTTATCCCAAGTGATAAGACCTCTATAAAGGCGGTAAAAAATAATTAATATAAATGAATTTAATTCCATTTAAACACTACTATTCATTCTTGAATCAGTACTCTTCACACTTTAATCATTGCTCTTCACACTAGGTGAGTTCATAGCTACTAACTGAGAAAGTCCACAGCTACTAGGTGAGTCCAAACCTCTAAGTGAGTTTGAAGCTACTAAGTAAGTTCAAAGCTTTGTTTGAGTCAAAAACTACTAAGTGATTCTAAAGATCTATGAGATTCCAAAGCTAATAAGTGAGTTCAAAGCTCTGGCTAAGTCCCAAGTCACTGAATGAGTTTGGAGCTCCAGGTGAGTCCAAATCTATTGAGCTAGTTTGAATCTCTAAGTGAGTCTATATCTTTCCCTTCACTTTTCCTTTGACTTAAATTAAAATATTACAACACTTATCTTATGGGGAAGTATTTTGGATGCATTGATAAGTTGTGTAACCTAAAGCTAATTTATCCTTGTCATCCTTACATACCACAACAACCTATTGTGAAGCACCTTGGTCGAGGGAGAGATTGAGGCTTAATAGGTTCATCTTTAGAGGTAAGTATTCCTAAATTTGTTCCTCTTTTGTAAGAGTAGATAGATATGCATTTGTACTTCCCTCCCATGCATTAGGATTTTATATACATTGACATGATTATATATCTTTTATGCATGTTTTTTTAATGTTTATTAGTCTTATTTTGTGCCACAAGATTTGGTGAGCACTAGATTAGATTTTATTTACTTGATATTAGTTTAGTGAATATAAAATCATAAGACCTAGTTAGGGTTATTGCATAGTTTTTCTTGATTGAAGGCTTTGTAACCCTCCCTAGTGAATTTATTGTGGTAAGAGATCCCTTGGATAGGTTTAGTGGATCTATCTTGGTCATGTTCCTAACTATCTAATGTATTCATAAATAGAGGTGTAGTTTGGATATATCTTCTCTGAGATAGGATTTATTTATAGATCAGTTGTATTTCCCTTTGTATACATCTATTACTTGCATGAAGACAATTATTTCATTTTAAATCTTGTGAACACTGATGAACATGATGATGGATTTTGATAGATTCATTTTAATGGATCCATAAGTAGAAATGGATCTAGAGGGGGTATCAAGTTGGTGTCTCCCTTGAAGGATAATTATTTTTCTACTCTGAGATTTTAGTTTAACTACAACAACAACTCAACTGAGTATAAAGCTCTCATCCATGGTCTTCAATGGGCCAAGAAAAAAGAATTAAACATACGTAAGTCTTTGGAGATAGTGAGCTAGTGATTAACCATGTTAGAGGATGGAACATGATAAAAAATTAATTATTGAAATCCTATAAACATAGAGTTTGGGACCTCAGAAAATACCATGGATCATTCAACATCTATTCCATCCCAATAGAAATTAAAAAATATGATGATAGATTGGTTGATATTGGTTCTTAGTTTGACATTATGAATGATATCAAAAGGGATAAAATATAACAACATATTAAGGTGTTTATTATTTCTTCCATACATGATAATGTCACCAATTGGTAGGTGTTTTATAGTGATTGATAGATTGTTCTTTTATTGTAATAAGAAGATGAGATTTATACAAAAAAATTAGAATAACTTGTAGTAGCAATATGATGACCATGTCATTTAGTTGAAGTCAAACAACCTTACAAATGGGCTAATCACACTTGAAGAAATTTTACTGTTGATGATCAGGTTAGGGGAGAGAAAGTGAGCATGAAGATCAAGGAAGAACACTATGAAAGAGTTACCATGTTCAAGGATAAGATTCTCCACCTCGGTAAGGTATATAATGAAGAGGAAAAACATATATTTGTTAAACTCTACCAAGAGTTTGAGGACATATTTGCATGGGAGTATAGTGATATCAAAGGGTTTGACCCTATTTGGGATAATACACTATAGAGTTAGATTTTGATGCCAAGCCAATTAGGTAGAAATAGAGGCCCATAAAACCCAATATAAATCCCACCAAAAGGAAATAAATGACAGTTAATAGAGGCTAGGATAATTTTTCTAATTAAGCATTCATCTTGCATTATAAACTTGGTCCCTATTAAAAAGAGGAGTGAAGAGATAAGGTTATGTGTTGACTTCAAGGACCTAAACCAAGCCTCATTGAAAGATTACTACCCATTGCCTTCCATGGAATAAATATTGAAAATGGTAGTAGGTGGATAATGTTTTTCTCTCTTGGATGATTATTTTTGATACAATTAGATTCTAGTGAAGGAGGAGGATTAGTTCAAGATAGCCTTCACCACCAAATGGGGATCTTATGCCTATATAAAATTACCTTTTGGTTTATCCAATGCAGGGGAAACTTTTTAAAGAGCGATGGATATAACATTTTAGGGACTAATCAATAATATTGTACTTGTCTATCTTGATGATATTACATTATTTTATAAGCATGTTGATGATCATCTACCTCATCTTAGAGAGGTCTTTGAAAGGTGTAGGTATTTTTGGGTCTCACTTAAACCCAAGAAGTGCAATTTTTTAGTCCATGAAGGTAAGCTTTTGGGCCATGTTATCTCCAAGAGACGGCTTATGATTGATCTTGAAAGGATAAGTATGACTCTATCATTATCCTTTCCTAATCACAAAAAGGGGCTACAAAGCTTCTTAAGAAGGATCAATATCATTAGGATATTTATTCCTAATCTTGAAAACCTTGTAAGGCCTCTAACTACTATGTTAAATAAGAATCATATCTTCCACTGGTCCAAGGAAAGGAAATATAGATTTGAAATAATTAAAAAAGCTATAGCACAAGATCCCACCCTCATAAATACATATTTTACCAAGTACTTTACTCTCTATGTATTTGGGGATATGGACACTATCTTAGCTATGTTAGTCTAGAAAAATGAGGGAGACATGGAGTAACCAATAGCTTTCTTTAGCTGAGGATTTTAAGGTTATGAGGTAAAATATTCCTTTGTATAAAATTAAGTGCTGACTATTATAAGAAGTTTGAAGAAGTTTATGCATTGATTTATAACAATAATGTGCATTTACTTGTCTCTTATCCAAGTGTCAAATAGTTCCTCTTAAGCAAATATTTGAATGAGAAAAGGGCAGGGTGGATTACAAAGGTGACGGAGTATGATGTGGATGTCAAGGTCATAAAGATGGTAAGAGGTAAAGGTTTGTGTGAATAGTTAACTTCAAATTTAGAAAATGATAAGAATTTTTTCCTAGTACTCTAATATGGCCAAGACTCAACTACACTTTCATTGCCTACAAGTTATACCCAAGATATGGCCAACTTCCTCCAAAATGGTGAATGCCCTCAAGGATCGAACAAGGCCAAAAAAATTATTTTAGATTGCAGTCAATTAATTTTATTCTTATAGATGGTGTCTTGTTTAAGAAGTATGTCAATGGTTTTCTATTGAGATGTGTTGAAATGAACCATATTGATAGGATTCTAAAGTAATTTCATGATGGATCATCTAGTGGACACTTTGCTCCAAGGACTATAGCCATAAAGATAATGAGGGTAGGATATTATTGGTCTAATAGTTTTAGATATGTGTTGACACAAGAAAATGCACCTAGTGATAGGAAGTCAAACTCCTATCTTCTCCTCGCAACATGAAAACTCCCCTCTCACTTGTGGGACGATGAAGTAGAAGGGGAGAGTCTCTAGGTAAGGGCTATCTCCCTCTGATGTATCGTGGTTTGTTCCAACAAGTGCAAAATATAGGTATATATATAGATAGATATAAACTAAGAGGAGGATGAAAAGGGAGAAAGATATAGGAAAACAAACCTACTCTAAAGAGGTGATACACCAAAATAAGTTGACCTTCCCACATCCACACTTGAAATTAGACAAATGCATACGTACTCTACACACTTGGCATAAGGACCAAACTGCAAGGAACTGGTAGGGAGGTTATAATGAAAAAAAACATAACAGAGATTTATCAAGGCACTGTGGAATGCACACTGTAAGTAACTTCCTCTATTCTAGTCTTCTCAAATACAACTCTTCTCCTTTCAGCTACAGAAATGGTGCCTTGTAGATAATAGGTCTATTGGTGTTGAACCTGTGAGAGCATCAAGAAACAATGACTAGACACAGACAAACACTCAAGACATACTTTGAAAATATCTATCCACATGGAGGTAAAAATTGCATTTTATTTGATTCAGGTGAAATTTTACTAGGGCTACACCTTAGCAAAAGTGGAAGATTATTAAAAAATGACCAAGTCACGAACTTATATGGAAAAAACAAAGAGGAGACTCATTGGCACTTTTTTCTTGCAAGTGGCCTATCGCGTCTTCATTGGGAAGAAGAAAAAACACTGTTAGTGTGTCATCCTTCTAGAAGAGGCCTACTGGAACCATGCTTTCTACTTTGTCTTTTCTTTGTTTTGTCTTATCTGGCCTGCTTGGCCCCTGGGGTGAACTTCTTGGCAGGTCATGTCAATTTAGGCTCTTTCTGGTTAGCATTCTCTTTGAAAACAAATAGTTAATTTATTGTTAAACTCAACGTCCTCATCAACATCCTCATCAATTTCCTCATACTTTGTTGGTAGCCAGATCCATGCTATGCTTCTATGACATTTTTCTTTTCCTGCGGGCACCTTTATTTTGTTAAACTCGACGGGTCCCTTTGTGTTTTAGACTGTCTGCGGCCTGCTTGATTTTTTGTCGGGTCACTGTTTGCCCTAGACTATCCCTCAGCCTTTGTTGTTTTTCGCGTCAAGCTTTGCTCGGGCTCCTGTGGGCTTTGGCTTGTGTATTTCCATAGACAAATCATTCGCAAGCAATTTGTATCCACTCGGCCACTTGGCTTTGTATAGTTGTGCCTGAATTCCTTCAAAATTTTGTCCAAAGGAATTCCTTCAGGTAAAAGTCTAAAGGAATTCAGGGCTTATAATAATTTGAACAAATCTAAACAAATTTAAACCTTTACCCGCTTCTTTCCCTTTGCCTTTGTTTATAAGCAACCCCAGCCCATTTTTGATGTGCCAACCCTTGGTAGGGTATTTGACTTGGACTGCCCTTCGGCCACGTAGAAAACCAATGGGCTAGGCATGGAACCTAAGCTGAACTGGGCCTATCTGAACCAAAGAACCAAGCCCATCTGGAGTTGAGGAAGAATGAACCAAGTGCTGATAAATCAAGGGACTTGAAGATTGAACTGAGATTTGAATGAGGCCAAAGAAAACATGCTATTGAACCTGAGCAACTTGAAAATACTGGCTTCAAATAACAAGGGAAGAAGGTGAATGATTTTGGACTGTGAGCAAAATTGGTCAACATATTGGTGACTCATAGGGGAAACATGCTTGCTATGCTTAGAAACCCAATTGCCTTGCAGTCCATTGGGTGCAGAGTTAGATGCAACTATAACAAAAGCTAGCAACAGCCCCAAAAGATTCAAGAATCAAACATGAAGCTTTACCCCCACATGCAAAGGGAAACACACAAGGCTAAAAAAACACTACTTGTGTAACTACACTTAGGAAAAATAGGAAAAAAAACTGAAAGCAAACTACTATGTATAACTAACTAGGAATGTTCACCTCCCTCTTAGATCGAAGGGAAAACTTCTTAAGTCCCCTTCCTGGCAAGAAAACTTATGGTGGCAGGCAAGTAGCTGAAAGAAAATGAGATTTGGTGACTTTCTCCTCTTGCCAATCACCTGGTTTGACTAGAATTTGAGTGGATCAGATTCAAACATGCCTCCGATGTATACATACTCTTCTTATTCCTAGAGGCCTATTGAATGTTGGTCCTTCAAATTGGTGCTCTTCACCAAGAAATATGTGGTTGTTGGCTTATCACCATAAGCCCTTTGATCTGCACATTCCTTCTGCAATGTATCATGGTTTGACTTGTTCCCTTCTGCCTCACTGAAAATCTTGTCAGACTCGTCCTCTGATTGCAATTGGCCTTCTTGAAGAAGGGTGACTGTGGTGATGTCTAAAATGGAATCAAAAACCAATTTTTCATCCCACAGAACATCACCTCTTTGTTCAATGCTCTCTTCTTCAAGGTATTCCTCCAAGAAGACAAACCTCTCTTTTTCCTCTTTGCTGATCAGAATTTATAGAGTTTCAAAAATATCCTCCTGATCTTCCTCTTTCTCAGGCTCTTCAATGTAGTCATCCTCATCAAAATAGCAAGGAATTTCATCAAACAGAGGGGAAGAGAGCTTACCATGCATTTTTCCCTCTTTGTATTACTGGTGTTAAGGTGTGGAGCTAAAAGCTTCACCAAGTGAGTAGATTTGATAGTTGCAGGTTTACACAGTCACCGACGTCGGTGAGAAGTGACTGACGTCAGTCAGGAGTAGTTCAAAAGAAACTGGCATCGGTAGGGATCGGCTGATGTCGGTCACAGTAAAGCAGGCAAGAATCGATATCGGTTACCTATGCATCCAGAAACCTATTTCCGTGGACAAAACCAAGTGTTTGCATGTTAGGATTAAGTCATAGTCTTAAGTCTGCATCTCTATTATTAGTAAGACTATTTTTTAGAGGCCTTGTTTAAGAGGCATAACTATTGGTTTTAAATGCATGCTCATGTTTCCTAATTCTATATGTAGGATTAGATCTTCTTAGCTTATTGTAATGAGAATGTTGAAGAACAATACAGAATTGTATATGTGAATCATTCCAGGTTGTTGGAGTCAATTGTACTTGAGAGAGAGAGCTCTTGAGGGAAAGAGATCTAGAGAGAGATCTGTACATTTGAGAGAGGTGTGGAAGAAAATAAGTTTCTTCAATTGTATTCCTTATGTAAAGAGTTTAATACAAGTTTTTAGGGTGGTTTCTTGTATCTCTCATTATTTGCTATTTATCATTCTAGTTACTTATCATTCTAATTTAATTCTGCTTTTATTGCTTTCATAAGTGTAATCAAACTGTTGGTTGATCCCCAACAAGTGGTATCAGAGCTTTGGTTGTAAGTTCAGAGCTTGATAACCAACAAGTGGTATCAGAGCTCAGGTTCACTAACAGGTGGTTCAAATCTGTGTAGTGTGTATTGATTATAGGGTACTCACAAGGATTTCTATATGGATTTTTGTTTGAGTGGGAGAAGCAATGGCAGAAGAAAGTAAACTGAGAATGGAGAAGTTCAATGGCAAAAATTATCAACATTGGAGAATGCAGATAGAGGATTATCTGTATCAGAAAGATCTATACTTATCTTTAGGTGGGATTGCAAAGAAGCCCACAGACATGGATGATGAAGAATGGGAAGTTCTTGATAGAAAGGCTCTGGGGTCTATAAGATTGAGTCTAACATCTACTGTGATATCTAATTTATCACAGGCAAAAACTACGGTAGAGTTAATGACTACTTTAGCAAATTTGTATGAAAAACCCTTAGCTTCAAATAAGGTATATCTTATGAAGTAGTTATTTAATTTGCATATGTAGGAAGGTGGATCTGTATCTAATCATCTAAATGATTTCCATGGAATTGTAAATCAATTAAGTTCAGTCAATATTGTGTTTGATGATGAAATTAAAGCTCTTTTAATATTATGTTCTTTGCCTGAAAGCTGGCATAGCTTGGTAATGGTAGTTAGTAATACTGCATCTGCTTCAAATATTTTAAAAGTAGAGGATGTTGTTAGTGTAATCTTGAATGAATAAATTCACAGGAAAAGCACAGAGGAAACATCAGGGAACACTTTAAGTTTTGAGAGCAGGGGAAGGCAAAAAGAGAAGAGCAAGAAAGGGAGATCAAGGTCTAAATCAAAGGTGAGAGGTAGATCTAAATCCAGAAATGGCAGGAAGCAACAATGTTGGAATTGTGGAAAGATGGGGCACATAAGCAGAGATTACTGGTCAAAGCCTAAGGAGGACAATCAACACGAAGAAAAAGAAGAAGCAAAGGTTGCAGGTATTGCACAAGATGCTTTAATATTCTCTTTACATAATAATATAGAATCTTGGGTTTTATATTCTGGTGCATCTTTTCATGCTACCCCTAATAGAGAATATTTTAGTGACTATATCCATGGAGATTTTGGAATAGTGTATCTAGGGGATGATGAGCCTTGTAAAATTATTGGCAAAGGAAAAGTGTAGCTGAAAATGTAGAATGGCAACACATGGGTGTTGAGAGATGTTATGCATGTTCCCAACTTGAAGAGGAATTTGATTTCTGCAGGAAAGTTAGGGGATGAGGGTTGTACAGTAACCCTCATAGCTTAATCTTGGAAGGTGACCAAGGGTGCACTTGTAATGGCCAGAGGTAAGAGAGTAGGTACTCTCTATTTATGTAATTGTGTTACTAACAATTCTCCTTCTATATTATCTACTTCAGATGTGGATGCAAAATTGTGGCACTCAAGGCTTGGCCACATGAGTGAGAAGGGAATGTTAATTCTTAAGTCAAAAGGTAAGCTTTCAGATTTGAAAAGCATAGATCTGGATTTTTGTGAACACTGTGTTTTTGGGAAACAGAAGAGAGTGAGTTTTCTCAAGACTGGGTCAACAAAGAAGAAGCATAAGTTGCAGCTTGTTCACACAGACGTGTGGGGACCGGCTCAAGTTGCTTCTATTGGAGGATCACAGTACTATGTTTTGTTCATATATGATGCTACAAGAAAGGTATGGGTTTATTGTATTAAGAAGAAATCTGATGTATTTGAGACTTTTAAGATTTGGAAAGCTATGGTTGAGAATGAAATAGGCAGAAGATTGAAGTGCCTGAGATCTGACAATGGTGGTGAGTTTTGCAGCTATAAGTTCAACTGGTATTGTTATATGAATGGAATCCATAGGCAAAGGATGGTTCCAAGGACACCTTAGCAAAATGGAGTTGCTGAAAGGATGAACAGAACAATTATGGAGCGTGCAAGGTGTATGAGATTGCATGCTGGTTTGCCCTTAGAGTTTTAGGCAGAAGCTGTTGACACTGTAGTGTACCTGATTAACAGAGGACCCTTTACAGCTCTAGATGGTGGAATTTTAGAAGAGGCATGGATAGGTAAAAAGGTAGATCTCTCATTTCTCAAATTTTTTGGTTGTGAAGCCTTTATGCACGTTGATAAGGAAAATAAAAAGAAGCTAGATGTTAAGTCTATGAGGTGCACATTTATTGGCTATGGCTTTGATGATTTAAGTTTTAGATTTTGGAATCTAGGAACTAACAAGATAATTAGGAGCCGTGATGTTTTCAATGAAAAAGTGATGTATAGTGATCAGATCAAGAAGCTGAATCAATCTGGGCAGAGCAATGGAGAATTCGACGAGGTGACGGTCCAAAATGAGCTCATGAGAAAAATTAATCACAGAAAGGAAAACATAGATACTGACGTTGGCCAGGTAGGAACCAACATCAGCAGAATAGAAATTGATGTTAGTCATACAGAGATTGACATTGGTAGGATAGGAACTGATGTCAGTCAGGCAGAACCGATGTCAGCTAGTTACAGGCCTGGAAGTGACCGAGGTCGGTCACTGTCAGAGAATTTGGGTGGACAGTGTGTTGTGGATGAGTCTCAGACACCCATCAGGAGGTCAAAAAGGGTAAGTAAACCTCTAATTCGATATTCCCCTTCATTATTCTATTTATTGCTAACTGATGGTGGAGAACTAGAGAGTTTTCAAGAAGTAATACAGGTGGAGTCCAAGAGTTAGTGGGAACGTGGCATGGTTGAGGAAATGGAGTCCTTGAAAGAGAACCAAACATGGGATTTGGTTGAGTTGCTAGTAGGTAAGAGGACACTGAAGAACAGATGGACCTACAGATTGAAGGAAGGTGAGAATGGACAGATGAGATATAAGGCTAGGTTGTTAGTGAAAGGATTTGCACAAAAGCTAGGTATTGATTTTGGTGAGATTTTTTCTCCTGTTGTTAAAATGACTTCTATACGGACTATATTGTCTTTAGTTGATATTGAGGATTTGTATCTTGAGCAGCTTGATGTTAAGACAACGTTTCTTCATGGAGATTTGGATGAAGAAATATATATGGATCAGCCGAAAGGATTTGAGGTCAAAGGTAAGAAGAAGTTAGTGTGCAGATTGAAGAAAAGCTTGTATGTCCTCAAGCAAGCTCCTAGACAATGGTATTTGAGATTTGATAGGTTTATGACTGAGCATGGCTACAGTAGGTGTCAATCTGACCATTATGTATATTTTAAGAGATTGAATAATGGTAGATATATTATTCTATTATTGTATGTAGATGATATGCTGGTTGCAGGATCACACATGCAAGATATCTCTAAGCTTAAGGTGAAATTAGCTCACACATTTGCCATGAAGGATTTGAGAGTAGCAAAGAAAATCCTTGGCATGAGCATTAAGAGAGACAAAAAAAATCACAGGCTGATTTTGTCTCAAGAGGATTATGTGAACAAGGTGTTGAAACGGTTCAATATGCAGGATGCAAAACTGGTAAGCACACCTTTGGCTGGACATTTTAAATTGAGTAAAGAACAATGTCCTAATTCACATGATGAGGTAGAGTACATGAGTAGAGTTCCATATTCTTCTGTAGTAGGGAGTTTGATGTATGCAATGGTGTGTACTAGATTGGATATTGCCCAAGCAGTGGGAGTTGTAAGTATATGGCCAATCCAGGAAAGGAACATTGGAAAGCAGTTCAGTGGATCCTTAGATATCTGAGAGGAACTAGTAGTAGGCATTTGTGTTATGGAGGTTTAGATACTTCTCTACATGGTTATGTAGATTCAGATATGGCAGGTGATTTAGATGGCAAGAGGAGCACCACAGGATATGTTTTCACTATTAGTGGAATGGCAGTTAGCTGGATATCAAAGTTGCAGAAGGTTGTTGCCTTGTCAACTATAGAAGCAGAGTATATTATAGTCACAGAGGCTAGCAAAGAGATGATATGGATGACACAGTTCATGGAAGAGCTTGGAAAGGAGCAAGAGAGTTGTAGATTATACAGTGATAGTTAGAGTGTAATTCATTTGGCTAAAAATTCAGCCTTTCATTCAAGAACAAAGCATATATAGCTTAGGTACCACTTCATAAGACAGGTATTGGAGGATGGTGAGTTGAAGCTGGAGAAAATTCATACAGATAGGAATATTGTTGATATGTTAACCAAGCTAGTTACAAAGGAGAAGTTGAATCTTCATTCAACTTCTGTTGGTCTTCATGATTGAGTTAAAGATGGAGGAGCTAGAAGATGTTGCTGTACAGGTACTGGTGTAGCTGTTTGTCTCCAAGTGGGAGATTGTTAAGGTGTGGAGCTAAAAGCTTCACCAAGTGAGCAGATTTGATAGTTGCAGGTTTACACAGTCACTGGCATCGGTCAGGAGCGACCGACGTTGGTCAGGAGTAGTTCAGAAGACACCGGCGTTGGTAGGGATTGGCCGACGTCTGTCACAGGGAAGTAGGCAGGAATCGATGTCGATTACCTGTGCATCTAGAAACCTATTTCCATGGATAGAACTAAGTGTTTGAATGTTAGGATTAAGTCATAGTCTTAAGTTTGCATCTCTATTATTAGTAAGACTATTTTTTAGAGCCCTTGTTTAAGAGGCATAACTATTGGTTGTAAATGCATGCTCATGTTTCCTAATTCTATATGTAGGATTAGATCTTCTTAGCTTATTGTAATGAGAATGTTGAAGAACAACACATAATTGTATATGTGAATCATTCCAGGTTGTTGGAGTTGATTGTACTTGAGAGAGAGAGAGCTCTTGAGGGAAAGAGATCTAGAGAGAGATCTGTACATCTGAGAGAGGTGTGGAAAAAAAAGAAGTTTCTTCAATTGTATTCCTTCTGTAAAGAGTTTAATACAAGTTTTTTAGGGTTGTTTCTTATATCTCTCATTTTTTTCTATTTATCATTCTAGTTACTTATCATTCTGATTTAATTCCGTGTTTATTGATTTCATAAGTGTAATCAAATTATCAGTTGATCCCCAACAACTAGAACATCTGCATATATGCAAGACCTGCATCTTCTCTACTATTGATAAGGTCTTCACAAGGAGCATCAATGATGATTTCTTCTTCGTGTTCACCCATGATAGCCTCTTGAAGACTTGCAGATTGGATCTTTTGCTCCTCACCTACCTCTTGCAAAATAGGTTCTTCCTTGAGAAGGGGTGAAGTGGAAAAAACATGTGGAAGAGGAACAAGTCCTTGAGCTAGAATTGAATGATTCTCCTCCTTCCATTTGATCAGAACTTCATCAATATTAGGTATGGCCTGATATTTCTCTTAGAAATGTGTAGGTGGGGTGTGTTTAGACATATATTGTGCTATTTGGTCTAAACCGTCCATCACACATTGGCTGAGGAATCTCTCTCTGGATTCCAACTCTACAATTCTCCTAGCCATGTCTTCTTAGAAAAGCTTTTCCTGGAGGTCTCCAGAATTATCATGAGTAGGAGCAGCTTTAGCTTCTTCAAGGCTTTCAAAAAAACCTTACTCTTCTTCTTTTCTACCCCATGATTCCACTATTCTTCCCCAGTTCAAGATCTCTGAATTAGAATTCTGCCTCTGCGAATAGGCAACAACTTTGTTTTACACAAGGTCCTAGGGCTCCTCCACAAGGTCTGGAAATTTTATCTCTCTTTCAAGAAGCAGCCGCATCCTGGCCTCTAAATCTTCAATTTGTTTGGCTAGGTGGTCCTGAAAGAGTCTTTCTTGGAGGTCACCAGCATGATCCCCTTCAAAGCTCTGAGATGGTTCCTGGCATTCCCTCCTCCAACTCAGAATCTGCACATTATGCTGAAGGACTTGGGGAGGTTGGAGAATGCAAGGAAAAGACTGGTGATGTGTTGGAGGAGTCTTTAGAAGAGGGACATGCTAGCTAGTGGTTTTTTTTCTCAAAGGGAGATTTACAATATGAGGAATTCAAAAGGTTCATCTACAAGGGAGGCTGTTCTGATGTCATCTAGTGTTGGAAAGCTAGGAACATAGGATTGGGAGCAACATTTGATGAGCTGGAATGAGCAAGTGCAATCTGATAGAAAGGATTTGGTGCAAAAGAGGGGTTTTTTTAGATGAGGAGGGGGTGCACAATGCTGACTGCCTTGAATAAATGGATTTCTCCATTTTGTTACCTCCTCCTCTATGGACTGCAAGGCCTGTGCTTGCCTAAACAAGCACTCCTCTTTATACATCAGCTCCTGCTGATATTTTTACTACTCTTCCAGCCTATCGATTTCTATTGTCTGCCTCTCAAATTCTAGTGCCATTTCTTTTATCATGACAGGGAAACTAAGAGAGCCACTTGAGGGGATTGCATAAATATCTAGAGTCTGATTATAAATATATGAAGGAAAACAAGACCCATGATTTTGTGCAAAGGAAGTATACATATAAGAAATGATTTCTGAATGGCACCAGGTGTGCTTAACTAGCAGATTAACTCAGAGTCGCCAGATGCTAAGAAAAACTTGATTTGTTGTAACAGGACCAACATCAATCTTGATACCTTACTGCATTGTCAAACTATGTGTCCCACTGGGCATGCTAGAACTATTGATGCCAAGTGTTGGAAAACTTTACTGAGTGTCAAATTGTGTGTCCCACCAGGCGTGCCAAAACTGTTGACATAGGAAAATGCACCCAGTGATAGGAAGTCAAACTCCTATCTTCTCCTCGCAACATGAAAACTCCCCTCTCACTTGTGGGATGGTGAAGCAGGAGGGGAGAGTCTCTAGGTAAGGGCTAGCTCCCTTTGATGTATCGTGGTTTATTCTAGCAAGTGAAAAATATAGGTATATATATATATATATATAGATAGATATAAACTGAGGGGAGGATGAAAAGGGAGAAAGATACGAGAAAACAAACCTAATCTAAAGAGGTGATACACCAAAATAAGTTAACCTTCCCACATCCGCACTTGAAATTATACAAATGCATACGTACTCTACACACTTGGCAGAAGGACCAAACTGTAAAGAACTAGTAGGGAGGTTATAATGAAAAAAAACATAATAGAGATTTACCAAGGCATTTTGGAATGCACACTGTAAGCAATTTCCTCTATTCTGGTCTTCTCAAATACAACTCTTCTCCTTTTAGCTATAGAAATGGTGCCTTATAGATAATAGGTCTGCTAGTGTTGAACTTGTGAGAGCATCAAGAAACAATGACTAGACATAGACAAACACTCAAGACATACTCTAAAAATATCTATCCACATGGAGGTAAAAACTGCATTTTATTTGATTCAGGTGAAATTTTTCTAGGGCTGCACCTTAGCAAAAGTGGAAGATTATTAAAAAATTACCAAGTCGCAAACTTATATGGAAAAAACAAAGAGGAGACTCATTGGCACTTTTTGCTTGCAAGTTGCCTATCGCGTCTTCATTGGGAAGAAGAAAAAACACTGTTGGTGCATCATCCTTCTAGAAGAGGCCTACTAGAACCATGCTTTCTACTTTCTGCTTTGTCTTTTCTTTGTTTTGTCTTATCTAGCCTGCTTGGCCCCTGGGGTGAACTTCTTGGTAGGTTGCTTCAATTTAGGCTCTTTCCAGTTAACATTCTCTTTGAAAACAAACAGTTACTTTCTTGTTAAACTAAATGTCCTCATCGACATCCTTGTGCTTTATTGGTAGTCAGATCCATGCTATGCTTCTATGGCATTTTTATTTTCCTGCGGACACCTTTCCTTTGTTAAACTTGACGGGTCCCTTTGTGTTTTAGACTATCTATAGCTTGCTTGATTCTTCGGTGGGTCACTATTTGCCCTAGACTATCCCTCGGCCTTTGTTTTTTTTCTCATCAGGCTTTGTTTGGGCTCTCGTGGGCTTTGGCTTGTGTATTTCTATGGACAAATTGTCCATGGGCAATTTTTATCTACCTGGCCACTCGGCTTTGCATAGTTGCGCCCGAATTCCTTCAGACTTTTGTCTGAAGGAATTCCTTCAGGTAAAAGTTTGAAGGAATTCGGGGCTTATAATAATTTGAACAAATATAAACAAATTAAAACCTTTACCCACTTCTTTCCCTTTGCCTTTGTTTATAAGTGACTCAGACCCTTTTTGATGTGCCGACCCTTGGTAGGGTATTTGACTTGGACTGCCCTTCGGCCACGTAGAAAACCAACGGGCTAGGCGTGGAACCTAAGCTAAACTGGGCCTATCCAAACCAAGTGCTGATAAATCAAGGGACCTGAAGATTGAACTAAGATTTGAACTAGGCTAAAGAAAATATGCTATTGAACTTGAGCAACTTGAAAAGACTGGCTTTGAATAGCAAGGGAAGAAGGTGAACGATTTTGGCCTGTGAGAAAAAATTGGTCAACAATATGTATATGCATGGGTTAAGAATTGTAATAAATTTGCATTCTTCACTAGTAAATAGAGGTTAGCATCCCTCCCACTCTATCCCATCCTGGTAGAACATCCCTTCATGCAGTGGGTTTTGTATTTCATAAGGATGATTAACCCACCTTTTATTGCAGGTCATAAATGGATCTTGATAGCTAATGATTTCTTTATAATGTAGACAAAATTAGTGGATTTAAAGGAAGTAAATGAAGCCAATGTATGGGACTTCTATGAGAGTATAGTCACGAGGTTTGGGATGCCTTATACCATCATCTCTAACAATGTAATGGCATTTATTGGCACTAAGATAACTAACTGGGTAGTTAGACATAGCATTTATTTAATGACCTTATCCAACTACTATCTCCAAAGTAATGGCTTGGTAGAGTCCACTAATAATAATTTGATCAGGATCATTATGAATACTATGGAGGGAAATCAAAGGACCTAACATACCAAGTTGAGGACAAACCTATGGGATGATAGGATCACCCCTAATAAGGTTGTTGGCAATTCTCTTTACATACTCATTTATGGAAGAGAGGGAAAGTTGCCTATATGTCTAGAAATCTTAGCTCTAGAACTTGAACATAAGCTAGAAATGATGGATGAGAGTGCCATGGAGATTAGATTTATGGAACTGATGGAATTGCAAGAAATAAGAGACCAAGTTATGTGTACAATGGAGGTTTATCAAGATTAAGTGAAGAGTTCTTTTGATAAAAGAGCATCTCGTAGAGTCTTCCTTAAGGGAGACTTGGTGTTAAAGTGGGATGAAGATAGATCCAAACTTGGGAGACACACCAAGTTTGATGCCTTATGGAGTGGGCCTTAAATCATAACCAACTACAAATCATCCAATGCTTTTTAACTCTCAAAGTAGGATGGGGAGCAACTACCAATGTTAGTTAATGGGATCCATACAAATCATTGTTATTAAATGCTCTAAAATTTATACATAGGAATTTAAATACTTTTCTTCCCTCCAGGTGTTTCTATAATTTGGTTTTTTTGTTTTTCTTTCCTTTGAGTGTTTTAGTACATTTGTTTTTTTTCTTGATTTTTTTGTCAATCTAGAGGTGAATCTCAATTTTGTTATTCAGTATTAGGTTGAGAAAATTAAAATATGGTTGTGTTCTTAGAATCAAGGGTTTTTAAAAGGATTTTATGATTCCATGCCCAATGGATTCCTTAAAATGCCAATAGATTCCTATTTAGTAGGCAAGTAGCTTATAGAGGTCACCAAGAATGTTGACCATTTTTTGTCATCATGAAGGAGTAGCATCCATTTTTAGTTTAGGTTTTAGTGGTCACATTGGTTTTCAATGATTAATCAAATATTGATAGAAAAGGATGCCAAAGATAGAATTCCCATGCTTTAAATAATTTTACTTCTCATCTTCCCAAACATTCCCAACTAATACAATGTACTCCTATAGCATGTAGGAGTCAAACAAAAAAAACATAACCATTTTGGGTTTTTTCCTAATGATAGATTTAGTAAGAAATGAGCTCAAATTTTATGGGATTCAGTGATGTATTAATTTTTTTAAATTTTTAAATCTCAATAATAATCTACTCTAATTAAATAGTGGCATGCAATAATCATTTGCATCTCCTAGCAGCTTGTGCCTCTTTCAAAAGCTTTCAATTCTTAGCTGATTTTTCAAAAGTTGTTTGGTGCCATGTGTTGATCTCTTAATGGTTATAAGACATTTAAAAATACTTTTTGATACTTATTTAAATTTATTTTAAGTTCTTAGTAATATCCACATCAAAAAGGTAGTAGGAAATTAGACAAGAGAGATGCTTCCATGTGTTGAAATCTTGGAGACCCAGAGTCTTAGAACCATCCATACAATTCACAACCATATGGGATAGTGGGTTAGTGGGATGATGCCATAGGGAATAATATTTTTGATATATTATATTGAATATTTCTATAAATTAAAATAGATGTTAAGGATAGCATGTGATCAAGATGGCACCACATGGCATAATCTCACTTCTCTATAGCCCTAGACCAGTTTATGAAAACATGGTAGTGTGTCAGAATAGAAAATGAGTAAGATGGCATCACATGGAATAATATAGTTGTTATATATCCCTAGGGTAGTCCACAAAAACATAGTAGTGTGTCAAAATAATGGGTGAGTGGGATGATGTCACATGGCGAAATATCACTTCATCATCAAGAGAATAGTTAGTAGGACCCATTAGTCTCCTAGGGTGGTAGAATTATCAAACTTGTTAGAACCCAGTTCAAAAAAAGAATGCCATGTAAATTGTCTATTAGATGTGCCTATATCTTAAATCTAATATAGATAATTGGGTTAAAAATATAGATCCAAGATCGAATGGAAGCATGATAAGTGGTAGAGATAGAGCAAGCCTAGGGACAGTGTGGTGGAAGATCGACCATTGGGTGATGGGTATGTGTCCAAGTGGTAGTCCTGTTGGCAACTCAAACCCCTTTTGTAGTGTGAAAATGGGACCAATATTATATTAACACATTAAATAGTTGATGAATAAGATCCAAGCATAAGTGGTCTTTCAAGACCAAGTAATTGAGTGAATGCTCTTTATTATAAGTGTTTTTATTTATTTCCCCTTGGAATGTGGGATAAAATTCCTAGGGTGAATGTAGCGAGCTAAAGGTAAGGATAACCTGAGTATGAATGGAAACATTCATAAGAACCTAGTTTTATCGAAGATCCCATCTTGAAGTATATGAGCTCAAATTGGGGGTGGTATTGAGCCTGAGCTAAGTGGGATGAAGAGCTCAAAAAATATCACAAGAAACTCTATTGGGTTCCCATGTGGCATCCATGGATGAACCTAAGTCAAATCTTTAAATCATAATGATTGACTAAGTGTTGTATGTGGGTCCCAAGGGGGAATACACTTGTAGAAGTAAAAAAGGCCTATAATGATCCTAATATCAAAACATAGCTAGAACCCACCACTGAGGAGCTTTTTGGTGTCTAGGGTAGTGCTGGCTAATACTAATTTGATGGCCCATCTCATCTATTTAAATGTCAAAGTCATGACCAGGTTGTGTAACTACATTAAATCATAAAATTAGTTGAAAATGGAGTGGCCTGATGTGAAAATCATGGGGTAACTCAACTCCAAATAGAAAAATGGCAAGAGGGAAATGGAACCTAGCTCCATCCATCATCAGAGCAAGTGTAAATTAGGAGCACATAAAAGACATGTTGTAGGTTAGGATTATGTGGTAGTTAGTTATGCAAACATGGATTTGGTATTACTAAGGGGATTACCACTTACCTAACCCCCTTCCCTGATCATCATAAAAAAATTGTAACTACCTTGATAGTTGGTAAGACTTCATCAAACATGAGCTCTAAATATTTTGCCTTTTTAAATAGGCAAGATTGTCATTATGATGGGACCATTTTTTATCACAAAAATGCTATAGAAATTGGCCCATACTTAGTCCCTATTTTGGGTATGACTAATCTCTACCCTTTTATAATTATGGCTTCAAGCCTTTTGAACCAATAAAAACTAGAATTTACCTTCTTCAAGTTGATATGTTTGTGTGAGTTTGATGCTTAGTTGATTTACGTCTATGATAGAAGTTGTTCTTTATTTTGTATGTCCTTTATTTTCACCTTATTATCAGTAGGCTAAGTTCATACAGGTCATATGATGTGCTGAAATTTTCCAGGATAGTGAATTATTGTGGAAATAAGATGATTGTGTTTGACACAAAACCTTTCAGTCATTACTTTAAGTCCTATTAATAGAATCATAACACCCATATGAAACACTGATGTATGTATCTCCTAGTTTGAAGTGAGTTTTAGTCCATATTGAGTCACATAGTGATATCAATAGGTTGTTTTGAGGATCATAACACATTTCTTATATCTTAGTTTCAATTATGTTCTCTTTATATCTTTTCCTTGCAAGTGTAGTAGTGTTAGTGTTAGCATTAGGTGATCCATTAGGGTAAGTTGGCCCTGTCTGGAGGTTCAATCCAGCCATAGGTGACCCACAAGCTTTGGGGTGTTCCTATTGTGTCGATTGGGTGAGGAGACATGAAACACCTCCTCAAAGGGTGAAACTCAATTAGACAACACAACCCATATGATTCACATATTAGTTTGAATTAAATTTCTCAAAGAGTCACCTATATAAACATGTCAAGCCTAATCTTGTATATTGAGAGGTATTTACTATTTTACATTATTTTTGATAAAAAAATAAGTGTATTAGGAAATATTTATTATTTACATATGTGTAAAATGAGATATATAAAAATTATATAGATATACAACATAAAACTATTTTGATTTTGATAGATTGCTAATAACAAAAAGGTATTATTTTGGGAAAGTACTAAGAAGGGATATACTCAACTTGCACATCGATGGTTGTTAACTATTTTAACTATGAAACATAAAAGAAGTGGTGACTATGCAGGCTTGGTATTGGGAAAAAAATCATAAATAGAATATGGACATGTCTATTCTAAGTGGATGGAGACATAATACATCAAACACTATTGATTTCAGACTTGTCCTAGTTGAATTTGATAGATTATAGAAATAAATTTATAAATAAAGTATAAATTTTAATATAACAGGTTAGAATAAAAAATAGAACATATATCTAGATAAGTACATTCTATGTGGAAGGTAGTGCAATACACTCAAGTCTATTGAATGCAGACCTTTCCTCATTGACTGCAGTACCAAGTTTATTATTTCACCACCTTAACCTACATTAATTATGATCATGGATGCATATTCAAATGTGAAATAACATGAAAATTCCTTGTAAACAAAACCCTAGTTTTGATTAAATAAATAAAAATTGGAATCAAATGGTGGGAAAATTCGGTGAATGGGCTTAAGTTGAAATTACCTTTGTCTATCCCCATTTATAAATCAATTACTACACTACACTACCAATACTACAAAGAGTGATCAAACTCAAATATAGTTCTCACTTACGTGTGTGTGGAATGGTGAATGCAAATCTAGATGTTTTTTCCCTCCTATTTTACCCTTGGCACAAGTATGCAAATGAAGATTCAACCTTGAATATTGCTTTAGTAGACCTATAGATAAAACATGATTTTTTTTTAATAACCTTTGAGTGTAAGGAAATCCATCCTTAATTCATCAGTGAATATTTGTACTTATATATGTTTTGATTTTTATTTTTGGAGCTATTGGCACATAATATCTAACCCAAAATAAGACCCAATATACAAAAATAAGAATAAAAGAAAACATGCCCCAAAATAAAATTTGAAAGTTACACTTGGAAAAGTCCACACTAAATGGATAGGGACACAAGATGATTGTATCTAGCTATTGTGGACTTGTAAATAATGACAAAATACTAAAACTAGGGATCCATATGAAAAAGTGGTAAGATAAATGACTGATAGACAAACTCATAAATAAGAATAGAGAAAGATTCAAGTAAATTTATATATATATATATGTCTCCTTCATTACCAATTTTCTATCCATACAAATGGTGTAATAAATGACATAAAATTTAGGCCTTTACCAAATTTGTATGTCTACATTTTCTCCCCCTTTATTCTAGTAATGAAATTTATAGAGTAAAGGAAAGAAATGGAACCTAAGTGTGTATGACACACTTTGTCTTTGTGACTTGAGATGTTTATTATTCTAGCTTTGTTATGATTCAATCTCCAATAACACATGATGTAGTCAATGTCCATATATGAAATCTAAAATATTAAATCTTAAATTCTAAAGTAAAAAGAATAGGGATAGAGTACACCCATATGTGTTTTGTATTATGTATCTTATGAATAATGCTCATGGTGTGTTATGTGGAAATGGGATGATTTGAATCTTATTCATTTCCTCTCCAAGGAAAAGAAAATTTCATCGAGTGGTGAAGGAAAATTATTATGACATCAGGTGTCACTGTAACCATTATCATACTTACTTCATAAGATTTTATGGAAGACATGCCCCCTTTTTGAGGCACTTAGAAAATGTAATTACTTATGTTAAATTATTTGAAGAGTTTAAGAGTGATCGAGTCTCAACTTTTAGATATAACTAATGAAGCCATGAGTGAGAAAGATGCATTATTATGACTCTCAAGAATGAGGAAACATTAATCCATGTCATAATCCCCCAAAAATATGAAACCATGCTAGGTTTTCTATAAATGATGCTAAGTTTATTGAGTGTCACTAGACTCGAACGTTCATCACCCACATAGATTCATATCATACTACTACAGATAGATCAAGATTATAATTTTCACAATCAAAAGGTAATGAATGATATTCATACCCCCATCAAGACTACATTGATCCTAAAATTGTCTTTAAATTTTAATATTTTTCCTTTCAAGTTACATATTTTTCTTTTTGAGTTTGACTATGGCAGCTTTGAATTTTGAAAATTTTGAATCTTTCCCATTTTTAATATTTGAAAAATCTTGAGCATGAATGAGTATCAAACCCACTATAAATATGTGACAAATATATAGAATGTTATGCATATATATTAACCATTGTAATTGTATTTTCAACTTATAACTCTGATTTTGCACCCATTTTGATGCATGTGCATTCAAGTGTGCATGAGTATATACTTTGAATTCTTCTAAGTGATTGAATATATATTTCATATGCCTCTAAATTTTTTATAAGTTTGTTAATATCTATTATGTGCTGATTTTTTAATTATTTTAGACCTATAAAGAATATATAATCTGTTACAAAATCTAGGTTTTCATCATTTACATATCTATATTTTGCATTTTATCTAATTTTTTATTGTACATGTATATCATGTACCCATAGTATTAATTTCATAAAACTATAGCATGAAGCTCATTTAAAATAGTCTAAATCATGTACAATATGTTGAGATATATTTTATAACATGTTTATATGATTCCCCCTTTTTGGTGTGAGGAATGAGAGAATCAAGTAGATCACATTGAAAGAATAAAGTGTATGTATTATAATGGAATTTAATTAGATATCAATTTATTTTATTGTGTTGATTATGTGTTTTGATTACATTATGATTTTTTTTAATATTTAAAATATATTTTTATGAAAACCAATAAATATGTAGGAGATAGTGCATATAAGAGAGTAAGCATAAATTTGGGCATTTTTTAAAAAGATGATTACTGTGATAAAAATAGTATTATCAAAAGAGAGAATTTAATGTGTTCTAATGCAATTCATGGGGGTGATTTTGATATTATTTTCTCAAAATATTGTGTGCACAAGTTTGGAGGATTAATTAAAAGGTTTTAAATTTTTTGAAAAAATAAAAAGGTTAACTTACATAAATATATTGTTATAAAAGGAATTGTATTTAAATGGAATATTAAAACTTTATTTTTTTTGAGTTCCAAGATAGACATCATGTAAAAATGGAGAGTATCAAGAATGACTTAGTGTGTGTAGGTGGAAGATACCTTGCAAGTGGAGAATAGGTTGTCCCTGGTAAGGCCTAAAACTAAAATTTTGACATATGTAAATTTAGAAA
>JARHVA010000087.1:2962500-3045000 GCA_037957365.1 Torreya grandis | reverse complement strand
GATAAAGAGCCACTAGTTAAATTATAGGACTAATCTAAAGTTTCTCTTTAATAATTCTCTAAAAATATTTGAGATACATCTATCATTCCTCAAATATCCAAACAAAAAAGGTTATATTGTATTAAATGAGTGTAAGGATCTCCATAATTATCACACAATGGTCATGTAGTCATAATAATGTTTTTTTTGGATAGGGTTGCTTATTTACAACTCGTGTAAGGGTTTTTTTCTTCATCCTTAACTTATAGTGTGTCTAGGGATATGTATGGCCCACTTTTGGATTACATACCTTTCATCGTATCTTGTCACAATTATCTATGTTCTTATTAGGTTCCACCTATAAAATAACCATGGATAAGTAGAGTGTATATATGAGGTAGTGGTTAGTCTTTGATCATCATATTGTCAATTATGATCTTATTACATTTTTATATACATTCCCCCTTGAAGTGGATCAATAATATTTATCAAGTATATTTATATTTTGTTAATTACTATTGTGGACATGATTATTTTTTCTTAATTATGTGATATATTATTCTATTGTTGTGAAAGATACAAGTAATTTCATTACAAGTGGTATCAAATATTTGATTTAGGAGAGTTTATACAATAGTTTTTTTTGGATATGGTGTTGTGGTTATTCTAAGAGCTAAAGGATAAAAAAACATAACTTACAATCTGAGAAGAATTAATTTGTTTCATCACCATAATATTGTTTAATGTTTTTTTGAAAAACAAGTCTAGAAAAGTTTTTGCACCATTATGCTAATTAACATCATTGGATCCATCTTGGTGAGATAATTGCAACGGTATAATTTTATGATACATTTTTTTAGGCCTGAAACCCTCCATCCTAGGGTTTGTCCATGGTTGGTACTAACACTTACGGCCAAAGAAAAGGGAAAAACACTACAAAAATCCTCACAAGAATGACATGGAGTTGTATACACCCAAATTTGGTCAAGAAAAAATAAGTACTATGTCCTTTTTAGATCTTATATTTAGAAGTTATTAATGCTGAATATATCTCTTGTTCACATGTATCACCTTATTATTTATCTCTTTTGTCACTCTTTCATATTTATATCTCTCTCTTTTCACATTATTAGTTATTTATGTCAGTCCTTAATAGAGTCATATGGGTCCTTGGCCATTATTTTATGTCATTCTTCTATTTTATTTTGGATAAGAGCACTACGTTGGATAGGAGTGCACTATTCCTATGCCCTTCCTAACACTATTGTTTGATGTACATTTCAGAGAGTTTTTTAGGTCCCTTTTATTTTGGGTGTCTTCTTATGACTATTTTAACCTTGTTTGAATTAGTCAGTGAATGAATAAGTTTTTCAAATTCAAAATTATGATCTTTCTATTTAAGGGGATTTCTAAGGAGTTTTACATCCAATAATTATATTTTGGCACTAGATAATAAAATGATATAAATACACAACAAGTTCAATCTCTACATATTTTGAAATTATTTACATACCAAACTTAGATTTCATAATTGGACTAAGAAGAGGGCCTAGGTAAAAACCATTTTAGATTCACATCATGCTTGGTTGATTATGCACATTACCAAGGGAGAACTACATCATCCTAAGGTCCCTATCATTGGGGATATGTAGGTAGCACTTAAGACAATAGGGGTTCTGAGGATAGCTTGACTATATCCCACTTCCCCCATTTTTAATGCTTTTACATTTGATCTTTATGTGTTTCTTGTGTGTAGGAATCCATTCAAGTTTTGGATATAAGAAGTAAAAATATAAGTATAATCTCATGAACAAAATCATGTGATAGAATATCCCATAACTACACAATGTTTTCTCATACTTGCAAGTCTCATTTTTAACTCAAAACACTAGTGGACAAGAACACTATGAAGGATATGGGTGCACCACTCTAGCTTCCAATCCAACTATAGTGGCTAGATTCAAAATGATAGTCAACCAAAAATATCCAATAGTGGGGAAAATACCCTTCAGGTCAAACATAGTCAAATATAACTCCTTAACTCTAGAAAAGATAAGTTTCTCATCATTTTGCATGATTTTGTCTTAAACCCTAGTGTTTCACAAAAATTTGAATCTATTTGGTGTTTAAGGAGAAACATAGATGAAGGGTAGGGATGAGAGATTAGAGGGAACCTGGATTAGTTGCACACCATATCCAGACAATGTTGAGCACTCCTCTTTGGCTAGGGAGGAATACCTATGAGTAAGAAAGCACTACCACCAAAAATATTTGTTAGCAAATATATTAGTGAGCTGCCAAGCTACGTGCTTGTTCCTGGAAGTGTCAAACTTCCTTAGGGATGAAAGTCCACTTTTTGAAACAAAATTGGTAATGAATAACAAAATAAAAGAGAGATTAAGAGAGAGATGTTCGTACTGTTCTTGCAATCTAAGTGTAGTAAAGAGTGACATAGTGCAAGTGATGTGAGTTGTTGGTATATTTGGAAGTTGTTTGAGTAGGTTCAATGAGGTTAGTGGAAATACACAGTCACCAACATCGATTAGGCTACCAATGTCAGTAAGGAGATATGACCGATGTTAGTTATATGACCAATGGTTATGTGATCGATGTTGGTAGGGGCAGTAGGTTCTTAGGAGGTTGTAGGAGACTTTTATGAGCTAGGAGGTGGATGTTGGTCAGATTTTATGAGGTTAGGAAGAGTTTTAAGGGAGTGGGTAAGACTTAGGTGGGTTTAGATAGAGGGTTGGTATGTTTGAAGTAGATGGAAATAGGTGAAGGAGTTTTACAACTCATTCACAGGGAAAGTTAGGATGCTTGTAAAATGATAAATAGTATAGTGTAAAGTAATTATAAAATGACTATTTAAAGGAATTATAAAACACAAAGATATACTTAGTTGATGAAATGGATGAATCATGGGTACCAAATAGATGGCTCTGATGAGGTGTGTTGAAGCAATAGGTGAATTAAAATACAAGCATGTAATACCACTTCAAAATAATCCAAGTTATGTGCAGTATATCAATTCCTAATCTAGATTGATTTATGAAAAGTATTGGTAAGCTTGGATGTAGAAAGTTGAATGCTAAAGAATGTATGTGAATAGATAAGTTTTTTTTATTTTTTCTGACTTGAAAATTAGGATGGAATTTGGCTTAAGTAACCAATGTTAGTGATCTCATCGATGTCGGCCATGGGTTGGATAATGTCGATGGCATGAGAATAGGTAAAAGGGTTATTTTTATCCTATTTTATGTTCTTTCTCATGCCAAGTGTGGTATCCATTAGGAAACGGTAGAAATGTGAGGTTAAGAAGGACTTCACTAATTAGGAATTTATGTTTGGGGTGATAAGAAGTCATGGGTAGTTAGGATTAGGGGACTAAGTGTTGAAGTGACTTAGAGGGTAAGAATTAGTCTTAGGATGAGGTGGCCAGGTAAGGTGGCATAAGTAGTTTTTAATTAACTTAATTAAATATTTTAAATTAATTAAATGTGTGAGGGGTAAAAGCATGGGTTAGGAAGACTAATTATTAAAAGGGAATCAAGGGGGGTTTTGATACAAGGAGTTATGCACATGGGTAATGTAGTTTTGGTGTCTATATTTGCCCTTTTTTATCTTGTAATTTGTACTAACAAGTTGTAAGACAAACATATAAGTTATATGCTCTAGGTATTAGATGAGCCATCCTCCCTCAAAATGAGATCTAACAGAGGAGAGTTTGGAATCGAGTACCAGTTTGATAAGGAGTTAATTGGGTGGGTAGATGTTGAGTGAGAATGTGGTAACATCACTGCTTGTGCATATACTACTATGAGTGATAGTTGACATAATCAATAATAGTTAAAGGTGAGGAGGACTTGGATAGAAATAACCAAATTATAGCTTTTAAGTGATAGTTGATAAGGTTTAAATAAATAAAGTTGTAGCTCTAATGGTCCATGTGTTCTACGTATCTAAGGTAGGAAGTGCTCCTGGTAAACACAAAAGTTTGTATGTGATAGGACTAGCTTAGTCATGATCTAAAACACCTAATATACATGTGTGTATACAATAACTAATTATAGCAAGGTAACATAAGCATTCAAGACAAGAAATGCAATATTGGTTCAAAAGGGTCAATGGTCAAGGAGATATTTGTGAGATCCAGTCAAAGTCATCATGGGCAGAGATTTAAGTGATCTCCAAGGTTGGTTGTCATGGTGGGGGAGATATATGTGATATCCAAGGTTGGTTGTCATGGTCTTGGAGATATATGTGATCTCCAAGTTGCCCTAGATTGAGGGTGTAGTCCAAAGGGTGGTGGTTGGGGTTAAAAATCTAATTTAACAATGTCAAAATTAGTTATATCATTAATGTTAGTAAGAAGTATTGTTGACATTAGTGTCTTAGGTCAAGACTAATGACATTAGTAGGTGACCAAACCTAATAAAAAGGGTTTGGTAGTGCACCAAAACTCATTTTCAACATTTTATTAGAGATAAAGAGCTTTGAGTGGGCAAAGATGGTAGAGCTAGGAGGGGACCCAATTGGAGGAGCACCACCATAAGTACTAGCTATTCTAACCTAGGAGATGGAGAGATGAGGTAAGATCCTCTTCAAGTTGAATTTGAATTTTAAGTTTGTTAATTTGTTATTTTAGGCTAAATTTAAAGTTTGGGGGAAAAGAATGCTATTAGAGGGGTAGGAAATGGGGTGAGGGTAGGTTTAGTTGAATTTAGGAGGGGTTTGGGGGTAGTTTTTAGGAAAAACTCAAATTTGGGAGATAGGGTGTTCAGTCCTAGGGTTGAACCCATCATCGATGTCGGTGAGGTTCACTGACATCAGTCAACATCGACACCGATGTTGGCTGACACCAAGCACTAATATTAGTATATATGATCAATGTTGGTGACCTTTAAAAAACCCAAAATAGGATAAAAGGCTAATTTTAGATCCCTAATTGAGTTATTCAACTAGCCTAATGGCTGAGCTAACCTCAAAAAACCTCATATCAATTGAGTGCTACCTACATATCCCATGTGAGGACCTTAGGCCAATGTCATTCTCCCAGTGCATAGAGAAAAAGGGTGAGGTATGGTTAAATTTTTTTTAGGGGAAGTGGTTAGAAAAAGGTAGGTTAAAATAGGTCATTAGACCTAGGGCTTAAAAGATAGGTAATAGGGTCAAGGGTGTGAGATATAGGTCATGGGGCCTAGAGTGTAGAGATAGGTAGTTTGGCCTAAGGTGGAGAGATAGGCGATGAGGCCTAGGGTTGAGAGATAGATAATTAGGCCTAGGGTTTAGGTGGGTATATAGATGAGCTAACCTCAAAATACCCCATGTCAACTGAGTGATGCTTACATAGCTTAGTTGAGGGCCTCAAGCCAATGTAGTTCTCCCATAGAGAAGGGAAAAAAGGGTGCATGTTTATATTAGAAAGTATGTGACTTGAGGTTTGTGTGTGTGGATGAAGGCTAGGTAAGAGTTGAAATTACAATATCAACTACCTATGTTACTCATGTAGATGAGGAGGGATGTCACCCTAGATGAGTGGGAGAACATGGAAGCCATAGGGTTAGGAGGAGTACAATGATATTTCTAGGTTGAATATGATGTTAGTTTAATGATAACATTGATAGAGAGGTGGGATCACACTACCAACACCTTCCATTTGCCTATCAGAGAGTTGAAAGTGACACATGAGGATATGTATAGGACTTTATGGTTGCCTCTCTAGGGTGAGGAGCTCTTCTCTTATTTAAGAGACGAGTATGATATTCACATGGTTACATTATTTGGAGAGCATGTTAGCTAGGTGACATATCAATCAGTGAGTTTTGCATATGAGCCGCTATACACTACCAATGAGGAGCAACAGCAGTTGAGCATCCTAATGATGATAGGGATTATAGTATATGCACTATGAGATGTATATTTTGGAATATTTCCTATTGCGTTGATAGGTGTATTGGCATATATGGTTGAACAATAGACTATGTAAGCATGGGGACCAAATTTTTTGTTACAATTATATAGAGAGTTATGAGGGTTGAGGTTGTAATGATGTAGTTTATGTGTCTAGTATTTACTCCATTATTGGGAATATGAGCACATCATGGTGACACAACCATTGGGGTTACCCACCATGATTGTAGCTAGTTTTAAGGTCGAGATTAAATGATGGAGAGATGGTATGGCTCAGACATGAGTAGATGGCATAGTGCAGGATATTGATTATTATAGGCATATGATAAAGAGATTGATTCCTATAGATATTGTTTAAAGGCCCAACTTGACATACCATACATTCAAAGGATAGGTAGAGCATCTTATCAGTTTATAGAGCACATTATGGGTTAGAGGGAGACGAGCTAGAGAGCTAGAGATAATACTTATGACACATGTTAGGATTCAATTTGGTTTGTTATAGGACATGCCTCTTACCATTCCTTGATATAGGAGGGATGATATAAAGTCACCCCTACCTTTACCCTAGGAGATAGATAGATTAGATTTTAAGGAGCTACTAGCATGCTCGGGTGTGTTAAATCCTAGATGCATAGTGGCTTATCTTGCATGGTGGATAGGTTTGCATCCCATGGTTCATGTCAGGAGGCCACCACTAAATGTAAAAAAAGTGATGAGAGAGATATATATGTAGCTATACAGGCTCAAAATGTAGAAGTATAAGCCCAAGATGTGATAGTATAGGCCTAAGATATAACACAGACATAGGTATTAGTCTTACAAGGGTAGGTTATGACATTAGAGGGACAAGTCAGGGCATTATAAGGCCATGTTAAGGCATTACAAGGTTAGGTTACTACACTGACAATAGAGAGGGATAGTTTGAGAGTAGAAAGATAGGCTACTCTTCCTCCTCCACCATAGGGACTAGTACAGGGGCCTTCAGTTGGTGTGATGGGTATACCGTAGACTATATCTCTAGTGAGGTACAACACTACTCTAGATAAGCTTGCTTACTATGAGAGGGCCATCAAGGAGTTCCCATAGATTCATAGGTATTTCGAGTTTAGAGAGTATGAGAGATCAGTGACATGTGCCATGGATTTTAGCTCATGCAAATGTAGACATGTAAAGAGTGATGATGACACTGCTTCACGACCATGACTATAGCCTTGAGGATTCTAAGTTCCATATTTTGTTATTGATGTTGTATACACATTGGCCTATGAGTTAAAGATGAGAGATGTATATTTTAAGGGAGAGATGATACTAATATGATCCATTAATGTACATTCATATTTAGCATGCACACACACACACGCACAAACACACACACACACACACACACACACACACACACACACACACACACACACACACACACACACACACACACACACACACACACACACACACAGTGTTATTTTAAGATGTATTTATGTGATGGGATGATGTTTGCAATTATTATAATGATGTGGATATGTATGTTATGTTAGTGTTATGTTAATGTTGAGCATGTTAGTTGTGTTAGACTAGAATTTCCCATATATGTGATGGTATATGCATAGTTGATTTGTTAGCTTCATCTTAGTAGTTTTCCATATTTGTGATGGTGAATGCTTAAAATGAATGGGCTGGGTATGTTATTTTATTTCAATTTTTTTCCATATTTATGATGGTGTATGCTTAAAATAAATGGCATAGTCTTGATAGTTTTTTTGTTTATTGTTGTTTAGATAAACTATGGTTTCATGTGTGGTAGATTTCTCATGAGAAATGGTTTATTAGTTTTAGTATGGTTTGGAGTATCTTTACTTAAGATGGATATGTGTTAAACACAACTCTAAGAATCAAGAAGAATTGGTAGAAAGGCAAGATGGTGATTCATTCTTTTTTATGAGATTTGATATTTAGAAGAGAAATCAACATGTAATTAGGATGGGAAATAAAGAGGCACGATGTTCACGTATTGGTAAAGACCATAATCATAACATAAATAGACTCAAGAGTATGAGCCTCTTTCATGCTTTGCATGTTTTGACCATTTTTTTGTTAGAGAAGCATCGTACTCACCTTGTGTCAAGTTAGTTCAAAGTCCATTGAAAGAGTATGAGGGGAAAAAGGTAAAAGGAGTGAGAGTGTTTGGGTAGCACAACCTTCTTAGTAGGGATGATATGCCCCTTTTGTGGGTGACCTGAGAGTTACTATAGGCAATTCCATGACTTAAAGTTTTTTTTGTGTGTGTGTAAGTTGATCAATGTGGGAAACCTACAATGGGATTTTATTTGTGTTGAGGTCATATGAATTTGATCAATATGAGAAGCTTCTAAGTCATTATTTATCTTGATAACAAAGCTTGTCCTAACCATCCTTCAAGGGAGTGGTCTAAGCTTTTGTTTTTTCTTTTTAATAGTTGTCCTTCAAGGGAGAATTATATTAATAGTAACAAAGAGAAATTACATAGCTATCCTTTAAGGGATCAATCTACGTTAAGAATCATGACCTAAGAAATTATAACCCATTTTTTTTAAAACTTTAGTCATGGACAAGACTATAGAGGCTTAGAAGCTTTCCACTTTGAGGGCAAAACCATAACACTTCTTAAGTTAACTAAGTGTGTAGGAATAAGGGTTAAAAGGAAATGAGATGAATGTAATAGGGTTGCTTAAGGGATGAGCTCAAGTTAAACATGAGGTGGAGCGTCACTTGAATAAAAAAAGAATGGTCATAGGTGTAAAGAATTTAAAGGCTTGATTTTTGGCCTTCCTTCAAGAGAAGATAATCGATAAGTTCCTAAGCCATATTTGTTAGTTATGATGTATGGTCCAAGCCAATTAGGAGCAAACTTACTGCATTTTATTTTCTCCATATTTGTCACATGTTGATTTTCCTTTAAGATGAGATATTTGATATTGAAATCTTGTTCCTTGAGATTTTTATTGTAAGTGCGTTTGATACACTTGTGATAGGTTTGGAGGTAGTTGAGGGATATGAGTCGACATTCATCAAACAACTCAAGTTGAGCTAAACATTCTTGGTGAAAGTCATCATTAGTAAGTATGTCTTATATATAAATGTGAAAAGAAGGAATCTGAACCTCAAGAGGCAAAATAGCCTCCATCCCATAGACTAAGGAAAAATGTGTAGCACCTGTAGGGGTTCAAATACTAGTATAGTAAGCCCATAAAGTAAAGGGAATTTGCATGTGCCAATCCTTGCTAGTATCATTGATTACCTTCATGAGGATTTTGGTCAATGTTTTATTAAAAGCTTTTGCCTACCCATTTGGTTGTGCATAGTATGGTGATGAGAAGCTTAATTTGATTCCAAAAGTGTCACAAATATTTTGGACAATCTTGTTTTTGAAATATTTTACATTATCTATTATAATTTTATGAGGGACACCAAAATGATAGATGATGTGATGGTTGATAAATTCAATAGTTTTTTTAGCCTTAGTAGAGATGAGAGGAATGGCCTTGACCCACTTGGTGAAGTATTTAGTGGAAGTAATAATGGAATGATGATGAAGTGATGAATGAGGATTAATCTAATCGATTAGATCCAAACCCCATTGGGAGAAGGGCCAAAAGTCTTTGGTGACTTATAGGGCATGTCTTGGAACATGAAGGAGGTTAGCATGTTGTTGACATTTGATGAAATGTCAAACATAATCACTATAATCTTGATGGAGTGTTGGCCAATAATAGCTGAGTTGAAGGATATGCTTGGCAATTGTGTTACCATTAAAATGTCTACCACAAATCCCATCATGGAATTCTTTAATGGTGAAGGGTATCTCAATACTAGTGAGACATCTAAGGGGGAAACCATCAAAACCTTGCTTATAGAAAATTCCCCCTAGCATAGTGTAATGAGCGACACATTTCATGAAAGCATGTCTCCTATTATTGGAGAGGTCGGAAGGGGTAATAGAAAAGGAGAGGTAATATGTGAGTTTCTTGTACCATAAGTCATGTGGGTTGTGTGTTACATTTATAATAAAAAGGATGTTAGTTGATACATGAGAAGGCAATATTAATTGATATACAATGACATATTTTTAAGGAAGAGGGTAAATAGGGTATGTGTGAAGCAAAAGAAGCCATTGTGTCAACAAACTTGTTTATAGATCAAGGAATAGTTTTCAAGAGATAGGAGTCAAATTATTCCAATAAAGTATCTAAAAGATGTTTATATCATTGAAAATTTTCATTTTGCATATATATGAACCATTAACCTAATTAACCACTAGTTGGGAGTCACCAAAAATGGTTATTGATTTGACACCAAAAAAATAGCCATTTGAAGCCCTAAGATCAAGGCTTCATATTAAGCCATATTTTTAGTAGATTCAAAATCTAGTTTAAATGATAAAGGCATAGGCTCACCATCAAGATAAATGAGGATGACCCTTGCACCCCCATCATGTTAACATTTAGACCCAATAAAGAACATCATCATTTGATAGGAGATGTCATCAGTTGAGAGCATTGCAATAGATTCATCAAGAAATTCAAGGTTTGAAGGTTGGTTGTCAGGTAAAGGTACGACAGCTAAATGGTCAGTGATCATTTGCCCCTTGATATACTTTTGTTGAATAAATTCTAAGTCAAATTTAGCAAGGAGCATGATCCACTGAGCTACATGTTAGTTATGATATGGCTTGGAATGCATGTATTTGATCAGATCAGTATGGGTGATGACATAGGTTTTGTGATTTAAGAGGTAATGATAGAGCTTGGAATCTACAAAGACCAACACAAGACAAAGCTTTTTGATATGGGTATATCAAGTTTCATAATCAATAAGTGTGCAAATTATGTAGTAAACTGCTTGTTCTCGATGGTGATCATCTAGATGTGTAATCATAACACCTAGAGGATGGTCTGTTGCAAAGATGTAAAGGTAGAAAGGCTAGTTTTACTTAGGTGGAATAAGAACTAATGGGTAAAGGAGATACCATTTAATTGTGTCAAAGGCTTGATAGAAATCTATATTCCATTAGAAGGAGACCTCTTTTTTGAGGAGATGGTGAAAGGATTGGCAATGATCTGACAACTGGGAGATGAAACATCAAATTGAATGAAGCTTACCTTGTAGGTTATGGAGTTGTTTGATATTAGTAGGTGGAGGCATGTCTAGTATTGCTCAAACTTTAGCAGGGTTGAATTCAATACCATGGAGAGAAATGATAAAGCCTAAGAGCTTATCAAAAAAGACACCAAAGATGTATTTCTTTGGGTTTAGTCGAATGTTATATTGGAGGAGACAAGTGAATATGAATTTGAGAATCATCAAGTGATCTTAGCAAAGTTTAGACTTTTTGAGTAAGTCATCCACGTAGTCTTCCATAATTTTGTGTAGGAGATCATGGAAGATGTAAGTCATGGTGCATTGGTAGGTGGCACCAACATTATTTAGACCAAAGGGCATGACCCAATAATAGAAACTCCCCCATGGGGTAATGAAAGTTGTCTTGTGTTGATCCTCAGGAGCAACTAGGATTTGATTTTAACTTGAGAACCCATCCATAAGTGATATCATCTCATCCCTAGATGTTAGATCAACAATTTAGTCAATACTTCCCTTGGAAAAGGGAAGTCATCCTTTAGATAGGCAAGGTTTAGGTCATGATAGTCGATGCAGATGTAGATTCCCCCTATCACTTTTATGATATGAACAATATTGGAAACCCAATGTGGGTAGTTGATGGGTTAAATAAAGTTAAAAAAAAGGAGGCATTGGAGCTCTTCTTTGACAAGGAGAGCAATATGAGGATGCATTTTACAAAACTTTTTATTAACAAGTTTAGCATCTCAATTGGTGACAATTTGTGGGTGACGATAGAAGGGTCGATACCAGGCATGTCATTATAAGACCAAGCAAAGGCTTTGCTATGGTCATTAATAAATATGGCATAATTAGCTTGCTCAGAGGAATCTAAAGACTGGCCAATTTTAAAGACATGGGGGTTATCATGAGAAGGCAAATTAATGTCAATAGTTGACTCATTTAACATATCTTACATTTTAGATGGGAGTGATCATTGGATATAGGAATCATCTACACCCACGTATGTGAGAATAGCATCATCATCTTGACATTGGATAGTGTTGATAGTGGGAGAGTATTCATCAATCATTTCAAGATGAATGAGAGGAAGGGACCTTGTTCCTTACCCTAGGGATAGGTGAGGGGGCCCAAATGGATGACATTTATTGAAAAAAACAATTAAGAGGTATAAATACCTCTAATTAGGTAGGTGATGGTGTAGGAGAGGATAGAGAAGGAGAGATTGGATCTTTGATAATTGGTATATGAGAAGTTTTGGTGAGTTTAATTAGTTCATCATAACCCACTACATGCCACTTTTTGGCATTTTCAATGGTTTTATTGGTGGGATATTCAATGGGCATATGAACACCCTACTCATAATGACCCAAACCAATACTTTCTAGACACACCTATAAAAATAGGTGTGAGAAGCTAGGCTTTCTCAGGAAAGAGAAGTCATAGGTAAATCATTGTGGTAAAGAGGATGGATTGTTGATAGTGGGAGCTCAATCAATTCCCCCATATGTGAAATTATTTCAAAGGTTAGGGGGACCATATAGGATGACCATCCCAATATGGGGATCATAATTGGGGTGCATATGAAGCTTCCCATACTCTTTTAGAGTATGGAATATGTTAAGTGTCAACAAATGATATTATTCAAGTGACAGCCGCTTAAAAGTTTCCTCTATGGGGTCTTTGTCAAGAATTTGTGTCACTGGTATCTATGTAACCAAGATAGTGGAGCTTGTGGAAGCTTCAAAAGTATCATGTAGAGAAAATGGTGTTTTTAATGGAATGAGAACATATTTGGGGATATAAGTGATGTTTCATGTTTTGAAAGGAGGTAAGTCAGTGGGAATAACATGTATTTGCCCATTGTTCTCAAACTTGACATAGTGGTGTAAATTCGAGGGCACACATGACATAGCATGTATCTAAGGTCATCAAAGTAATATGTTATATTGGAACTCTCCTTCTAAAACATATAAGAGCTCAAGAATTATGTGGGGGCCCACATGTATATGTAAGATAATAGTACCCACTATAGTAGTTGTGGTATCATTAAAGGAGTAGAGCACCGCATCAGTTTGAGACATGCAATTGTTAGGAAGGGCTAGTTGTTTGTAGGCATGGGTGGAGATAATATTAATACTATCTCCCCCATTGATCATGAATCTTTTGACATGAGTTTGATCAATATATGTGGTGATAAAAAAGTTAGAATCCTGATCTTTAGTGTGTTAGAGTGGTATTTCTGAATCACTAAAGGAAATTAGGGAGATGGTGTTAAGAGACCTGACCAAGTCTATAAAAGGTTGGGGATCATCAGGTTGTACCTCAACCACTTGTAAGGCACTAATAAAATTTTGATTATTTTGGGGTGAGTTTTGGATTAACTCATAAAAAGACATTTTTAGAGGGGTTTGGGGAAGTTGTTTCACCATAAAGTTTTGAATAACTTCTAAAGATGTTGGCTTTGAGACACCCAAGATAGAACTATTGGGATTAAAAGGAGGAGTGTATTTTGAGAAGGGGTGAGCCGAAGGGGTAGTTACATTTTCCTTACCTTTATCCTTTTGATTTTGTGATTGCATGGCCACATTTTTTGGGAGGAGGATGTAAACCGGAAGCACACAATTTGATTACTAATACCAAGCAACTTAATATGCGGAAATTAACCAGATTCACCAAGTAACTAGAATTCAGAATAACACAGCATATGAGAGACAATACACAAATTGTATTAACACTTTATACAGAAAAGAATACAATAAAGAAGATGCCACTTCTTCTCCACCACCTTACAGAGGTTTCCCACACCTCAAGTGAACAGTAATTCTTCTCCCCAAAGCTCTCCCTCTCACAGGTCCCAACACCCAACTCAAAATACAGAGTTGGTGTTCACCTCCTGTGCTCCACGCACACCACAAGTGCTCCACGAACTCCACAAGCACTCCACGTGCTCCACAAGTACTCAAGGTACTTCAAGTAGATCTCCCATGAATCTGTAACAACCTGCAATTCAACAGACCATACTTATGGAAGGAACTCCCTTGCCTTCCTCTAGCTCTATCTGAGTACACACCTGTACTCCAAGTAGATCTTGCCTGATACTGCTCCCTGTTGTGTTGCTGTCTATATGACCTTGCACACCTGCAAATCAAACAATGGTTCTATTCACCTGTGAACCTCGACCTTGCACACACATACACCTGCAGATCAACGATCTTACTTACCATGTAGATCTCCTATATAGGCCATGCAACTGTGACCAAGATCCTACACTCTTGAAGAACCCAGCTGGCTCTCCAATCCAGCACCAACACACCTGGTACTATGGCACTAGGAGGAACGCACCATAGCTCTACCTCACACACAGAAGGAGCTTATAATTATGCTCTCTTACTCCCTAGCACACTTTTCCAATACAACCATGAGTCTATTATATAGATCTCATCCAAACAATGATTAGACATCTAGTTACAATAATTAGATCCGCAGCTATGAGTCTAAAATTAGCACTCATCATGCAAACTCTTGGTTCGTTAGCCCACTGCCCGTAATTAACTCGCAGTTGAACCACACAGGCGACCGACGTCGGTCCTTGTCTGCCTGGGGTCACCGACGTCGGCCGATATATGACCGACGTCGGTTGCCTTCCTGTCTTACCCTGCCGACGCCGGTTGGCCAGACCAACGCCAAACACTTCTGACACTTAGCAACTCATTCTGCAACCTCCTCCATGTCTGCATCAGTGAAGCTTTTAGCTCCACAATCCTAACAATCTCCCACTTGGAGATAAACAACTGCACTGTACCTGTACCTGTACTCTATCTAATCTGTTTCCTGGTTTGTATCCCTCTTCAAGCTCCCACCTGAAGACAACCCACCACACATCCCGTGGTGTACCACCTGTCATCTGAGTAACCTGCCACATCTGAACCTACAAATACATGTAGTGAAGTCCTGACCCTGCATAGCAACACCTGCTGCCGGTCCCTCTCAGAAAACCTGAGAATCCACTTCCCCGAATTAGCTCCTAACTCTCTGACAGCTCCCACTGCATGGGAATACTCAGGTCTATACCAGACCTCATGTGATTTCGGACACTGTACCTGTCCAGCCCTTAGTGTGCTCCGGCTCTGCATCCTGAACCTCGCCAACACCTGATTCACATCAGCTCCCACTCGAGACAAAATCAACCTGTGATCTCCATGCCTCCCATGTCAAAGAATTCCGCTGCTCCAAACTCCACCTGACATGCCACTGAACTAATCTTACCCTTAGCTCAGCAAAACCCTGTATGTACACCCCTGCTAGCTAGCATACTATCCACATACAACAACAGAATGATGTTGCGACTCATCATCCCCCTGGTAAGACAAAACCACAGTAGTTACCCTGACATTGACTGAAGCCATGCTCCGTCCTCCACCTGTCAAAACCTGTACCACTGTCCTGCAGCTCCACAAGACCATATACCTGATCTTCCGTCTCACGTATCCGTTCTCTCTATTCTTCTACTAAGGTATCCATTCGTCTCTGTGCTTTTATACCTGCTGGCATCTCTACCAAAACACACCTGTCTGGTTCTCCTCCAAGGAATCACATCCTCATCCATGCCAAGCTCACACCTGTTTCCTGGATCCTTCCTGCTCTACAATCAGCAACATGTATAAAGAAGAGGAACAATGAATTTGAGGGCCTACTTACGCCTTCAGTCCTCCGTATGGGTGTTTGAGACTCCTTGATAGCTTGCTGTCCACCCAAAATTCGTTACAGTGACCGACCTCGGCCACTCCACAGTCTGCATCCGACCGACGTCAGTTCCATGCGTCTGTACCTGACTACCAACCTGCCTGCGCTGGTGTCCCTACTGCCGACATTGGTCCTCATGACCGACATCGGTCTTACATACTGCCGACGTCGGTCCCATGACCGACATCGGTCTTACCCTGCCCGACATCGCCGTCTTCGGTCTGCACATGACCGACATCGGCACCTGTCTGTTCGATGCCGATTCCTCCTGACCGACATCGGTACCTGTGTTCGCCTGTGAGTGATGACTTTTTACCCGTGAGCTTCTTTGAATCAAAATCCATGTCCAAACTGCCCTGCTCAGAAGTATCCAGCCACATCCACTGGGTTCTGTCTGCCATCTCCTCCATAAACACCAAGGCTTTCCAGTTTTTAAGCCTGTCAAATATATCTGTCTTCCGCTTAAGAACATGCATCTCCTTCCTGCTCATGTGACCAAGCCTCTGAAGCCACGTCTCCACAACAAAAGAAGAATCAGTAATATAAACAAGTAGATAAAGGATACCTGTTTTCTTACCACCAGCTAATTCAAGTGCATCCGCTGTGAGAGTTCTTGTGCATCTCTCATCACCCAATCTTTCTGAAGAAATTAGCCATATCTCCAAACCTGGGACCTGCATGACCTTCATCAACACCTGTGTGTTGGCCGCCTGCAATTTCAGCTTCACTTCCCCTTTGCCAATTCTTTGGCAAGGCTCACCAGCTCCTCTACCTGGAACTGCATGGAAAGAGGCAACCGAATCTTTTATCCAAGATTCAACTTTATCCAAGAAACCTACAAACACATCCTGTGCAACAACACCTGCTACATCTGTATCTTCAGTTTCTTCATGCTGATCTGCTACCAACCAACAATAATCTTTTACCTGCTCTTTCTTTCCATAGGACCGTGAGTGACCATCTGTGCTTTTCAACTCCTCCATTCTTAGCTTACTTTGATCTGCTGTTGCTCTACTCCCACTCGATCAGAAACCCCTAAGAGTGCCCTGTAACCAAACACAAAACCTGCTTCCTCCAACCTTAGCTCTGATACCACTTGTTGGTATCAAGCTCAAGAACCTACAACCAAGGCTCTGATACCACTTGTTGGGAGGAGGATGTAAACCGGAAGCACACAATTTGATTACTAATACCAAGCAACTTAATATGTGGAAATTAACCAGATTCACCAAGTAACTAGAATTCAGAATAACACAGCATATGAGAGACAATACACAAATTGTATTAACACTTTATACAGAAAAGAATACAATAAAGAAGATGCCACTTCTTCTCCACCACCTTACAGAGGTTTCCCACACCTCAAGTGAACAGTAATTCTTCTCCCCAAAGCTCTCCCTCTCACAGGTCCCAACACCCAACTCAAAATACAGAGTTGGTGTTCACCTCCCGTGCTCCACGCACACCACAAGTGCTCCACGCACTCCACAAGCACTCCACGTGCTCCACAAGTACTCAAGGTACTTCAAGTAGATCTCCCATGAATCTGCAATAACCTGCAATTCAATAGACCATACTTATGGAAGGAACTCCCTTGCCTTCCTCTAGCTCTATCTGAGTACACACCTGTACTCCAAGTAGATCCTGCCTGATACTGCTCCCTGTTGTGTTGCTGTCTATATGACCTTGCACACCTGCAAATCAAACAATGGTTCTATTCACCTGTGAACCTCGACCTTGCACACACATACACCTGCAGATCAATGATCTTACTTACCATGTAGATCTCCTATATAGGCCATGCAACTGTGACCAAGATCCTACACTCTTGAAGAACCCAGCTGGCTCTCCAATCCAGCACCAACACACCTGGTACTGTGGCACTAGGAGGAACGCACCATAGCTCTACCTCACACACAGAAGGAGCTTATAATTATGCTCTCTTACTCCCTAGCACACTTTTCCAATACAACCATGAGTCTATTATATAGATCTCATCCAAACAATGATTAGACATCTAATTACAATAATTAGATCCGCAGCTATGAGTCTAAAATTAGCACTCATCATGCAAACTCTTGGTTCGTTAGCCCACTGCCCGTAATTAACTCGCAGTTGAACCACACAGGCGACCGACGTCGGTCCCTGTCTGCCTGGGGTCGCCGACGCCGGCCGATATATGACCGACGTCGGTTGCCTTCCTGTCTTACCCTGCCGACGCCGGTTGGCCAGACCAACGCCAAACACTTCTGACACTTAGCAACTCATTCTGCAACCTCCTCCATGTCTGCATCAGTGAAGCTTTTAGCTCCACAATCCTAACAACATTAACCATGTTGATCTGAAACATAGGTGAAAGAGTTGGTAAAGGAGGTATGATAACATATTTGGTTTTGAATTTAGGTGGAATAGTATGAGTCATTATGGATGTCAAGGGTGGAATAACATGAATGTCAATGGTAGTATCAATAAAGAGAGTGTTGACATTAAAGTGTTGTCGAATGAATGCTATGAGAACTTTACAACTCTTAGTATCGTGTATAGGTGAATGATGATATAAACACACTTGTGTATCATCAAACCAAGATGGCTTTGATCCAAGAGGGATATAAATCTTAATGGGAGGAAGAGTTATTATGGAGGATTGCAACAACTGGCATAGCCAAAATATCTGAGAGCCTATGAGTGGGCTAACACTTGTTGTAATAGGAGTGGAAACCTTCTTTAATTTAGGAGTCATAGGGGTGATTTTGTATGGCACCTTTTTAGGTATAAATGGTGCCACATGTTTTACTAACACTTTTTTGGTGTTAGTTATCATGGTGTCAAATATGAAAGGCCTACTTAGAGATACATGTAGTAGTGGAGGTAACTTAGCCTTTTGTTTCACTTGGATTGATGATACTCCAAATAAAGTAGAGGGATGTGGTCCCAAAATTGATGGTAAAGTTGAAGGTGGAAGAGGGAAGGATCAGTGAGATCTAGGAAGCTTAACATTTTTTTATAGTTCAAGCCATGAAACTCCAACTTGTGGTTAGAGAGTCATATCTAATTTCATCTATGGATGAATCATATTAGAGACCAAATGTGCACCTAAAGACTTGATCTACTTTAATGTGGTATATGGCTAAGAGGGTGAGGGATTTGACATAGAAAGATGAAATTCAAGTGATTTTAGTGAAAAATATATGACTTTGTCAAAGACCTTATGGTAAAGGGTAGTGAGAGGGTTGGTGGTAAAGGTTGACACTCATTGTATAAGATAAGGAGTTTTAAGTCAATCCCAAAATATTGCATGATCTAGCTTTATGGAGTCAATAAATTCTAAACTTTACACTAACTACAAGAAGGGTTTAGATGAAGTTGATGTAGGTCTAATAGTTACTTATTTATAAGGCTTAGGTGATTGAGAAAGAGGGAAATTGTTGTTCTCTACTACCTTAGGCCAAAGATGAGAAAGAGTTGTAACAGGGTCTTCATCGATAGAGATGGGAGAAGAGACATGGTCTTCCATGGGTGGAGGAGAGGTAGGCAAAGATGGCTCCTCAAGGGGGTAAAGCATAGGTATAATTACTCCCTCAACATGTGGGCAAGGAACATGCAAAGTATTATCTTCTACAGGTAAAAGAAGTGGTAAAATTGGTTGAATTGGAGTAGGCACAATAGGTCTCTCATCTAATGTAGGAGTAGATAACACTGGCTCTTCTAGGTGAAAAGGAGGAGTGGATGGGCTACTACTTTTTATTGATGGAGGAGAGGTAGGTGAAGAGGGTTCCTCAAGAGGGTATAACATAGGAATGATATTCCCCTCAACATGTAGTTGAGGAATGGGTAAGACATGGTCCTCAAGTGGTAAGAGGATAGGTAACATTGGTGCAAAAGGAACTGGTAATATAGGCTCTTCTTATGGAAAAATAAGTGGTAAAGGAGGATTTTCCTCACATGGGAGTAGAATGGGTAAAGTAGGCTCTTCTACTCAAGGAGGAAGAATGGGAAAAATAAACTCCACTGATTATGGGGGAAGAGTAGGTAAAATGGGTGCCTCCTATTGTGGGAGAGGTTGGACTAGAGGTAAAGGAAAGACCATATTAACCATATGGATATTATGATCACATGAGTTATTAGTCATGGTCTGAAAAACATTTTGATTAGGTGAATGGTTAGGAAAAGGATATTTGAACACATCCATATTTTGATTAGCAAGCACATTAGGGTTATCCAAGATGAGATCACCTCTGTCAAACATGTCTTAAACAATGTTCTTGAATGTTTTATAGTTATTAGAATTATGTCCTTTGACTCAATGATAGCCACAAAACTCATCTTCCTTGTACCAAGTTCGAATAGGATGGGAGGGATAAAACTATATAGGAGGCTTGATTTGAGGAAGGTTTATGGTTCCCTGTTGTAATAATTTTTCCAAAATGGAAGTATTTACTCCCGAATGAGAGTGTATTATCTTCGTTCATACCATTGTTGAAATTGCTTGGTCAGATTTTGGGAAGTCAAGGAAATAGGTTGGTTTATGTTTGTGGAATAATCTAATTTAATGACCACTGCATTGGTGGAGCCTTTAGATTTTTGGTTAGAAGGAGAAGTTTTAGAAGAAGAGGAGTCATTTGATTTGGAATTGGAATTTTTACTATGAAACTTGACTCTTTCTTTGTTTATAGCCTAGATCTCGAGTTTCCACACCATTATAAAGGCTTCATCAAATGTGAAAAAAGTTTCTACTTGGAGTGTGGATGAAATGTTCTTATCACATAACATTGAGAAGAGCTCAATAAGCTTAGTTTGGGGTAAAGAGAAGGAGACTTGAATGATTAAGCCTCTCTAGTGAGCGATAAAATATGTGATAGCCTCATCATTAAATTGTCTAATAGAATAAAGGTCTGTAATAGAAACCTTTTAGAAATGTTGATAGAGAAATGGTCTAGGAATATTTATGTGAGTTGAGTAAATGAGAAAATGGATTTTTGAGTTATATAGTTATACCAATCCAAGGCAACACCCAAAAGAGACATAGGGAAGGTGTGAAGTAGTAACACATCATTGTGCCCTATTAAATAATAAGCATGTCTAAATGCTCACAAATGTTATTGTGGATCCTCTTTAATCTAGAAATGAGTAAATTTGGGGAATTCCCATTGGCTTGGATAAGGGAAAATATGCATAGAAGGGTGGATTGGCTCATTGCATATTTGATCATAAGATAACACATTCTTTGAACCTGACATTGATGTCTCTATATTAGACATCTTGTCCATCAATATCTTAATGAGTTTCAGAGGAGGATTGGTTTGGGAGATACCCCCTAAGTTATAGGGAACCTAATAGGAAGTAGAGGGAGCATATGACATAGCTTATTGTAGTTGTGTTGATGCAACATAGGGGTAGTGAGTCATAGTCTTGGGGAAAAAACAAAAGGGGCTTGTCCTGATGGGTTAGAGACAATGATTTGGTTAAGTGTTATTATTGTAGGTTGGGTTGTTGGCATGGTTATACTAGGTGAAGGGTGAGTCATAACTCATGTAATTATATGTACAAGAGTAGATGGGATGGGTACCACCAAATTCTGAAATGGGGTTAGACTTGAATGAACTACTTATGGTTGTGAAGATAGGGAAGTCACAATAGGGTTTATGTGGGATTGGGCAGTTGGTGCTACTAAACTTTGTACATTGTTTATGGTTGGGTTACTTGTCGAAGTGGTGGTTTGAGTAACCATGGGGAACATAGTGGAGACAACTAAAACTAAAGTTGTCTCCATCAGAGAAGTTGTCATACCATATAGTGGGTTACTCAAAGAATTATGGGTTTAGCTCATGGCAAGGTAATGATGAAGGGATACCGCATTGTGATAATTTAGCAAAATATTGATCTCCTTTAGGTATAATAGGAATTTAGTTGGTATTGGGAGTATGCTCTATATCTAAACTATGCTCCATGATAGAATCAACAATAAGAGGGTAAGGTGGAAGTGGTTGTTGGCTTGCGTAATTGACAAGAATTTTGGCTTGATTTCATGTCAATACCATGAAAAAGAAGTATAAATAGTTTTAATACTTTGTATTAGTGACATAATAAGGAAAAAATAGGTTTGAGTGTAGGTAAGTAGGTTGTTTTAGCTTTCTATTTTGAGAAAATTAAAATTATATAATTGCTGACATCAGTCACTTGAGTGATGTCGATTGGTAAAAGTTTATCGATATCGATGGGTTTAATTTATGTCAGTCATTGTGGAGCCATGAGAGATGAAAAATCCAACATTTTAGAAACCTAGAGGCAAAATCTAGGTAAAATAGAGGATGCAAGAGGTCTATATAAGGAGGAACAACACTCAGAAAACTTGATATAATAGGTTATACAACCTAAGTATTATAAATGGTGTTGATTTTATAAATCAATGGAAAAACATCCTTACCAACTCCAAAATATAGAAAGTAGTAGAAAAGCATAAAAACAACATACAACCACTAACTCTTAACTCTTAGAAGTTAATTTTAGTCTCGTGTTGGCTTATGCCTTAATCAGATAGTGAGAAGAGAATTTGGTTACCAAAGGTACTAGAAAGCAATCTAGAGCTAGTTTCAAGTTAGTTTTGGTGTTAAATGGGAAATCTATGTTAGACCAGGTACATGGCTTATTTTAAGATCTTGATCCCTAAACTTCATGGACCTAAAGACAAGCCAAGCCACTTAGACAAAATATACCTTTTGTCTAGAGTTTATACTCTACCAAAAAATGGAGTGGGTTCTCTCCTTGGTGGTGAAATCTAAGTAGGATAGCCAAGTAGGGTAAGGTGATCCACCAGGTGATGAAATCCTAATGGGCTTTATCTTAGGTGAGTTTAGATGTTTGTTTTTGTGAGTGTGATATGGTTGTGTAACATTGGTGTACTACGATTCATTCATAATGCTTGTAATTAACTAGGTGAGCCAATATGCAACAAACAAATAATGAAGTGTAGTAAGTTTTAAACCCAAAGCTGAAGTGCTTTGATTTGAATGAAAAAAATGATGAAATAGGAGAAGAAAATGAATTTCACTATCTTAATGTGCATTCATTAAAGAGATAAAGAAGAGATTCTCTTATCTTGAAAGAAAAATGATAAGTTTATTTTAAATATAAAAGAAAGAGAAGAGTGACAAGGAATAAAAAAATTCAGTTTATTGTCTTTAAATAGAAAATAAAATGTTGAGTTTTTTTTTAAGGAAAAAGAGAGGGAGAAAGTGCAAGGAATTAAATTTTCACTATAATGCACCTATATGAATTCTTAAAACAAGCAATGAACCCAAAGAAAACTCTAAGGTCCCATTAGGTGTGCTAGAAATGTTTCACTATATTTTGAATCTATTTGGTGTTTAAGGAGAAACATAGATGAAGGGTAGGGGTTAGAGATTAGAGATAACCCAGATTGGTTGCACACCATATCCAAATGATGTTGAGCACTCCCCTTTGGCAAGGGAGGACTACCTATGAGTAAGAAAACACTACCACCAAAAATATTTGTTAGTAGATATATGAGTGGGATACCAAGCTACATGTTTTTTCCTAGAAGTGTCAAACTTCCTTAGGGATGATAGTCCACTTTTTGAAACAAAATTGGTAATGAATAAAAAAATGAAAGAGAGAGTAAGAGAGAGATGTGCGTACCATTCTTGCAACCTGAGTGTAGTAGAGAGTGACACAGTGTAAGTAATGTGAATTGTTGGTGTTTTTAGAGGTTGTTTGAGTAGGTTTAGTGAGGTTAGTGGAAATACACATTCACTGACATTGGTTAGGCTACCGATGTTGGTAAGGAGATATGACTGATGTCGGTTATATGACCAATGTTATTTATGTGACCGATGTCGGTAAGGGTAGTAGGTTATTAGAAGGTTTCAAGAGACTTTTATGAGTTGGGAGGTGGATGTTGGTCAAGTTTTATGAGGTTGGGAAGAGTTGTAAGAGAGTGGGTAAGACTCAAGTGGGTTTAGACAGAGAGTTGGTATGTTTGAAGCAGATGGAAATAGGTGAAGGAGTTTTACAACTCCTCTGTAGGGAGAGTCAAGATGCTCATAATATGATAAATATTATAGTGCAAAGTAATTACAAAATGATTATTTAAAAAAATTACAAAACATAGAAATATACTTAGCCGATGAAATGGATGAACCATGGGTGCTAGATAGATGGCTTTGATGAGGCATGTAGAAGTAATAGGTGAATAAAAAGATGAATGTGTACTACCAATTTAGAAGAATCTAAGCTCTATGTAGTATATCAATTCCTAATCTAGACTGATTTGTGCATAGTAATGGTAAGCTTGGATGTAGAAAGTTGAATGCTAAACCCTGTATGTGAATAACTAAGTTTTCCTACTTTCTATTGACCTAAACATTAAGATGGAATTTGGCCTAAGTAACCAACATTGGTAATCCTACTGATGTCTATTGTGGGTTGACTAACATCGATGGCATGAGAATAGGGAAAAGGGCTATTTTTAGCCTATTTTATATTCTTTCTCATGCCAAGTGTGGTATTTATTAGGAAATGATAGAAATGTGAGGTTAAGAAGGGCATAGTTAGTTAGGAATTTTTGTTTGGGGTAAGAACAAGTCATGGGTAGTTAGGATTAGGGGACTAAGCCTTGAGGTGACTTAGAGGGTAAGTATTAGTCTTAGGATGAGGTGGCTAGGTAAGGTCGTATAATTAGTTTTTAATTAACTTAATTAAATATTTTAAATTAATTAAATGTGTGAGAGGTAAAATCATGGGTTAGGAAGACTAATTATTAAAAGGGACTCAAGGGGGTTTTTGACACATGGATTTACACACATGGGTAATGTAATTTTGGTGTCTATACCTAGTTGTTAAATATCATTTTATATGCAAGTGAAATGTATGGTTGATTTTTGATTTAAATGTCCATTTCACTTTACTTAGGTATTTTTTTATTAAGGCTATGTTGATGCCTAAATATGTATCATAGGTGCCCAAAGTGTTCAAGAACACTTCTCTTTTTAGAATTCTAAGAATTCAACACATGAGTTGTAGATTGTGATATTCTTGTTATTTGTTGATGGAATAGATGCAAAGCAAGTAGACTATTTCACAATATTTGTAATGTTTGGTGGTTGGGAACCACCATGGCCAAATAGTTGATCTATACAAAATATGAAGGATTTTATGCTAAGAATAGTGGATTATGATCAAGAACTAATCTAATAACTAATCTAAGATGGATATTTATAATGATAGCTAAACTAGAGTGAATTGGTTTAAAAAAGAGCAAAAGGAAGGGTAGGGTAGAAAGAGGGTGTTTCTATTCTTTAATCTAGACATTATGATAGAGTTTAAATTTCATCAAGACATGCACTAGACCAATATATACCATGAAATTGCATAGGCATAGATCCTACTATAGATTAGGCAAATGTCTAAGGAAGGGTAATGCAAATAAGGAATCAAGTTCACTTTAAAGATTTACTCTTGTAAGAAAACATCATTAGCCCAAATGCAAGAAGAGTAAATAAAATGAAATGAACCTAAGAAATTTCAATTAACCTAGCATTGGCACAAGTTAACAATTCTGTATTCAAAGGTACACATCAAGAATTCATAAAAACAATTAAAATATAAATATCAAAATAAATAACTAAGGAAGCAATAATGATAACAAACATAAAGACAAATATGGGACAAAATTTGTAGAATTCCTTGCTTGTACTACTTGCTCCAAGTTTACAAAGTAAGTTTGACTCTAAGAACTCCCCCATTTATAATGGAAAATACCTCATTTATATAAAAAATTCATGATATATCCTAGTCATTAATTCTCAACATGTAATTGGACAAGTGTCAACATGCACTAGACAAGTGTTATAGATAAGTATACTTTTACAAATGTTTTAGGACCAATTACCTTCTTTAACTATGATTGATAGGCCACAGACTTTATAAATTACACATTCTTAAAAGAATATTCCTTTTCAAAATGTTATATAATCCTAGTTACCAAAGGAATATTCCTTATCCAACTAACTTTGGGACCCTTTGGCTGATGAAGTGCCCTATTGTTATTGTAAGATCTTCATAACTCTTTGATGCTCTTAGATTTCAAAAATATTCTCCTTTGCTATTTAGGATCATATCCATAACCCTAATGTTGTCCATATCAAATTTCCCTTATCTCTTGCTTCTTACTTCCTACATCTAAGGTTAAATAGAGCTCCACATTCTCTCAGGAAACACCCTTTCAAGCTGATATGGCTAAAAATTCTATTAAATTTCTCACTAGTGGACTCTGGATCAAATTATCTTCACATAAGTGACAATTTAGTTCCTTTCAACTTAATTAAAATGCTAACAAGAATGAGTTAGGGAATCCATACACTCTTTTAGGGCTTCATTTCAAGCAAGTTCATAGGGAGTTTTAATGTCATGTATGATCTCAAATCAAAAGTTTTGTGCCTTAAAATGCATTTAGATTTGCCTATTTATACCTTTACATTACCATATCCATAAAATATTCATGTTTGTCATTTTATGCTTAAATGGCATCATTATGGCATCCCTATTAATTATACTCAAAATATGACAGTTTGTCACTTTTGGATACATGTCAATATTTCATTAGCTTTGATCCTTTTGATCCTTGTAAAAATCAATACACTCCATCAGATCTTGATTTGATGGGTGGAATGACATTAGATGTTCATTGGTATTTTATCAAAATGGTGACACTTGGCATATTCATGGTCTTCCTATACTCTATGTTGTCAATTTTATGAGGCTAACATGCTTTCACCACATGGTGGCATCTTATTTAGTCCAAATTCCTTTTGAAAAGTAAATTTACATATCGCAATGTTATATCATTTTTGTCTAGGCAAATTAACTCCATTAAATCTTCTGACTGATTGCTTGTGGTGGTGACACTTGTCACCCTCTTGCTCATATCAGGGTTAGATTGAAGTCTTGACTCCCTACACTCCATTGATCAGATTGTGTAGGTTTCATCTCATGTTATTGATCGACGGGAACATTCTCAAGCTTTATCATGAACTATGAGCTTGAATTTTTGACATCAATTTCATGCCATTAAATCTTCCCCATCTAATTGAATGCATGTAGTAAATTGTGATCTAGGTAGTTTAACATGACTGGTTCATATGGATAATAAGAAATATTAAAGTCATATCTTGGGAATAATATAAAACTTAAGCTAAAGTCTTGGACCAAGGTTTTCATTTATATTAATAAATACGAATAAAGCTTTAGGCAAAACTTAAGCTAAGTTTAAAACATATTAAAGGGGACCCCGTGAAATAAAAGACAAAGCATAAAGTCTTAGCCTAAGGTTTTTATTGTATTAATAAATACAATAAAACTTAGGCTAAGGACTTAGGCTAAGCTTTATAACAAAGGGACCATGCCAATAATAAAATAGACCAAGGGGTCACAAGACATAGAGGGACTAATCATAATATTTTTAGACTAAGGTTTGGTCATGTTGAAAAACATGACTAAGACTTAGGATAAAAATTAAACTAAGTCCATGGCATAAAGGAAGTGTTCTCATGAAATTTTTTCCTCTGCAATTTTGAATTTAATTCAAAAGGGACCCAGGTTTTAAATATTCAACTAGGGTTTTAACATGACTAAAAATAGATCCAATTAATCTTTGATAGATCAAAGGCTTAAAAAAGATCAATTTAACATTTGAAGCATAAAATCTTAAGCATGTTCAATCCCAAATGAGATTCCATTAAACCTATAATACATAAACATAAGCAACAATGTTTAGCAACATTGGAAGGGGTGAAACCATGATCATATGACATGTCCATTAATCCAAATGAAAGTTATGAACAATGTGCAAACATGCTATATACCTTATAATCAAGAAAAAATTCAATTTTAAGGTATAAATTTGTACAATTTGACACAAGGGTCCCCATTTTCTAAAAATTAGGGTATGTTGACCTTAAAAAATGGCAACTTCTAGGGGAAACATAGAAATATGTTAAAATTTAGAGACTCTAGTTTAGATTAATAATTACGTTATTCATTACACTCATCTAGTCATCATTATTTAGATTAAGTCATGGTTAAAACAAGTCTTGCACATGAAAAATTGGGATCAAACATAAAAAAATTATCCATGTTGTGTGTGTGTTTTTATTCCACTTACTGTTTACCATGGGATTTAGGGAACAACTTCTATATTTCATGACTGAACCATTGACACTAAATTAAAGCATATTATGATGTCCATTAAGAACCATGATTTAGCTTAGGGAGGGCTTGGGCATTACTTTGCTACCAACCAGGCATCCATATCCCTAATAGAGATGCCTTTGGCTCTATTTAAAGCCTTGATCCATTGCGAACCAGGCATCCATAGCTCTGGTGGATATTACTAGAATCACTTTTGCTTAGAAATTTTTTGAATTTTTTGTAATAAGCTCTTATTTTTGTATTTTTTAGGTAATTTTGTCTTTATATAAAATTTTGGGAACTAGGTTAGCTATGTTTATGGATTTGGCCAAGTTTTTGATCTTTAGATAATCATTCTTAGTTGCAAACTTAGTCCAAGGCAATAGTGTTTGTTAAATGTAAACATGACTGTGTCCCAATAATTTAAGCTTTCACCCTACATGTGCAATCCTTATTAAAAACAAGGTTATATTAGAAAAAAATTTAAAATCTTAGGGAACAATTAACTTATCCATTAGTATTAACTAGTTTCTCCAAACTATAGAATTAATCTCATATTTCAACAATCTATGATCAACCAATGTTAAAAAAACATGCATTTCTAAATTATAGAGTTACTTTTTAGAATCTAAATGTATTTTGAGCTTAGGGATGTCCAAAATGACTTATTAGAAGCAAGGAATAAAGTAAGAGAAAGAAAATATATATATATATATATATATATATATATAGACATTATTTACAAACAAGGGACATAAAAGAAATAAATAAGAAATAAACTATTCTAAATACCTACACTAACTCCATAAATAACCTACCTCTAGGATAAAATGGAAAGTTATTTAGTTTACTACAAAACCTTAAAACATGATTGCTTCCATTCAATGGCCCCTTATTGTGGATAGGAGCACTTTCATGCTTGTGTCTTCTGGGTGATGTTGCTTGGTTTCTCACCTCCATTTTCAAGTGCATGGTTTAAAGATATGGATCCAAGATCCAATCATATTCTTACCTAATTATTATTTCTTGCATTAGGAAAGCTAACTCTGATTCATTCAAAGACTAATAATATATTGTCTCATTCTCTTTCCATGGTTGTATTGTAAACTCAACTTGTATGCTTGGATTTGTGTCTTCATTAGGATCTAACTCCTCTTGCTTGGGAATCTCTAGAATATCATTGCATTTTTTAAGGATAACTACAATAGTGCTCTTTATAACACATTGCTCAATCTCCAAATGAGGTGGGAAAGGAATATCAATTTTTACACAAAAACTCTCCAATTCATCCCAAAAGGCATCTTCATCATGATCAATAGAAATGATATGAGATTCATTTGGAATATTACCATCTAAAACATGTTGATCCCATATTTTTGACCTTTTTATGGAGTCATATGAAAGTTCTTGATCTGTTGCATTATCATCATCTTCATCTTCTTTGTCCACAAGTATTTAAATGAAATATTCAAGAACTTCATCATCTAAATTACAACTTCTTCTATTGTTTCAGAAAGGATAGGGTCTTCTTCCATGATTGGTATAGTAGATCCCTCCTCTGAAGTATCTTTAGATTCATCTTCATCTTGAAATGGAAAATCATAGCTTTTTAACATAAGAATTATTTTAGAAGATGTAGATGTCTTAGAAGAACTTGATAACCATGAAACATTATTATCAACCCTGTAATAATTAGCCAAAGGCACATCAAAAGTGTTTATGTCAGGCACATTCATAATTTTAGATGGCTTATTGTTATAGTTGTCATTTTTATTTTTAAACCTAGATGTAGGTTTGATAAACCTTTGAAAATAATAGTTTCCATTAGATTTTTCCCCTTTTTTACCTAATTTCTTTTGCACATGAAGAAAATCAATGCTCAAGTTTTGAACCATTTTTAATATGGAGTCATTTTCACTTTCAACTACCTCTAAATTGTGAGATTGAGGACTACTTACAGCTATTGGTACCATACCTTTTTAATCTTTTGGATGAGAACCAATTGTAGTATTATTCAATAATCCTAGGTCTTGGCCAAGATAAGCATGACTCAAAGGTAATCGGTTTAAAACTAGAGTGTGGTTTAAAGTAAGGATGCTCTGATTAACATTAAGAATGACATTAACATGGGAAAATTAGGATTGATATTTTCAATGGCATATTCTATTTGACCCTAGAGTTGTGGTTAGTCATTAATTGCCATAGCCTCAACATAAGCTAAAGCTAATGTATTATTGAATCTAACAGAAATTTTCAAAAACATAAAAGTTAATGGATCTAAATCATCTTTATAAATCTCTAAAGCTAAAACATCAATAGGTCTATAAGGAGCTATAGTTTTGTTCAAAAACTTTTGAAATCTATCCAAAAAATCTCTAATGGTTTCATTTGAATCTTTTTTTTATAGTAATGAATTGTTGATAAAGGACATATGGACTGATGGTCTTTCCAAATTGATCAATGAAATAACTATCAAAATCATTCCATCTGATAATGAAATATTTAGGAAGGTTAAGAAACCAATCATATGCCTCATTTCTAAGAGTAAAAGGAAATAATCTACAAGAAACATCTTCATGAACACCATTTAATAATCTTAAGGTAGCCTTAAAGAACCTAATATGTTCTTCAGCAGTCACAACACCAGTAAGACTAAAAGAAGGCAAATACCTTTCAGGGTTTTGAGGAAGATCATGTACTATACCTGGCACATTGATTGAAGAACCACCTAGCCAAGACATACCTTGAAGAGGATCTTACTTGTGGCAGTTCCATCTGTAAATCATGTTCACAATACAATTTAGAAACCAAATCTTTACAAAGATAATGATCAAATTTGTATATTAAACAATTTTTTCACACATTTATGTAAAGCATGACTATCTTTAACTAAATAAGCTCAATGAATGAGATGGATATTTACACCTCTAGGGTTGAATAAACCTATATATGTAAATAATCATTCAATCTTTAAAAAAAATTACTATTACTAACCTTAAACATGGGAAATGCACAAAGATCAAACTACCTTTGCATGAATATCCATGGATCTTCAAATAAAATAGATATTTGGATAAAGGAATCCCAAAAACTAGTTTGAAACTATTAAGATCAATTATATTTACATAATTATGCTTAGAGGAAACAAATATGTAAAGAATCATCTTATCTTTGATCAAAATACACCAAAATTAGCAAAGATTCTACAAAGTCACAAAGATTTAACTAAAGCCCCTCCTTCTAGCACCAATGAAGCCCATCCTATTGATGCTTGAATATGTATCATAGGTGCCTAGAATGTTTAAGAACACTTCTCATTTTAAAATTCTAAAAATTTAGCACATGAGTTAAAGGTTGTGATAATCCTATTATCTATTGATGGAATAGAGGAAAATCAAGTGGATTGTTTCACAATATTTATAATGTTTGATGGTTAGGAGCCACCATGGACAAATAATATATCCATGTAAAATATGAAATATTATGTGCTAATAATAGTGGATTATGATAAAAAATAATAATATAATAACTAACTTAAGATGTATATTTACAATGACAGCTAAATTAGAGTGAATTGGTTAAAAAGGAGCAATAGGAAGGGTAGGGCAGAAAGAAGGTGTTTTTGTTCTTCAATCCAAACATTATGATAGAGTTTGAATTTCTTCAAGACATGTACTAAACTAATATATAGCATGAAATTTCATAAGCACAAATCCTACTATATATCAAGCAAATGTCTAAGGAAGGGTAATGCAAATAAGAAATCAGGTTCACTTTAAAGATTTACTCGTGCAAGTAAACAACATTAGCCCAAATATAATAAGAGTAAAGAAATAAAATGAACCTAAGAAATATTAATTAACCTAGCATTGACACAAGTTAACAAATATGTATTCAAAGGTTCACATCAAGAATTCATAAAAATAATTCAAATCTAAATATCAAATCATATAACTGAGGAAGCATCCATGATAGCAAACACATAGACACATATTAGACAAACTTTGTAGAATTATTTGCTTATACTACTTGATCCAAGTTTACAAAGTAATTATGACTCTAAGAACTCCCCCATTTACAATGGACTATACTTCCCTTATATAAATAATTCATGATATATACCAGTCATTCCTTCTCAACATGCAATTGGACAAGTATCAACATACACTAGACAAGACATGTAACTAGATAAGTGTCATAGACAAGTATCCTTTTACAAATGCTTCAAGACCAATTACCTTATTTAACTATGACTGATAGGCTACAAGCTTTATAAAATACACATGCTTAAAAGAATATTCCTTCTCAAAATGTTATACAAGCTTAGTTACCATAGGAATATTCCTTATCCAACTAACTTTGGGACCCTTTGGCTGATGAAGTCACCTATTACTATTGCAAGATTTTCATGGCTCTTTGATGTTCTTAACTTTTATAAATCTTATCCTCTTCTATTTAGGATCATATCCATAACCCTAATGTTGTCCATCCTATATTTCCCTTGGCTCTTGCTTCTCACTTCTTGCATCTAAGGTTAAATAGAGTTCCACATTCTCTTAGGAAACACCCTTTTGAGCTGCCATGGATGAAAATTCTATTAAATTTATCACTAGTAGACTCTAGATTAAATTATCTTTGCATAAGTGACAATTCAATTCCCCTTGTCTTAATTGAAATTTTAATAGGAATGAATCAGGGCATCCATACATTCTTTTAAGGCTTCATTTCAAGCAAGTTCACAAGGAGCTTTAATGATGTCTATGAGCTCAAATAATAAGTTTCATGCCTTAAATTCATTCAAATTTGCTTATTTATACCTTTACATCACCAGATCCATAAAATCTTCAAGTTTGTCATTTTCTACTTACATGGCATCACCATGGCATCCATGTTGATTAATACTCAAAATATGACCATTTGTCACTTTTAGACATGTGTTAATATTTCATTGGCTTTGATCCATTTAAAAATTTAGCTTTGCCTTACACCATCAAATCAACCTTATATGAATCAATGTGCTCCATTAGATCTTAATCTAAGGGGTGGAATGACATTAGTTTTTCACTAGTCTTTTACTAAAATGGTGAGACTTGATAGTTTCATGGGCATTCTACACTTTATGTTATCATTTCTATCAGGATAATGTGCTTCAACCACATGGTGGCATCTTATTTCTTTTAAATTACTTTTGAAAAGTTAATGTCCATATTGTACCATCAGATCATTTCTATTCATGAAAATGTGCTCCATTGAATCTTCTAACTAAGTTCCCATAGTGGTGACATTTATCACCCTCTCACTCATCTCGAGGATAGGTTGGAGTCTTAACTCGCTAAACTTAGGTGATTGGATTGTCTATGCTACGTCATGTGATATCGATTGATAAGAATGTGTTCAAGATTTTTCATGATTCATTAAATTGACTTATAAACATTGATCTTGTGCCATTAGATATTCCCCATCTGATTTAATGTGTATCGTAGATTGTGATCCAGGTAGTCAAACATGTTTGGTTCCTGAGGATAATAAGAAATATTAAAGTCAGCTCTTGGGAATAATATAAAACTTAACCTAAAGTATTGGACCAAGGTTTTCATTTGTATTGATAAATATGAATACATTTTTATGCTAAAGTCTTAAGCTAAGTTTAAGACATATTAAAGGGGACCCCATGAAATAAAAGACATAGCATAAAGTCTTAGCCTAAGGTTTTTATTGTAATAATAAATATAATAAACCTTAGGGTGAGGCTTTAGGATAAGATTTATAACAAAGGGACCACATGTTAGTTAGACCATACCAATAATAAAATATACCAAGGGGTGACGTGACATAGAGGGACCAAGCATAAGATTTTTAGACTAAGGTTTGGTCATGTTGAAAAATATGACTAAGCCTTAGGATAAAAATTAAACTAAGTCCATGGCATAATTGAAGTGTTTCCATGCAATTTTGAATTTAATTCAAAAGTAACCTAGGTTTTAAACATTAGACTAGGGTTTTAACATGATTACAAATAGATCCAATTAATATTTAATAGATCAAAGGCTAAAAAAAGATCAATTTAACATTTGAAGCACAAAATCTTGAGCATGTTCAGTCCCAAATGAGATTAGATTGATTTTGTAATATAGAAACAATTTTTACTAACATTAGAAGGGGTGAAACCATGATCATCTGATAACATGTCCATTAATGCAAATGAGAGTTGTGAACAATGTGCAAACATGCAAGATACATTCCAATCAAGTTAATTTTCAATTTAAAGGTACAAATTTTCACAATTTGACAAAGGGGTCCCCATTTTTTAGAAATGGGGGTATGTTAACCTCAACAGGTTAATTTTATTTAATCACAAAATTAATAAAATATGAGTATATGACTTCAAATCCTTTGGTTTTTTAAGGCAAGTCACCAACTTCAGTCATATATACAAATCATGGTGAAGAGATATGATCTCGATGAGGTAAAATGGGACATCACTAGGGTAAAAGGTTAAATTTATGTTATGAAGAATCAATTGGTAGTTATTAGTGGGTAGATAAACACCCTTGTGTCTCAAATTCTATAAAATAATCCCCACCACTCCAATTGGGTTCTCTTAATCAAAATAATCACATCTCCAATACTAGTTTGAATCACACGATGGCAAAAGTGGAAGTGTGAAAGTTTGATGTTAAAGATCCAATCAACTAGATCAATCAAATATAAAATTTATTTGATCTAGATCAGACACCATGTGTGAAAAAGGTGGTCATGGCATCTATGTATCTAAAACTTAAGTAGTTTGTTTGTTATAGATTGTTGTGTGCTCAAAATAAAAATAAGGGCCTCATTTTTACTTAGCTAATGTTTAATTAGGGGTTATAGATGCATAATCATAACAATTTCTTAGAAAAATAGTTCAATAACTTACAAACTTGTGATAGATAGGGACTATAAAGGATTATATTCAATAATTATAGAATCTATCCATATGTGTGTGTTGGCAATCTGATTATCATTGATGTCAAAAGGGACATTATGAACATGTCATTGATGGAAAAAGGGAGACTATGGATGTCATTAATGCTCAGGGATAAGTATAGTGATTTGAGGATGTGAAAGGAATCCTATTAGAGGTCAAGGATAATTGGATTGCTTATGTGCATGAGTGGAATTCATTCAGTTCTTCATATTGATCATTTAGACATTTTGGGTCTATGATAGGAAAAGTTGAGTATGTATTTTACTTATGTCACCATTTCCATGTGTGGATGAGTCTAGGGGACTTAGTCATATGGTTGTAATCACATTAGTCCCTAGTTATTATATACCATATTTGAAGTCATGCAATGAAACATGATTAAAGATATGGGGATGCAAAGTTGGCTACTTAGATAAAATTCACTAAGTTTTTATACTTATCTAATTTTGCAAAAGGGTTCAAGCAGATACAAGTAAGCATATTGATGAGGTTAGAACTTGCACACATGGAGGTGTTAGGACAATATTATCATATGGTTTTGTTCATTTTGTGCCTAATTTCTATGCACTAAATCTCAAGTCATGTAATGTAGCATGATGAAAGATATGCATGTACAAAGTAGGACTTAGTCAAATTTGCTAGTTGTAAGAAAAATCTAAAAAGGCATTTTTATGATGTCATATCTTGCATGTATGAAGACTTCAGGAGTATAATAATATATGGATGAAATCCCCTATGTAAGAGGATATTATATGCTAAATTATAGGTCATGTGACTAAGCACAATAAGAGTTATGCAGGTACAAAGTTAGCCTTTTAGGCATATTGAAATGGTCCCCATAGTCAAATCTACACAAGGTCCTACAAAGTTGTCATGATTTTACAAAGACAATTTATGGTCATTTAAAAAGGAAACAGATAGAAGATCTATTATGGGGTTTTCATGAGCATCTTAGACATATGGTCCACAGGTTCAAATGAAGAGTGATGAGCCCAAAATTGAATTATCTTTGCTCTCGAACATTATCAGGTTTGTTATTTAAATCCTAAGGGTTTATATCATGGTTTTCACATGTTTTTATATTTTGATGTTAATTAGATATAGCTAAGAACTGGTAGCTTAAGTTATATCTTAAGCCCTTATCATCATTATAAAACCAACCCCTTCAACCTAATAATTACTAGTTCAAAGTAGTGATAAAGACTTTATATTTCCAAAGTCCTCGATCAATGATCAGATCTTAATCATACATTTAAGATCCAATGATGCATATCGAAGTCAAAATTTCAAAGGCACCTCTGAGTAAACATGCTAGTGACAAGTGTCACAATCACAAAGCATTGAATAATAAATCTATGATACAGTTCAAACTCAATTAGTTAATGATCAATGCAAGGATGATAAGTGTCTCGATAGAGGGAACTAATATCAATATGCATAAGGCACACACTAATTCCAAGTGTCATATTCTCAAGAGCTAAGCAAAGATAAAGTTCAAGCTTATCATAAGATCTGACAATGAGTGGGTGATCATGCAAAGGATATCCAATAGATTGATTGGACTCAGTGGGATAAAGTGTTCAAGGTTTATCAACATAGTGGTGAGTCAAATACTAAGTTTAAGAATATCTATGGAGTGTAATAATTCTAAAGACTCAAGAAGCAGCGAGATAGGATAAAGAGCTTGACATTTAATGTCAGTACATAAGTAAAGGTCATGCTAGTTTGAAGATCTAATGACACGTGGGAGATCAGATCAAATGATCTAATGGATATATTTTAAGTTTAAAGAGTTAAAGTATAAAAGCATATAGGGATCCAACAAAGTGCATAATCTTATCAAGATCGATCAAATAGATGCATTTTAAAGATGAGAAAATTGAATGTGGATCATCATATCATGGCACCAAAGTTAAGATCAAAGGTCAAGATTTAAAGTTGTGATCATATTAATGGTTAAGCATAGGAATATGCAAGAACATGTAGGTAAGCCATAAATCATGACACAGATAATGAGTTTGATTGTTGTAATTAATCAAATCTATGTAAATTTTCATGTGCATCAAAACTAGAGACCAATATATACTATATTTAGTAAAATACCATGAATCATAGTGGTGGAGCATGAGTTCAAGACACAGGAAAATTATAGTTCAAGAAATAATGAACTAGGTCCATAACAGAGCATGATGTGTTAGAAAACTAGTGTGAACACATAAAAGATATGAAATCCAATTTCAATTACTTATATATATGACATCTATGATATAGGCAGAAGTGGATGGAATGGTTTGAAGTGTGTCACATAGAAGAACATAGAGACATAAAGATAGAGGTGTAGAGAGGATGAGCTACTGTTGATGAATTATGTCAAACATAAATTATAGAGACACAAAAGAGTAGAGTGAGAGAGAGATGAAGTGTGTCAAATAGGTACATATATAGACACATAGAGAGAGGGGTAGAGAGGAAGAAAGGCACATAAAGATAATGTGCAGAGAATGAACAACTATATATTAGACTTATAATAGAGAGTTAAATCTAGATTCATTTATGAATCTATTTTGTAAATTGGAGTTATAACTCCATAGAGATTTGATTGGTTGGTGCCATTAGATAAGCTGATTTGGTACTCAGTTAGGGTATTGGTTTCTTCTTGGGGTTGGTGCCCTTAAACATTATCACTAGTGAGGTTAATGTGAGTTGGTAATCAATTAGGAAGTTGGTACTTCCATATATGTTGTGCTATTAAACTAGAGGATTGGTGTCTCCTTAGGATCAATGCCCTTAAATGTGTAACCAATGAGGTTTAGTATATGAGGCTAGATTAGAATAGTAGATTCTAGCAGTTATTCTCACCGTGGTTTTTCCCAATGGGTTTTTCATGTATACATCTAGTGTTATATGTATTTGTGTGTGTGTGATCTATGCATATATTTTTTAATATGTATATGCTTTTAAATTTATTTATAAAATATATTTGAAAAGGACTAAGTTAATCGATATACTAATTCACCCCCCTCTTAGTATATAGTTGTGTTCCAAAAGTGTGGATGAAATCAATGAGGAAACTGTGATTTCATGTTCTTAGGCAGGCTCAAAGATAAAATCTAACTTAAGACTCACATGTTTAATCCAAATTTAGTATCTTAATCCATACCATTAGTACATAAGGAATAATAAAAATATCTGGTTATAAGAAGGGATTTCACTAATGTCTGTGAATGTAATTCTACAACACCGTCATTTCCTCAGCCTATAAGATTGACCCCTTAGAAAATTGAAGATATGCATGAAAAAGTGTTGCATTTAAACTATAAAAATAAGTGGATCAAACGACATAAATGTTCTAGTGCCATTGAATATGAAAAATATGATGAGGCCTTAGATGAGAGTATGGAAGAACTAAAAGAGGAATCTAAGGATTATCATCCTAATATATCCTATCATGCACTTTCAATTTTTATTACTCATCAAACTATTAAGGTGGTGGAATTCATCAAAAAATAGAATGTGACAATGTTAATTGACATAGGGAGTATATACAACTTCATAAACAATAAGTTAGCTACTTATTTAAATTGTTTCATTTATCTAGCTCCATAATTTTTATCATGATTACATGGTGGCATAGTTAATTATTTTGGAAAATGCCATAATATTAAGATCTAAATGGGGGACTACATGCTAGGTTCTCCTATGTTTTTTAATCCCATGGGTGGGGTTGACATTCTTTTGGGAGTATAATGGCTCAAAAATTTAGGCACCATAGAAATGAATTTCTAGGAATTGTTCATGCACTTTTTATAGTAGGATTTCAAGCTCTATATGAATTTAAAAAAGCTAAATCCAATTTAAAATAAAAACTACATAATAGGAAGGATTTATAAAACAAATCAGAATGATAAAAGAGCTTACCTAATCCCTTGTTTTATGTTACCTCCTTCCAGGATTTACAAGTGGATGATTAGGCTCAGGTTGACACCATGATAATTTGATGTTGGATTGTTGATAATGGGTTCAATGGATGGTCGATTATGGATTTACTATAAGATTTCTAGAATGATTTTGACATGGATTTGGTATGGTTTCTCAAGATGGTTTAAGGGTGGAGGGAGAAGTTGATTATATATATTTTAGAAGGTAAAATCAATGGTTGTAATTTAAATTTGGAGAGCTACGATCAATGGATATAAATTATCCAAGGAATATTAAATTTCTTGGGAAACCTCTAGAATTAGTGGTTTCTAGAGACTTGGAGGGAAGTCTTCCAATTCTAGAGACTTTTCCATTATCTTAGAGATAATAGAGGATTAGGTGGGGGTTAGATGGGGGATTAGGTGAGCATTAGAGACATATGGATGTAGGAAAGGCTAGGGTGTAGATTAGCTAGGGTGGTAGGTAAATACGTATGAATTTTAAATTACCTAGTGTGTTTAGGTGGTAGGTTAGTAGATAATAGGTCTTATTAGGGGTTTAATGAGAGAATTAACTGGTTCTAGGATGGGATAAATATTTATAGGATATGGGAATGGGATGGGGATTGTTAATATATAGTTAATTTTGGCTAGGGAATATAGAAATTGGGCCAAATTAGTGGAAATTAGTATAATTAGCAGGGCAGGCATATTTTAGTGCATACATTTTACCCCTCTTTAAAAGGGCATTACGAGTGGAAGAAGTGGAAGGAGTAATGGTATTTCAAATAAAAACCATGCCATGGATGAATGTTAGTAGATGATGTTAGTGGATATGATGCCCCCTCAAGGGGACATGTGAGGAAGAATGAGCTAGGTGGCCACTTGAAAGAAGAAATGATGGGCAAGATGATATGGATAGATGAGGGGATGGGATGTTATATGTGGGATAGAAGATGAAGAAGATGAGGTTGATGTTGATAAATGAGCTACAAATTGATAATGATTCCCTTGGCAAAGACACGTGCATAGGGAATAGAAGTGATGGGTGTCACAATTGTAGACACATCCTAAGGGTGAATCAATCATAACAAAATGATGATAGGATTAAAAGGACATAAAATTTAGACTTATCCTAAGAAAGGACACATACAAGGGAGAGTTGTTGGCCAAGATAAGATTGATGATTTGGTAAGATTAAGGATGGGTGTAGCTCAAAGTTAAATCATTTGATATGATGTAGGTGATGATAGATAATAATAAATATCATCAAGTGACCAAAAGGATTGGGATGATGATCCTAGAAAAGACACATGTAAGGGATAGAGAGAGGAGATAGTGGCTAAGATATCCTTAGGCACTGAGAAGTGACCAAGTTTTGCCTACATAATCTAAAGAGACCTCAGGGTGATGTAGTTTTGACTAGGAGATGATGATGATGATTACTGATTAGAAGGTGATGATGATAAGGATGATTAGGATTGTTAGTTATTGAGGGATATGATTCAGATGATGAGATGTGGATGAAATATTAAATGTTAGTTGGATGAGTTAAGAGGATTAGATTTTGGCTAACAAATCTTCGTGTAAACATTCCTTCATATAGTCAATTTGTACCTCATTCATATCTAACAATCCACTTATAAAGGGTGTTTTATATCTTGTAGGTTTTTTTTAACACACAAAATAAAGAAGGATATTGGAGACATATCCTAGAGGTTGGTTTAGTCACACCTTGCAATACCGCTATGGCTTAAGCCATGGGATTACCCTACAACTAGTGAGATTGTCATACTAAGTCATGACATTGTAGTTTAGCATGGTTAGGGCTAACTTTAGACTTTTATAGTATATTATTCATCAATAATTGTATTTAAAATCAAAGCCTTGTAATTATTTGTGGTTTGATAGACTTTTTAGGATGAACTTAGATAGTTTAATTTAGTCTTTTAATATCACTAGTAGGATCTGTTTCTCAGTATTAGGTTTGTTAGTTAGAGTAGCGGTATTGTCTGACCATCATAATTATTATAGAAGTTAATTGATAATGTCGCCATTATATTCTTATGGTATTGATTCTAAGTTGTAGGATTGTGCATTATGGTTTTTGGATTTCCCTATGTACTCATGGGGTTGCAAAACTTAAGTTGATAATCATTTTCATAGAAGATTTTGAGTATTTTGGTAGCCCTATTAGAGATCTGACCTTTGTGATTGTAGGGAGGGGTTCCACTTTTGTTATTTTTTCTTGAAAAATCATTGACTTAGATACATCATTGTCTTCTTTAATTTCTTGTAAATACTTGGTTGGTTGTGTGTGTTTTTATTTCTTGTAAATAATTTTTTGTATCATGAAAAAAATCACATAGGTAATTAGAAGTAGTTAATTAATTGTATCATGTGTTTGCTTGCTTGTTGATCCCTCCCTTAGGATAACACATGATGTGGATTTCATCACCATGAACATAACTTATTTTATAGGGGTTAGTGTCATGGATTTCACCATCATGATCTAACCACACTCTATGTTCTAGTGGAGTATAATAATAAAGAGAGCTATCATTATGGCCTAAGTATAATTCCCCATAAAGGGTTTCATGGAGTGACACGAAATTAAGCCCATATACCTCAAGAAATCAGACAGCCTCTTACATGGACCTGAGCTGAAACATACCATTTCATATATTGTGGATGAAATCTAGCACCTTGTGTATAACTTAGAGTAGGGGACTACAACTGTAATAAGTGTTCCACTACCAATGTCAGTAATAGTGCCCAAGTGACTATCAATTGCAAGCAAGGTCGAGATGGTTTAGTCAATTCCCTAATGATTCATCAGCATAAAACCTCAATTTTGTAGCCATTAGATGGTGTGGACATAGTTTTACACTCTTATATAGTTTACTAACTTAGGATTATGTTTCTGGATGTTGTTTGTGTGTTGTGCCAAGACCCATTTTATTTGATAGCCAAGTCAGCTACACCCCTAATTTTTGTGTGCATACCTTAGAAAACCTTATATTATTACTTCTATCCTTCTATCATCATTTATTCATATCTTTCTTTCATCTTGACTATCCATATCCTATCCTCCTAATATTTACCTTAGCTCACACTCCTTTTCATTCCATATCACTTTCCACACCCATCCTAAACATCATCCATATTTCCTTGACCAATTTTGATCAATATTTTGGCCAACATATACCACCATAATCACACCATATCATTTCATAACTCCTTTTTATGTATACACCCATCTAATAACACTTAGTATCCACTACCTTTTGCCACACCCTCTTTGACTATCACACTTCCCCATCCTCTTTTATCCATATCATTTTCACCTCTTCACCCTATCCACACCTCATAGGATATACCTCTCTTAATACCATCATCCTTCCACATCCTCCATTGTCTATTATAATTAGATATTTATCACAATTTCACCCATAATACACACATTTTCTCACATAATATCCATCCCATAGTGTTTTGACATCCATATCTTATCCATATCCTTGCCTATTTATGCACATCTTATCCATATCCATATTTCATCCCTCTCACATCATTATCCACACTTTATCTATTTCATATCCATCCATATTTTATCAATCTCATATCTTTACCTATTTCATCACACTGTATCCATCTCATAACCTTGTATATTTGGTCACATCTTGTGCATTTATTATCCTTATTTATCCATTTGACCACATTTTATCCATTTTTATTATATTTACCATCTCATACTATCCCACATATAGTGTCTTTCCATTTTATATCCACTCTCTCTTCATCCTCCATTATATTTTCATCTTATATCTACACCTCCCTTCACCAATCCATACACATTGTATTAAACCAAAATATTTACCTAGACCCTTAGTCTCATCCTTCACAATTTTGTGGATTAAAATATCCCCCCTTTTTATTTCATATCCACCTTCCATTTTTGTAACCTATCCCCCATCTTATATTTATATGATCTCATCACCTCACTTCCTTTGTCCTCATAGCTCATATATTATTTATCCTTTCATCTTTTCATCATCCCATTTTGTCATAATCTAGTTCTCACATTCACTTATTTCCATCCCATCTATATTATTGTCATATCATCTTACACCATCTTGTGATTACATCCATCTATTCTAGTCTCATCCATATTATCATCATATCATCCTAATAATATACCATCTTCATTATATCTATATAGTTTATCCCACACATATCATCCTATCCTTTTTGTAAATTACTTTTTACACATAGTCTATTCATCCACCCATTTAGTCATTACCTCATCATAATCCTCTTGAAATTATTTTCATTCCCCCTAATCCATACTTCATAACAATTATCCATTCATCCATTTATTTTATCTCCATTTCACCCCATTCATATAAGTCCACCTTTCAAAACTATCACTCACATTATCTATATATATTATCATATTTTATGTCCAACCACCCAAATCATCCATATAATCCACTCAAATCTATCCTTGTATCATCATACCTCCTTCTAAATACTTCATCCACATAGTCTATATTTCATATATCCTAATCATGTGTCAACCCACATCTCATGTTTAGTGTTCATTTAACCACTTATTTTGTCAATGAACATCCCTAATCCATGTATTCATCCTTCCATCCCATCATATCCCCATAATCCATCTCCTTTTGGTTATTTTATCCATATAATCCATCTTTCACATCTTTCACATAGTCTAGTTCACCCCCACTCATTCATATATCATCCTATCTTCTATATAGTTCATATTTTAATATCCTCCTCCCCTCTCATCTAATAATTTCATCCACATAACCCATCATCCATATTTACTACTTATACCACTTTTTTTCTTCTTATCTTGTCCCATCTCATTTGATTATCAATCCATAATCCATCTATGAAATCCATCCATAAATCAACTTGTATATATTCCTTACTATTTTGATCCTAATAATTTTACATAATAATCCTTAGTCACACAACATCCATTCATATCATCCCATCATTCTTATTTTGAACATTTGACATCTATCAATAACTCTTCATCCCATTTATTAGTCGATAGCCCATATTTTACATTTACATAGCCATCCTTTTATAAACCATATGTAGTTATACCTTCATCCATTTCACATTTGATCATGTCCCCCATTTGTCTATCTTGAGTAGTAGCTTTTGTCTAACATCTCACATCACCTTTCATACATCATTATCATCCATTCCTACCATCCTCCTTTCAAATACTCATTTTTGTCTAAAATATAAAATTTTGATGGCCACCCATCCTCCTCAAATAATTAATCATCATCATCATCTCATCTCGACTTTAAATTATCATTATACATAGCCTTATAAGGTATCAATCTAGAACCCATCACTATATTTATCCCTATTAGGTATCTTTGTCCCCTAACACCCATTAACTTGCCCACTTGCTAGTTGACAAAGTTATTTGATCCCATCATCCTTTGTCATCTTTAATAGATTTATTTCTTAAAAGACTTTGTCTTTTGGTAATTTTTAGTCATCACATCTATCGACATCTTCATCTTTTACCACTACTAGTCTAACTTTTATCCCAAAATAAGTATTTGAAACCCTCCCTTATAGCTCATCACATTTCACCCTCTTCATATTTCACCATGGTCATCCAAACCTGAGCTAAACTCTAATTTGGATAAGGCTCTATTCAAGATAACAATACAAGGGGACAAATAATGGATCCTAATCAGGAGTATGAGGACTATCACAATGACATGTATACTCCTCAAGTAGATAATGAGAGAAACAACCTCTTCCATAATGATGATGTCCATAATCTCATTGACTGGTATTTGTATGAAAACTATGATCAAGTACTAGTATGAACCATAAATATTTGGGGTAACATACCACCTACCTTCGACTACACCCTTTTAAATATTATCATCCACCCATCAAGACTAGAATCACCACATCAACATGCTCGTCCTAATCCTTGTGAAGAAACAGGAATAGACCATAGATTTATGGAGGAAGAGGAACAAAAACCACCTCTTGTCAAAAATCATACTGAGGCTAATAGGAGATAGGATACCATCAAAGTCTACTTGAATTAACTCAGACAATAAATTAACCTCCTCCTTCATAACAACAATCACCATCACCATGACACAAAAACACCAATACCAATGATAATGTCAATAATCCTAATAATGCTAACAATAACACTAACAACCTTAGCCATACTAAAAATATTTCCAACAACACCCACCATACTCACATTCCACAAGGTAGTCACAATCAAACTACCAATCCTCTTGGGTATCCCACCTTTGCCCAAGAGTGAAAGATGATGAAAGAAACCATTCAATAGGTGGATCCTCAATCCCAAGACCTCAAGTATAGATATGAGGATTTTTTTCATCACAATTAGACATAAATATTATCAAAATTACCTTCCCTTCACATTTTGAGGTCCTAAAATTCAAAAAATATCAGGGAAATGGGGATCCAAGAGACCATGTACAAGAAGTCTGTGTCACCTACCATGAGGTATCATACGAGGATGCTTATTTTTTGAGGCTATTCCCTAATATTCTATTAGGTTTGGCATTAGAATGGTTTATTCATCTTCCCAAAGGGTCTATATCAATTTTTGGTGAATTATCTAAATAATTTGTTAGATGTTTCTCTTTTAATATAGAACATGATATATCTATTATTGACCTTTATAACACAAAACAAAGGAATGGGGAAATCCTTATCTAATTTTTGTAATGATGGCATAGATTGGAAAGCTATTTGAGGTGTATTTTGCCTAAAAAAGAGTTAGTTAATATCTTTGTAGACAATCTTAACACATAGTTAAAATACCAATTGAAACTAAAGTGTACTAAAACCTTTGATGAAATCATGTAAAAGAAATACAGATCGAAAAGGACCTTATATAAAAGGGAACCATCAATTTATTTTCCCATAATGAGCACACATCTAATGTATAAAACTCAGTTTCAAATAATCCCAAGGTCTTTAACAAGAACAAGAATGTTGTAGGTGATGGGGTGACAGACTCAAAACAACAATCACAACATGTCCAAACCATCTAAAGAAAAGGGACTTCATAATACCCTCTTGTCTCTACAATCAAAGTTCCATGAGTCAAGCCTAAGCCTCACATAGGTAAAATACCACTAACAATATTGGGAGTTCTACTAAAGATAGTCCTGGAATAATTAGTTACTTCCAACATAATTACTCTACCTAAAATTAGGCTAGTGGATAATTCTCAACCTAAACCTAATTGGTATCATGAAGACAAGTTTTATAAATATCATGGGGTAAAGGGACATGATACTGAGAATTACATGTAATTAAATCACTATATCTAAGACCTAATAGAAAGAGGTAGCATCAAGATTGAAGGATAAGTGCCATCAAATCAATCAATAAATCATCACCTTGTCATTTATAAAGATCCTCTCCCAAAGCATGAGCAAAGGAACCAAAGAAACCAACAGGACCAAGGTTAGGCATCATCTTCCAACTGTAAAAATTATCATAATTTTCCCTATCATTACATTAATACCATAAAAATCCATAAAATCTAAGATCCCACTCTATCTCCATCTCCCATCCTAAAAATAAATATTGCTATAGCCAATTATGTTGTCACTACCCAGCATAACAAAATAGTCATTCCTATAGCCCCTTCTTAATAACCTTCTACCTCATCTACTACACCTAGGGGGAATACCTATAATAAAACCAAAAATAGGTTTGATAAATCCTATGATATTATTCAATAGCTAGAAAAGACCTCTACAAAAATTTCCCTAATAGAGCTCCTCAAAACATCTGATTTACATAGGGAAATATTAAATCAAGTGCTCAATGATCTGAAAGTGCCTAGTGACATTGATATAAATCAATTCCAATCACTAGTGACATACTTATCCCCCTCCTCATATCTCACTTTTAGTGTTCAATATTTACCATCGATTATCCCTCACCATAATTACCCATTATACTTTGAAGTCACCATTGCTCATAACCATGTCTCTTGCATCCTTATAGATGAAGGATCAACACTTAATTTATGTAACATGGACTTACTAAAGAAGCTAATATATTAGAAATGATCACTTGGGCCCACCCTTATAATGATAAAGGTATATGATTACAATGAGAGGCCATCAATAAGGTCTATCTATCTTCCTATCATTGTGGGACTTGAAATTCATTAGACTATGGTACACATAGTAAATGTGGACTTACCATATAATACATTACTCAAGAGGCCATGGATCTATGAGATGTAAGACATAACACCCACCCTCCATCAGTGCTTGAAGTTCCCTCATTCAATAATGGAGGTCACTATTCCTAGAGTTATCACTCAACATAGTTGTCAGATGGATCAATCTATACCTCCATATTTATATCATAGCACTAAAAACTCCATCCTTAATCCTACAACTATAAAATATATCTCTCTCAACCAATCAAAATATGAATCTACTCCAACACCATATCTTACCAAGCTAAAAATCACATCTACTAACTTTAAATAATATGAATATAAAACCTTCTACATTGTCCATCTTCCTTTATCTCCTCATAGCTATGGGTACCCCAGCATGAAGAAGATCAAACCCATCAAATATCAATTTGGGCCTACAACCTTTAAAAGCATAAGTTTTTTATTTGAAGAGTACATTGAATTTGGGATGATTTTAGGCTCCTACCTGATGATGAGGTCTTCATCTCACCTAAGATATACTATCAAAAAGTCCACCACATGATGGAGAACATGAAATATAAAGGAAAAGTACTAGGAAAATAGGAACAGGGCCGATTGGAGCCTATTATCATTCAAAAAAACTCATCAAACTTTGGGATAGGGTACAAACTATATGACGATGACTTGACCAATATCATTATGGATTCTATCCTAACTAATGAGCAACCTCTCACCAATGAGGACATCAAGACAGGCTCTATTTGTAGTCACTTCAAAGAGCTAGCTTCCATAAACCTTTTCCTTGATAACAGTATATCCACCATCAATGTCTCCCTTTGTTACCCTTCCCTCATTGACTAGGATTCAAAATAGAAGCCTAATTTTGATACATTTTAGAATTATGATGTCATCCTTGAGTACATGGGGGAAAGAGATTTTATGCCATCTAGAGACCACAAGAGAGGATTTCTCATCAATTTTTGTGAATCAACATACTTATGTGGGTTTAATGAGAGAATTAAATGGTTTTAGGATGGGATAAAGGCTAATATGATATGAGAATGGGATAAGGATTGCTAATATATAGTTAATTTTGGATAGGGAATATAGAAACTAGGCCAAATTAGCAGGAATTAGTATAATTAGTAGGGTGATCACATTTTAGTGCATACACTTTCATTCTAAAGGTAGGACATTTGAACTGCATGTATTATGAGAAAACTATCCAAAATTAATTAGTTTGAATCATATGAAAAATACTATTAAAAAGAGATCTAAAGGAATTATAACATGAATATTTTTCATAGAAGTTCAACCAACTAATGTGTCTACACACCTTGATTTATAAAATATTCTTGATGATTGAATAGTTGTTTTTGGTGACATGCCAAACTGAATACCACCAATAAGATAACATTATCATTCCATAAGAATAATTTTGAGTAATACACCACCATAACATCATACCATATAGGTATCCTTATACTGAGAAGAGTGAAATTGAAAATATGGTAGAAGAGATTTTAGAGGCATGCATTATCAGACATAGATCTAGTGAATATTTATTCTATGTGGTCACATTGTGTAAGAAGGATGAAACTTTTAGGATGTGACCAAACTAAAGAGAACTCAACAAGTACACCATAAAAGATAAGTTCCCAATTCCATTAATTGATGATTTTTTAGATGAATTAAATGGTGTTGTTTATTTTAACACAAAAGATATATGTTCTTGGTATTATCAAATTTAGGTCAAATATAAGGATATCCCTAAAATAACTTTAAGAAATTATCAAGACCATTATGAGTTTACGTTCATGCCTTTTGGTCTCATAAATGCACCTTCTACATTTTAGAGTTTGATGAATACTATTTTTAGGATTTTTTTGATGAAGTTTGTGTTGGAATTTATTATGACATCCTAATATATAATAAAATTTGGGTAGAACATTTCAAGCATGTGAAATACATACTTTAGTTTTGAAACAACATTAGATTTATGGCAAACCTTATAAATGTGGTTTTGGAGTCTAATAGGTGGAGTAATTTGGTTATATTATTTCACATTAAGGACTCAAATTCAAACCTAAGAAGATAAAATCTATGATAGAGTGCCAAGTGCCAAAGACCCTCAAGAACCTTCATGGATTTTTGGGGCTAATAGGGTACTATCACATATTTGTCAAAACTTATAGTAGTATTGTCACTCCACTTACAACCTTGTTGAATAAATACTCCTTTCACTAGAATGAAATTGCTACCAATTCATTTGAGATGTTAAAATAGGTTATGTTTACTACTATAGTTTTGACACACTTGATTTTTTCAAAACTTTTATTGTTGTACGTGATGCATTAGGATATGGCATGGAGGTAGTACTCATGAAATAATGAAGACCCTTTGCATTTGAGAGTCCTCAACTAAATGGAAAAAATAGTCTCAAACCAATATATGAGAAATCAATGATGTCTATTATTCATGTAGCCAAGTAATGGAGACCTTATTTGATAGGTAGACAATTTAAGGTAAAGATCGATCATGAAAGTCTAAATATTTTTTGGAATAATTATTTTAATTATAATAAAAACAAAAATGGGTGACTAAAATGTTAGGATATGAATTTTAAATAGTCTATAACAAAGGGAGAGAGAATGTGGTAGTAGATGAACAATCCAAGAGGGATGAATTAGTTGAGGCATTTTTAAGTGCAATGACCATTTGGTAGGTAGATTGGTTAGAATAGAAAATATTTGAATGGGAGGTTATTATTCAAAATATTTAGCATGGTTACAGTGTTTTTGAATGTTTTGGGTGGAAATGGAAAGTATTATGGTATAAATATAGTTTATACCTATGTAATAAATTTATCCTCAAACATAAGATCCTTAAGGATCTTCATGCATCTCCAATAGGGGAAATTAGGATTTTTGAAAAATTGTGGTATAATTCATGGTGTGTCAATAGAGCATAGGTGAAACAATTAAGACACCATGTCTTCTTAAACCTTTATCCATTCCTATCTAGGGGTGGGAGGAGGATTTAATAATTTCATTATAGGGTCACTAGGGTTTAAAGGTAAAAGTAGAATTATTTTAATTTTAGATAGGTTCACAAAACATGATTTTTTGGTTCCTTATCACAACCATTTGTATCCAGTATAATAGTTGTTGTTTTTCTCAATATAGTTCAAAAGCTACATGGTATTCATAAGATCATTGTAAGTGATTGTGATTCGATATTTACTAATAATTCTTATACTAACTTATTCACATGTTTGGGTAATCAGTTGGCTCATAAGTTGTCATATAATCCTCAATATAATGGGAAATAGAGGTGGTGTAAAAATTTCTATAAGAGTATCTCTGTTGTTTTGTATTAGATAAATAAGAAATATGGGTTAATTGGCTACCACTAGTATAATGGTGGTAAAAAACTTCCTTCTATACCTATTCAAAATTGTCTCTATTTGTGGAAATTTATGGTTATCACCCCCCATCAATAAATTCATACTTAAAGGTGTATCCTAAGGTTTGAGCTATTTAAAAAAAATTCAACATCAATAGGAGGTAATAGCTAGTTTGAGAGAGAATTTAGCAATGAAAAAAAAATGAGTGAAGCAACAAACCGACCAACATAGGAGTAAGATGAATTTTGATATAGATTATTAGATCTTTGTGTTATTTTTGACATATAATTATATGTATCTAAAGCAACATAAAAAGGATAAAAATATTTATCCTAAGTATTATGGCCCTTATCAGATCATGTAGAAAATTGGTAGTGTGGTATACAAGTTAGAACTTCTCTAGTCCACTCACACAAATATTTTAGTTCTTGTATATTTCCTAAATAGGGTAATTGGAATGAGTTTTTATACCTAGACTAAGTTAACATAACTAGATTAATAAGGTAGAGTCATTTTGGAGCCTAAGGAGATCTTCACACACACACACTAAAAGGTTATGGACAAGATATATTAAGGAGTATTTGATCAAGTGAAAGAATAAAAATCATGAAGATGAAACATGGGAGGATGAAGCTTTCATATAAAAACATCTAGAGTTGATTAAATGTTTGGGAAAATGTTATTTTTAAGAAGGGCATGCTACACCCTTAACCTATAACATGTCTATGGATATGTGTGGCCGACTTGTGGCTTATATACATTTCATATTATATTGTCACATTTCTATGTGTTCTTAGTAAGGTAGGAATATGGAATAACCATGGCTAAGTAAAGTATATATAGGAGGTATTGGTTAGTATTTGATCATCGTATTTTGAATTATGCTCTTATTTCACTGTTGTAGAGTCTTCCCCTTCAAAGTTACTTAGTCATATTCATCAAGTATTTTTTTTTTTTTTTAATTATGTGATATATTATTCCATTGTTGTGAAACATATACATAATTTCATTACATTTACCTAGGATAACATTATTTTTGATGTTTTCACAACATGATCTAGTTTGTAAACTAAGATCAAGAACTTGCTTTTGGAGCTATCCAATGACATGCATCATGGATACAATATGACTAGTAGGGATAATATTTGTTTGTAAAGGTAAGATTATAAGGTGAAATTCTAAATGTTGGTATAATAGGATCATCACTACTACCTTTACATTGTTTGGGATTGCATACTAAGACAACCATAGTGCAAACTTAAGGCTCATTGCATAACTTATCATTTTGAAATTATGCAATGTGACATTGTTATTTATTAGATTCACTTGACTTAGGTAATTAAAAAGAATCTTCACAATTTTTATGAACATGAAAATCATATTGAATGGGTTAAAAATGATTATATTGAGAATCATTACATGAAATTTCATTATCTTTGCTTTGTACATCTAGAGATATGATGTCATTTTAGATTTATAATTTATATTCATCTGCATCTTGTAACATTTTAAGGGTGGAATATAAAGTAATATCATTATTCAAGACTTATAATGGATGAAATATATTATCAAAATATTTCATATAATTAACTATGACTAAAGGATAATGTGGAATAGATGCATCTATATCATCTACCTTTCCTAGAGAGAGAAGATCTAACACATCCATTTTATTATTGGGCATCTCTATGCTAGGTCCATGATTTTGTAAATTATATTTATTAATTGAATGAAATTCAAGAGTTAAGTCAAAAGGTAAAGTGTTCTAGTTAATGATTTTTTGTATTTGATCATTTCAAGAGATAAAAATATAGAAGATATTCATTATTAGTATGTTTTTTTTTTATTTTACTTTTCAAAAATAGGAATATAAGTGAGGAATGGGTTTTTAAATTTGTATATTAGTTAGTTAATTTTCTTATTCACTATATTATTTTCTAATCTATCATTCATCTTGATTTTCATAAGCCTAATCATATCTATCATAATCAGAAATTATACAAGAATGATCATTGTTTCATTTAATATCATAAGCATAAGGTATAACATTGATATAAAAACATTAATCTAAAATATGAACACCAATGGGTATTGAGAATAAATTTTATATTTGTTAACCTAAAATAAACTAAATATGACAAATATCACACATGTAATAATCAATGAATAATAATATGAAAATTCAAGGATAAAAATGGGTGAAACTAAGAAAGGTGTGTTTTCTTTGTCAACTCTCAGAGATACTAATCAAAGTCATAAATAGTGAATAAAACCACAAGGGAAATAAATATGAAGGATTCCACTACAAACAGAGCCACACTATCTCATCTAGTGGGGTCCATTGAGAGAAACTTCCAAGGGCTAACTGCTTACCAATGCACTACAAGAAAAAATAATCAAATGTTTACTATTGATGAAAACATAATCCTAGGTGTTTATAATATCTCATGAGGTACATGAAAACTAAAATTAATTATATAGTATTGTATAATGGCTTAAGTATTGGGGATATACCCTTCAAACCATGACATAGGTAAAACTTACAACCATTTTCCCTAGAATAACAACTCTTGTGAGTTTTAAAACTACCAAAACATAATTTCTAAGAAAACAAAGAGAGAGAGAAAAATGAAATTGAAAACCAATGAAAATCAAGGATTTTTATGTAAGGAAACAAGAAATTTGAACCCTTGAGGTCAAATAGAAAATATATTTAGTGTTTAGAAAACAAAATTTAGTGAAAATCCTCTAGCAAAAATCAATACAAGTCAAACAATAATAGAATAAAAAAAGTATGAATTCACCAGTAGAATTTTGACTCCTTTTATGTGTGACACTTACTATGTGGGAGATTGAGTGTTTATTATGTGACTCTATGTGTGGCTATTACTCTATGTGAAATTAAGTGTTCATTTTGTGACTCATTTTATGTTTCTCTTATTTTGCAAGGCATTGAGTGTTCATTGAATGACTCTTATTATGCATGGCATCAAGTGTTATCATGCGTGTTTCTATTACTCATTGTGTGAATCATGAATATGAAATTTCATGTAACTATGTGTGGATACATATATGATGTTTTATGAAATTTTGGTGTCAAGACTCATATGATGCATTATTCTATTGGTGTGCAATGCCATGATTCATATCATGCATCTTGTGCATGGCTTACTACATAGTACTTCTATGATAATTACTATGATGATTATAAATACATGACTCATTACTATATCTACTTGGTATGATAGTTGTATTACTTAGGATACATGTTTCATATATGCTTTGATGATCTATTCTTTCTATCATGACATAATCTAATCATGTTAGTAGATTATTTGGATGCTTACATATTTTCTATATTTAATGTGATGCTTATATTTCATTTATTATCATATGAGTGATTAGTGGGATACATACCTTACCTCAAAAGTGTGGAATACATAGTGGTATTGTATTAGAGAATTAATCCTTCATAGATGTTAATCCAAACATTGGATGAGGTTAAATTATTTGCATTGTTATATATGGGCATAAATTAATTTATAATGTGACATGATTGACATAGAATTAGGGCATATGTGAGACATTATATATGATTATGATTCATAAATAATAGATAATATGACATTTGACATAGGATATATGATTCATAATGCATAGGGTGATCAAATTGTGGAAGATTGAGTAACAAATTATGTCATTTAATGCATGGATATAAACAAATATGCATAGATATACACATATTGACATAGATATGCACAAATTAAATCTAATATATATATATATATATATATATATGTAGATATATATATATATATATATATGTATGTATATATATCTATGTGTATATCTATATATATGTATATATATATATATATATATGTATATATATATGTATGTATATGTATATATATATATATGTATATATATATATGTATATATATATATATATGTATATATATATATATGTATATATATATATATGTATATATATATATATATATATGTATATATATCAGTTGATTCATAGTTATTATGTTTACATATGAGCCTAAAATAGGATCCACCTTTTTATTGGTACCAAATTTGGGTTCTATTCTCAAAATATTATAATGAGGAATGTATTTGAGGTTGTGTGTCATTCAAATTATTAAGAACTTATTCATATTCAATGAGGGTTACAAAATATTATTCTAAACCCATGGTTTTAACACTAGCATCTCATTAGGGCATAATCACCCCACTATCGAATGACTTTGAAGGGAAGATTTGTTCATATACTTACGAGTGTATACATTCATTGATTTTGAAATTCTAAATATTTTTTCGTGATCTAAATTAATTCATTTTTTATATAAAAAGTGGACATTGATTTCTACATGTTTCATTGTAGTTTTTAAATGGATTAAGTTAAATACTCAAGACATATATGAAAACACCAAATGTAGTAACACTCAAGTACCAAATTTATTACTCTTTCCTTATAATCTAGAATTTTCAATACTAGATTAAAAGAAGGGTAGTTGTAGACACATAAATTTGGTATTAGACATTTAAAAATGGTTGTTTTGAATAATACCTAATATGCATGAATTCTACATACATAATTGACTCTTATTCACATTCTATCATATCCATTCATCTATCTATGGGCTTGAATTTAATGATTTTTTGTCATTCATATGTAGGATCTCCTTTGTCTTTTAATTAATAGTTTATCATCCTAAATAGATTTTTTCCATAGCCCAATAGAATCATCCACTTTCACTAGTTGTGTCCACGTGTTCCTCAACATATATTTTAAAATTTAAATGACTCCCTTGGGTTAGATCTCATGTTTTGTATGTTGGTTATGGAGGGAAATTACCCAAAGAGTTAATTAATACATATCAATTGTAGTCCTATTCCTATCTATAAAACATCTAGTCATGTTAGTGAAATATGTGGTGCTTGTGGAAAATATAAATTTACAATAGTGAAAGAGATGAAATTATCTCCTCTATTAATAATGAAGTTTCCATTTATTGAAAACATTAAAAACTATGCTAAACATATTTACACTACTTGTAATTTTAATGGGGTTTTGTTTTGCGACATTCAACTGAAAATAAAAAATGAAGAAATAAAGGGTGAAGAGTCACACATGAAATAGAAAACATATATTTCATTCAATCATGAAATGAGGGAATTTTTAATGGAAATAACATGTTTTACTAAGATAAAAAATGATTACTAATTAGAACAATGAAACATGTATTAACATGAGAAAAATAAACATTCATAAAGGAAAACAAGACACAAAGTTCTAAATTTACTTGGTTCTTGGTTGAAGATCAAACACAAAGTTTCTTTGTCCTTCTTTCCATATTCAATTTAATGTGGACATCAAAAATACATTTTAAAATTGCCATTTCTCCCATTTATAGAGATAGTAGGGAATGGATTAACCATTCACATTCAATATGACCTTTGATATTGCTATTTTTGTCTTACTCTATTTTACTATTTTCTAATTTATACAAGAGGAAAAATACAAATTTCCTAATATCTAACACTAAAGGAAATCTGTAGCATCCTAGGATGCCTTATTTGGAGTGTCATTCAGAGTTGAATAAATTGAAACAACAACATAAATATTAGCATGTTCCTTATCTTGAACATCTTAGAATTTTCTAAATTTCATCACAACTGTAGTAATATAATTTCCCTTTGGTACCACCATGTGCTTATAATGTGTTATCCACATTTATGAAACTAAAAACATAGCATTTATAACTTCCAATTTTTTTTATCAAATAATTATTCATTTCTTGTAGTGAAATGTGAAATTCACTGAGTATGGTTATGGAGGTGACATTGAAGGCATTTTATTTGAACAAGGTGGCTATATTTTCATTAATCATATCAAAATGTATTTCATCCATATTTGAAGAGAGAAATTTATGATTCTCTCTACCTATACTGACTTTATATTATAATTATTATATTACTTGATTTATGATTTCAATCTTTTGAATAATACACTCTGTCTACTTGCAGGAAGTGTCATCTTTAGTTTTGTCAAAGACTCCATATTTGATCATTACATCTATGTCAATGTTCATTATTGAATGAATGTAACCCTTCATATTTTACCAAACATTTAATTTGCTATCATAAACTTTGATTTTTTGGTTTATATTGACGATTTTAGAATCAATAGCCCCACATTATTTCAACACCTCTTCAATATATCTCATACCATTCATCAGTAGTTCATTCACCCAAGATTCCAAAGTTTTACCATATGAGATATAATTTTTTATGGTTCCAATGTATTCTTTGTTGATTACAATAACCTAAGAAGGGCCATCCACTCAAGGTTCTACAAGTGTGGCAAATGGATTGAGAAGATAGTTGGCACATCCTATCAGCTGCTTGATTTGATCTCTAAGCTTATCTTGAGTTAACTTATACCTATATGATCTCTTGATCATTCTCTCAGTGGTCTCATGTAGGTTATGAATAATAATTTATCTATATTCCTCCATAGGTGATATCATCTTAAGAGTGTAATCATTCATAGTCATTTTTTATATATTATTATCTACATTGTGTTCAATAATTTCCATAAATTATGCTCCCAAAGGGTTTGACACCAACCATGAAGTGGTTTTAGATTTATTATAAGGGAGATCCTTAATAATATTAGAAATTACATCAAATCTATAATTTAGTATGGGTTGCATCCATTAGAATGACATATCACTTAAGGTAGTCATTTGAGATCTAGTAAGAGTTGGTTTAATTTGATTTGGATGATAATCATCTAGAAGTAGAGGAATGGTTGGGGTAACTAAAGGGGATGAATGTATTGATGTTTAAAATTACTTAATAGGCACCTTATTAGTTGCCTCTAGGTTTGATGCAAGGTACTATTGGGTAGTGTTGGTAATGAGAAGAGAAGGGTCACCAAGAGATGAATAAGACTATAGCATAATGAACTTATTTTCCTTAAATTTCCTACCCATAATATGGATATCTTCACAAGTTTTTATAGGTGGTTTTGTATACCCATGATCTTCATCATCACTATCCCTAGAGTTTGAAGATCCATATGATTAAAATATCAAACTAGTACCACTCTTATTTAGAGTTATTGTAGGTGTTAGATTTGGATGGGATTATGCACTTGACCTCTTGGAGCCACTTTATCTCATAAATTATAACACATTATTATTAAACCATTTCTTAGTTCTAACCAATATAATGTTGGTTCACCCTTGTATATTTACAAGTTCTCTTATTGACCAATTGATGGTTCGTAAAGGAACAACTTCTTTCTCAACATACATAAGGTTAATGAGATATATCATATCATCTATCATACCATCTAGGAACCATTCATATATGAATGCCTTGATATGATTAATAGTCATTTGGATCCAATCTTGTCTAATCACTTCATACTCATCAGAACAATATGCCTGATAGTCTTCTAGGTGAGGCACATACTTGTATGGAGAACTAATGCCAATATTAATTTTCAAAAATACCTTGTTATCAACATAAGATATGTATGGATATGAATGAAATATGAATTTAGAGAAAATAAACTCAATATCTTGACCATTGATAACTCCTAACAAGTGTCTATCTCTATATCATTTATGGACTATTACTAATTGCCTAGACAATTTAATCAGTATGATCTTATTATTAGATAACCTTGGTAGCCATAGGGTATGTCCATACAAGCCTCTAACCCTAATATAGGTGAACTTTTAGAATTGAATTAAGTAACTAGCATAATGGTTGATCAAGGTAACTACTTCATTGGAGATTATTCTTACCCATTATTCATTAAGAGCTTACATTATCCTCATTATGAAAGAATAATTCATCCTTATGAAATGATTTTTAATTTAAGCTAGTGTAGACACTAGAGAACTGTACACTTGTAATTATAGATATATAAATGACTTGGGCCCACCCTAGGGCCTACCTAACCCATCTTGACCCTTAACTCAACCCCTCTTAACCTATCCATTGTGGAACGTACTATCACTATTCATAGTGACATGGCATGTGACATGGTGGGTGACTTAAAAATGATATGGCAAGTGATATGGATTGAAATATCATACCCCACTTGGGACCCTCATCTAAGGTGGCTAATGACATCATTAAGCATCACAAGCATCCCTATTTTGAAGTATGGTGAATTTCTCCATGAGGGGGCCATCCTTCAACATCATCCTTTGTATTCATGCATGAAAGTGGTACCAAAGTATGTGGGTCACCTCTTTAAGTACTTATAATAAAATAGAAAAATTATTTTGGACTCATTTGGGTTCATGTGTATGATCCCCACTCCATTTTGGACTCTTTAGCAAGGTGGGAAACAAACCAACCAAGTGGGATACATATGAGCTAAGAGGGAATCTCACCCCCTTATATTTCATGACCACTCATGAGCCAACTTGGAAAATGGTCCAAAATTTTGTGGCATACCTCCTTAAGTACTTAGTATAAAATAGAAAAAGGTGATGAAAAGTCTTTTGGAGTTATATGGGTCCATGTGCATGATCCCCACTCCATTTTGGACTCTTTGGCAAGGTGGGAGACAAACCAACCAAGTGGTACACCTATTAACTAAGTAGGAATCTCACCCTCTTGTATTTCATGACCAATTATGATTTTCCTTGGAAAATGGTGCCGTATTTCACTATTCCTCTCCTTTTTCATGTTTCCCAACATACAATACTATAAATATGACCCTAACCCTTCACCCATGGTTCAATTAGTTTTTGGTGAAAGCATTCATGTTGTAGGGTGTCTACTCTTGAAGGAGGGAACTCATCTTGGAGGAGAAGGAATTTAATCCCCAAAACTCTACTAGATTTTCAAGTCAACATCATCATCAACAACATCAACATTCTTCTTCAAGCTTGGAAGCTAATATTTGCTTTTGTTTATTTAATTTCAATCTTTATTTCCATTTGGAATTTTATTTTATTAACCTATTGGCTCCCTTCACCATTTTTATTTTATCCCTTTGTCATCTTACCATTTTCGCCTTTAACCCCTTTTGCCTTCTTGATCACCATTTACCCTCTTTTGCCTTCTTGACCACCATTTTCCCTTTTTGCCTTCTTAACCACCATTTCCATTTTTTTTCTTCTCGACCATAATTTACCCCTTTGACCACCTTAATCATATTACCAACTTGTCTATTTAACAACCCAACCAAAATATCTTTTGAACCTTGTCAAATTACCAAACCAAATCCACAACCTTGCTTTAACTAATTTTCAGCATTAGTATTAATCAAACTATTGCTTTCATTTAGTTATCTTTAGCAAAACATTTAACTTTATTATATTAAATTCATTTATTTGTTATTTTAATTTCAATCTCACTATAATTTAATTTGGGTATATTTATTTTATCATTTCAAAATTAAGTGTTTAAAGTAGGTAGATTGATAGCCTTCTAGAAAGCTCACATTTCTAGGATCTAGCTTACGCAAGGCAATCCATCCAACTACTTATCTAACCAACAATTTTTGTGGTAGTGATTTCTTATTTGTAGGTATTTTTACCTAGCCAAAGAAGAGTTATCACAAATTTTGGACTTCAATAAGTGCACATTTACCAGGTATTCTCCTACACACCCTTAACTAGTTTCTTTCTTTTCAAAAATAAGAAAAGGTAAAAAAAAAAAATTAGATAGAAACATTTTGGCATGCCCGTTGGGACCCTTGAGTTTTGTTGGGATCATAGATGTTTTAGGACATTTAGTTGAATTATTAAAATATCATTTAGTTTCATATTTTATTGATGAAATTTAAACATTCTTTTCTTGCTTTCAAAAACACAAATTTTAGTCTCTTTTTCTTTTTAAAAATCAGAAAATAAAAAAAAGAATTTGTCATTTTTTTTTTTTGCATTTTTAAAATCAAAAAGATAAATAATCCTAGGATTAGGATTGAATTTTCATGTTTCATTTAGGTGCATTTTAGTTGTTTTTTTTTTCATTAAAAAAAATCAAAATTTTCTTTTTGGGTTAAAATTAGTTGCATACATTGTTTACTTGCTTGACTTAGTTCACCTAGATTAATTAAAGTAAAGAAAATTAATTGTAGAACAACAAATGTTAAAAAAAGCAAACCACTTACATAATCAACACATCAAACATGCTTGAGACAAGTCCCAACTAGGATTTCATCACCTAGTGGATCAACTTACCCTTTCCTAGTTATCTTAATTAGATTTAATCACTGAGGGGATAATCAACTCAGTTCTCTAGCTGAGTATAAGATTTGGTAATTGTTATATTGGCTAAGCACCCACATTGGCCACATAATTGTGATGTAAGGGGAGTAAGCCATAATTACCAAGCCACGCACTCGATCTAATATAGACTTCTTTTTGAGCACCTAAATGCAACCCAAAACCAAACATAGACTCTCTTTCTAGGACCTATTCAAGCCAATTTACTCTTCACACTTTTCTAAGTCATAAACCAAAAGAGAGAAAAAATAATCCTAGGACTTAATGCACTCTTAGTGAATGCATTGTTTTCCTTAAATCTTCTTTAATTACTTTTTATTTTGAGGTGTGGTAACATATAATTCCTTTCCTATTTTATCATATGGTTCTTACTTGCCAACAAAAAAGGGACCTTGAGGAACAAAACTCACCACCAATTCAGCCAAACTCTCTAACCTCTGCATCCATGAAACATGTTTGCAAACCCATAGAATTCCCTCACTCTCTGAGAAGTCATACTCAAGTAGTCCCAAAATATGCATATTTTTTCGTTTTCTTAAACAACAATCATGCAACCTTATAACATTATCTTAGAACTACGTATTACAAAATCTTGGTTTCGACCTCACCTATAGATCCACCTTATATCATGCCTCTCCACCTCATGGGGAGTACCTCCACTACCATGGTTATTACTCAACATCTAGTTATCCAAGCCTTATCATCAACCAATAACCCCTTTGAAACTATCATTCAAAACGAACCAACCCAAACTACCACTACCATTATACCTCCTACCATTCACTCTTATACAATAGGAGTGCCTACCTCTAGCACTACCCATCTTCCTCTAGTTACCTCAAATCCATCAAACACTACTCTACTTCAAATATTTGTGGTGTCCATACCCTCCCTGTTACCACTAATTACTACAAGGGTCACCAACCTTTCATCAGCTACTAGCCCAACTACCACTCCTACCCAAAAAGCAACCTTTAATTATCTCCATAACCCACAAGGGCATATTCCCACAACCCAACCACCCACCTATACCCAACCATTGGCATCCACATACCAAAATGTATCTTTTACCCAACCATTGGCATCCACATACCAATATGTGGCAACCTCTCAACCTTTTACCCACTATCAACATGTTTCTCAACCACCACCACCATAATATGTATCTTACAACATTCCAAGTGCTCAACCCCAAGAAGACTTCCTAAAGATGATCTTTGACAAGATGACCACCTTAGAGTCATATATCTTAGGTGCTCATAATATCCTATCTTGTGATAAAATTTGTAATGAACCCATCCATCCATCCATACCCATTAAGTCATATCCTCCCCAATGGGAATTTCCAAAGTTCTCTAAATTCCAAATCAAGGAGGATCCCCAACAACACTTTAGGGAATTTAGACATGCTTTTTATCTCATTGCCTATGATGATTCCCTTCTTCTCCATACTTTCTTTATGTTTCTAGCCGGCTCGGCCTTAGATTGGTATAATACCTTACCCAATAATTTCATCTTCTCCTTCACCCAAATAATCCAAAACTTCTTGGATCAATTTTAAATCAATATATCAAAGAAAGTTTCTATTACTGTCCTCTACTCCATCTGACAATTTGAGGATGAATATATTGCTAATTTTGTGACTCATTGGAGGAGCCTAATTAACTAACTTTTATTTTCCTTGTCTCAACTTAAACTTATATAGATCTTTGCTCGGGCATGTGCCAAACATATCTCATCCACATTATGTGTCCAAAACTTCTGGACCTTTGATGAATCTTTTACCATGGCTCATAAACTAGAAAACCAATCCATTGATGAAGGAAAGCTTAAACTCAAAAACAATAACTCAACCTATAAAACCAATGAGGCTTCTTCCTCCAAGTCAAGAAACTAGCCTAATACCAACACCAAGAATAAAAGAACCATAAATGCTATTGTCTTCAAATCCGTACCTCTACCATCTACCAACCAAAAAAACCCATAGAACCAAACCTCCTACTCCTCTAATTATTCATACCAAATCCCAAAGAACCAAACATGGAGTAACTAGAATTAATTAAATTCACTTGGGGAACCCTATGATTCTATTTTGGAAAAGTTATTAAAAGCTAATACCATCCAAGTTCCACCAATTAAACCACTGCAACAGTTTGATGCTTCTCACCCCATGCTAGGTTGGTATAATGAGAATGACCATTGTGCCTTTCATCAAGTCATAGAACATGATATCAATCGATGCAATACCTTTAAATACCTTGTACAATCCTTCATTATAAGGAGAAACTTACATTAGACAACCCCAATGCACCACCCAACCAAACCCTTGACATATTTAGGCAACCTTTTACAAACCACACCCATACCAAAAATGAGAGTAAAAATTTCGAGTGATCTCTTAATATTTGTATTGTTAATGTGGTTCTTGACATGCTCACTAATAAATAACCCACTCACCAATCTAGAAATCCCTCTCTACTTATTAAAGTAGCAGAGTTAATTTTTACCCTTTTGGAAACCTAAACCAAGGAGGTACCTCTCCCTCCTTCCTCATTCATTAAGGTAGTAAAATTACAAACTTCCCCTTTAATTGACACATCAGACCACACACCCATCTTACCTTCCTCACCAATTACCATGCAACTCTCTCCTCTCATAGAAATAATTACTAAGAAGGAAATTCCCTAGTCTACTCCTCCCATAGAAGATCCATCTATCCTAACCTTGAATTTTTTGATTGAGGAAGAGGACAAGGTTACCATCCCTATGTCTCCACCTAGTGGATTATCTTTTAGTTTCTCCATTTAGGGAATCAAACCTTTCTTAAAGCTAGTGCAAAAATTGTAATTTGTCCCCAACCCTAATAGGGATCAAGATGCCTTTTGACAATAATTAGGTCTCCCTTATGTTACCAAACCATAACTTCAAACCCCTTCTTTGCTATAATAACCTAGCACTTATAATAACTAATCAATAAAAACCTCCACCCAACCAATCAAAACCTCCACCAAACTAACCAACCCTCAACCACCTAAGCCAACCAAGACCCTAATAACCAAACTCCCTTCAAAACTAATAACCAAAGCAACTAAAGAAGTAAAACCACCCAAAGGCACAAAGCCTAAAATTTTACCTCCCTCAACCTTGCCCTCCATTTTGGTTCCTCATCACTCTACCTTTAGTGCAAAGCCTATTATTTTTACCAAAACCCCACCACTTCTAGTGGTTATAGCCTCACACTTGATTTTTGACACACCTCTTTTTACTGCACCAACAATACCTAAGTTACCTACCTTTCCATCCTCTACCTCTAGCTCTTCAACCATCTTAACTAAACCAAAACCATCAACCAAATGTACCACCTTACCTAAGACACCTATCACCAAACCTACTTCAAAATAACCTTCTACCTCCACACCTAAAACTAAAACTACTAAACCTTTACCACCTTTAACTGAGTCTTACCAAACCATTCTTCAATGGTTATTGTAAACCTCTTCCTTGAGCTTACCTCCAATCAAAACCTTTGACCCTTCACGTCCCAAACCATCATGGTTCAACAACAATTTGATTTGTTTCTACCGTAAGACACCCAAACATAATATGGAAAATTACAAAGCTCTCCAAACTCTCATCCATCATCTTTATGATGAACATGATCTATTAATAGATAAACCTCCTATGTCACCCATATAAACCCAAATAAAAACCATACCTACCCAACACTTACCCACTCCTCCTCTCTCACCTAATAATGAAGACAAGTCTGATCACTCTCCTACCTCACCCTCTCCTTATATATCCATACTATCAACGTGGTCACTAGATCACAAGAGAAGGATAAAGGGAGGGTTAAGGTGTCCATTCCTTGAACTTACCCCTATTCAAACTCCAAAGTAAGCCATACATAACCATCTCCATATTCAATCAAACCCAAGGTGTTTATTTTATGTGCCCCCTAATCTAACCCTTCACAATCCAACCCATATGTGATATCTATCTGAAAAGCTATCCTTAAGAAGCTTCACCAAACCCTAGAAAAAATGAGCTTGTATGAGTTGATTTCTACCTCTCCCCATCACCACTAATCATTCATAGAGGCCTTTTAGTCCATTGAGGTCCAACCTAATGACCCTAAACCTCTAGCCATCTTTGTTGGTGCCCTTCAAAATTCCAACCTTGTCACCTTTAAGAATTTAGAAATACCTTCTGTCTACCTTGATGACCTGGATCCCCCACTCTTTATTACCACTTACATAAACCAAACCTATGTCAAAAGGGTGATGATTGATGGGGGAGATAACATTAACATAATATCCTCTTATGCTTACAACCAACTCAACTTACCAAATAATATCTTGTTAGTTGCCATAATGTTCCTTTGACCCTACCTTGGGAATCGTCATCCTTAATATCTGTGTAAGACCCCCTACACTCCATAAACTATTCTATGTTATGGAAGGATAATTACAATAAATCTTATTTGGATGACCTTGGATTCACTCCATGGAATGTGTTACCTATACCCTCTATCAATGTATTAAGTTTTAGCATGAGGTCTAGGTCATCAATATCCACATAGACCCAAATCCATTCTCAATATGCAACATGACCTATCACCCCAATGATGTCCTCGTACACCCATCCAATTCAATTTCAATAGTTACACCTCAACCACCAACCATAAATGAAACATCAACTATCTCATCCATCCATTCTTTATAGATCCCCATAGTGGATCCCTTAGGATCTACATTATAACGATTATCGTTAGGGGAGTATCTCCTTTTAGCATTGGATTCTTTCCCTTCTCCTCAAGAATATGGGAACATAAAAAATGGACCTTCTTATGACCCCAACATTGGTACCATCATCCCCTTTGGGATCCCCAATAATCAAAAAAAATTTGTCTATGAGGGACTTAATCAACCACTTCATGCTCCCACCACTACCTTTTCTATCTGACCATTCACCTCTAACTTTTTATACCTTGATAAATAAATATTAACTAAATTATACCTTCATAGATGTGCCTAGAATGGATTTGTCCTTGATCTATATGAACAAGGACCTCATGAGTTACCTTTGATAAAATCCTAAAAACCTCATTAGTCATTTGACCTTGGGTTTTCACCACCTGAAAAACCTACCAATTCACCAAAATCTATTGACACCATCAAGGAAGACATCCCCTCCTCACCAACCCAACCTCCTTTGAAGTCTAAGGATTTTTACATCATTCCTCCTTTTTTTTAGTCAATATTGTTAGTTTTGGCCCTCTGACATATCAAAAGAATGGCCAAACTAAAACTTTTCCTCTCTTTCATCCTGAAATGGTAGAAAATGATTCTCCTAACATCAATACCATCCAACATCAAGATGATGATTATATTCTCACCTACCTTAGTGTCTTGGATTATTCAATCCATAAATCCCTTCCTCCTAAAACATTGACCATTTTAAATGAATCCACCATGGATATCAACTTGGGCACTCTAGACAACCCCCACATTGTCAAATAGGGTTAATCACTAAATGTCAAAGAACTTCAAGACTTATCCTCATTCCTATAAGACCGTAGCATAACACTCATTTGGTCTTACAGTGATATCCCCAGGATTGACCCCATCATTGTTACCCATGACATAACCATTCATCATGATGTCAAGCCTATTAAACATAAATTCTGACACATGCGTCCTCACATAACCCTTCTCGTCAAAGAAGAGCTTAAACATCTCCTATATGTAAACTTCATTCAACCCATTGACTACCCCCAATGGGTCTTAAATATCATACCTATCACCAAATCCAATGGAGGTGTATACATTTATGTGGACTTTCATGACCTTAACCTAACCTACCCCAAGGATGACTTTTCTCTACCTAGTATTGACTAGCTTGTTGTCTTATAGCCAACCATGAGATGTTATCTCTTATGGATGGGTTTTTGGGCTAAAATCAGATCTTGATTGCTCTTGAAGATCAATATAAAACCACCTTTATCATCCCTTGGGGGATTTTTTGTTATAGATTCATGCCTTTTAAGCTAAATAAAGCTGGTGTAACCTACCATCAAGCCATGACCTACATATTCCATGACCTCATCCACACTATCATAAAGGACTATGTTGATGATCTCATGAGAAAATTCAAATCTCTCAAAGATCATTTGAAAGTTCTCGACAGTATCTTTAAATGCCTAATCTATTTTCATGTCAGACTCAACCCTAAGAAATGTGTTTTTTGGGGTCCTTTCAGGAAAGTTACTTGACTTTATCATCTCTCTTCAAGGAATCAAAGTAGACCCTACCAAGGTCAAAGCAATCTTGGAGATTCCTCTTCATACCAACCTTAAGCAATTATGTATCTTGCAGGGAAATCTTTAATCCATTTGTAATTTCATTTCATAGCTTTTGGATTAGTGCCAACCTTTTCATCACCTTCTGAAGAAGGATTTATTTTTCAAATGGAATAGCGATTGTCAAAAAGCGTTTGGTTCACTCAAAAAGTACCTTTTGTCACCACTTATCCTCACCCCTCCTAAAGATGATTAACCCTTTTACCTATATATCTCTACCACTAACCATTCCCTAGGGGAAATGTTAGCTCATCGAGATGAACAACATAGAGAGCAAGCCATATAATACATTAGCCTCACACTTATAAAATACGAGAATCAATATACCCATACCAAGAAACTCTACTTAGTCTTGACTTTCATTGCCACACAAATATGCCACTACCTTCTTAAGCATAATACCTATGTCATAACCAACACTAACCCACTCAAGTACATGCATTCCAAGCCATACCAAAACTAGCATATGGCCAAATAGCTTATGCTCTTAATAAAGTTTGATCTTGAGTTCCTTCAGTAAAAGTTAATTAAAGGACAAGTCATTGTCGACCAATTGGATGAATCACCTTTGACATATCACCAACCTCTTCCTCTTGAATTTTTAGATGAATCCATTTCTACTCTTTCCTAAGAGGACATAACCTACCAAATGATTATGTTATTTGATGGGTCAAAGAGTGAACATGGTGGGGGATCTAGTATCATCCTTATCCCCTCTAATGGTGAACCCCTTCCTTTATCCTTCAAACTTGATTTTGAATGCACCACCAATATGGTTGAGTATGAAGCTCTAGTCATAGGTCTCCAAACCACTCTAGCCTTAGAAATTAAGACAATCAATGTCTTTGGTGATTCCTATCTCGTGGTCAACTAGGGAAATGCTCTTATCAATGTAAGAATGATGTATTACAAAAATAAAAAAATTCAGTTGACAAACTCTTAACATCATTTGAATGTTACCTGGTCTAATCTATTCCCTGATCCACCAACAAATTCATCGATACAATGGCTTATCTTGCTTCCTAGATCGCTTCTCAACCTTCTAATTCTAAGATCTTTGTCACCATTCATCATTTTACCATACCCTCTTATAGCCAATATGACCTCCTTACCATTTTTAGTGTAGAGGAATCCCCATATTACACTGGTATGACAAAAATTTTAACTACCTCAACCTAGGCATCATTCCTCCTAACCTATCTAAGAACACCCGAAGAACCTTTATTCAGAGTACATCTAATTACACCATACTAGGGGGAATCCTTTACAAACATGGTTTTGATGGTCTCCTTCATTGCTTACGTAGCCATGAAGCTTCCCATGCCATTAGGGAAATGCATGATGGGATATGTGGGGAATACTTTAGTGGTCTAACAATCACTAAATGTATCCTTTGCCTTGGCTATTATTGGCCCACCCTCAACCAAGAATATTCTAATTATGTAAAAAAGTGTGTTAAATGTCAACAACACACTAATTTACATCACACACAAGCCAATAGCCTCCAGTGATCTAAGTACCTTTAGCCTTTCTCATAATGTGAGCTCAATCTCATTAGGGAAATCAACCCCCATCCTTCGCAGTGGCATAGCTCCATCATCACAACCATTGAATATTTCACCAAGTGGGTGGAAGCTATTACTCTTATCTCAACCAAAGTAGAGAAGATTATTGACTTTATTAACCATAATATCATCTACCACTTCGGTGTTCCTCATAAGATCATCACCTATAATGGAGTTATTTCAAAAATGAGCAAGTTCAAGGTCTATATGATGTATTTGGGATCAAGTTAAGCTTTTCCTCACCTTACTATATACAACCAAATGGATAGGTAGAAGCCTCTAACAAAATACTTAACAAAATGCTAACCAAAGTTGTTAGTGCTTTAGATCAAGATTAGCACTTGCACATCCCATTCACTTTATGGGTGTATCACACTAGCATTTGAACCTCTACGGGTGCTACCCATTTCTCTTTAGTCTTCGAAGTAGAGACAATCTTACCTCTTGAAGTCCAAATTCCTCTCTTTGCATATCTTTTTAAGATCTTATTTTTGAAGAAGATTATCATCATCATCATCATCATTTAGCTCAGCTTAAGCCAATTGACAAGTATCATTTAGCAGCCCTCACCCACCTCTATATCTATCAAGAGCATATCAAGTGTGCTTATAACAAACACCTCAAACAATGAGACTTTAATATCTGAGACCTCATCCTAAAGGAAAACCAACATGGAGAAAAGTAAATGAGGCAAGTTTGCTTTCAATTGGCTTGGACCCTACATCATTACCCATAAGTATGGATCAGGAGCTTATCCTCTGTCTTCTCTTGAAGGTAAACTAGAACTTGAGCTTCTCAATGCTTCACATTTGTGCTTGTTTTTCTATTAAAGAATGATCAAGCTCACTCCTTTTGTCTAACTTAAGCTCATCCCCTAATTATGAGATTTTAACATTCACCCATCTTCCTCCTCTCCTTTTGAGGATAATTCATTACAACATAGAACCATGTGATAAACCATCATAGTCATAACCTAATCCTAAATATGGGTACCATGACTCTACCCATAACATGGTTCTCATGGATACTTTTCATTTCTAACAAGATGAAATCCCATGGTCATTGTCTCTCAAAACCACACCTCTTCACATATCATTAACCTTCTTATGTTAAAGTTTTGCCCTCATAACAACAAACCTCTTAACCTAATTAGACTTTTCCATGTCTAAAAACATCACATATAAAAATAATTTGGATACCAAAATATTACTTGGGTCAATATCTTAAGCATTAAAAACTACTCCCTTGAAGGATAGCTACCCAAAATAAAGTAAAAAATACCAAATTTAAGGTAAACTAATCCCTTGAAGGATAGCTATCAAGAGCATTAAATAAAGCCAATAAACTTAGACCACTCCCTTAAAGGATGGCTAAGTTAACTTTGTCAAAAGAAGAGAGATTTTTTGGAAGCTTCCCACATTGATCAACTTCCCATATATAGAAATAAAACAAAAGACCCACTACCAAAACAAAATCTAAAGTTGCAATTAGCTCTCAAGTAGCATAATAAGTTGGAAGCTACAATCAACTTTCACATGTAAACTTCCCACATTGATTATTCTACATATATAATATGACATGGACTTATTTATTACTATTCTTAGGTCACCTATAGAAGGGGTAAACTACCCCACATAAGGTTACCATACACATCACCCATTATCCTTGATACCACCTATTACCCATCTTCCCTATATATTATCTATAAATCAGGGGATTTAGAGCTTACTTAACATAATGTTATCAAGAAACTTGTTTTATCAACCAACACATGCTAATGCAAAGCATTCAAAAGGCTTATGTTCCTTAAGCCAGTCTAACTTCAGGTTTTGTTTTGTTTTGTCCTTGTCAACAAACAAGTATTATACCTAATTTCTTGTTCTCTCATCATTGATGTATGTATTTCATTATACCCTTGTCTCATTATTTTTCATTTAGTATGGTTATCTAACCTACTTATGTGTCACCACTATCATCCATTAAATCATCATAACCCTAACCATGAATAACATCAGAACAACATTATCATCAAATCCCTATTTATGATCAATCAACCCACCTTTTGGAGATACCTTTATCTACAACCTCAACCCATCTTTGGTGCATACCCTTTCTCCACAAACCTTTAACAAAACTAGACCATGTGGTCTATCAAATTGAGGCAACCCATTTGAGAACCACTCTCAAACCCTTGATGAACTACATTGGCCTAATGTCCATGGAATATGTAGGATTTTATTGACTTCTAAGGGCAACTTAGCCACTAACAACTAATTACCGTCCCCTTTTTCTTCTCATTAATTTACATTACTAACAATATCCTCTTGCTTGGGTATCTTATATCAGGGAAGCATTGGATTTTTCCTAGCATCCTTAAATTTTAACATCATCTAATACTTCCTCTTTGTTTTCCCCCATTTTCAAGAGAACTACATTGGCCTAAGGTATTTTTAGACTGTGTAGGTAGTGCTCAGTTACTAAGGTTAGCTCGACCGCACCCATTATTTTATTTTCCCTTCTCCCCTAAAATCTCTTCCTTCACTTATCCATTTCCCTACCTCCAACTTGTCAATCTCTTTTAACACAAGGGTTGATATCCTTCCTCATCCACCTCTCTTATCTCCCATAAATCCACCATCTACCTCACTTCGTTGGCCTCCCAATCACCTTTTCTTGCACATGATTCATGACTCACTTTCCCACCCATTTTTTCATGTTTTGTCTTTCTCTCCACTTCTTACCAACCTTGTCCTCTATCTTCTTTGTCTTATTTTGCCATCCTCATCATTTCCCCTTACCCTTGGCAATTCATCATACCCTCTTCATCACTCTCTTTTCCTCACTAATTCCACATCATCCTATTCCTTTACACATCGATGGACACATTTACCTCCTTCTCTTCTTTACTACCACCTTCATACTACTCTTCCATTGCTTCTAAACCGCTTTCATTCTGATTCTTAGTTTCTATTTTCCTCTTTTCCATCTTTTCCATTTGGCATGTTTTCTATTTCTTTTGTTTCTTCTAGCATCCTTTTTTTTCCTTACGTGTGCCACCACTCTTTGTGAATTTTTCATTCTTCCCACCTTTTCCATTTTTTCCCTCCATAACTAGCTTTTAACTAGGTCTTTATCCTTTGAGAAGCCTTCCATAATTTCCCTTTTCTTCTTATCTATTCTCTCCTTTTTCACTTTGTATTCCACTTTTCCTCTTTCCATCTCGGTACTCACTTATCTTTTGAATATGTGTCAGTGTCCATGATTTATATCCCTACTTTATTCTTCTTCTTATCATCCCTAATCTTCATCCCTTATTTTCATCTCATTATGTTCCGTTATTTCTTCACCACCTCACCTCTTTTTAGCTTGTCAGTCTCTTATAACATGCTAACTGCAACATACCTTATCTCTTTAGCTTCTTATCCACCCATCCTTTTCTTCCTCTCATTTTTCTTAACCCCTTTCCCATTTTCCATCCCATTATCATCTCCAACACCACCATCTGATTTGATTCATTGTTCATCTCTTTGCCTATCATCATCCATGCTTACTTGGACATGTCATCACTTATTTCTTCACTCTCCTATCATCTTTTTTGTGTCCTCATTTCACTCCTTTTCCTCCTTTTTCATTTTATTCCATGTGTTTCCTTGTTTTTCATTCTCATCACCAAAATATTTTCTCTTTGGTCTCTTTTAGACCTATTTTCAATTATATCATGGCTTGCCAAATTTCTCACCCTCCCCTTACCCTTCATGATTGTTACACTTCTCTCCCCATCCTTTTCAATTCTCCAATCTATCATTTTTAGTACATTCTTCAAACCCCCATCTTCTACCTTTTATTTTTCTTCTCTTTTCTCTTTTCTCTTTTTCATTTAATTTTTCTTATCTCCCTTGATGACATTCCTTATTCTTCCCGACCTTATTTTTTTCTTCCTCCATATCCATGCTTGATTAATTTCATCATTATCCCTCTTCATCTTCATCTATGACCTCGTTGTCTTATCTACCTATATATTCATCCATTTCCTAGTCTACCTTCACCTCATCCCTTGTTGGATATCCTTTATTTTCTCCTATTAGTACTCCAACTTCTCACTCATTAGAGTATGGTACTAGTCATATTGATTATACTTGCATATACATGTTTAATTCCTCATGTCCTCTAGTCTCTTACTTTAATGAATGAAAATTTGTCAAGTTCATTGCTTTAGGGCATCCATTTCTTCCTTAAATATCTTTGTCTATTACACATGGGTCCTCCTTTTGTACCTCTCCAACTACTGCCTTTTACCTATCCATCACCTCTTCCCCCTTTATACCCTCTACACATTTTGAGTGTACTTGATAGAGTGTGATCAACACACCTTTTTTTCATTAAGTCAAATCCCACTTTGAGTCTATTTTCCATCCTTTTCAAAGAAGAAACATTGTACCCTTTTCTTATCCTAATGTGCTTGGTTGATATTTTCACCACGACATTTGTATCTTTATTATAGTCTTCACTTTAGTGTTGTTCATTGCCTTACCTCATCTGATTTACCTTAATCAAGATTACAACAATCATAACCATAACCATAACATTCATGAGTATCCACATAACCCTAAGCATAATAAAATTCAAACAATGACATCCAATACATTTTGTACATGTTTGTAGAAAACTATAAAATATTTTATTTAGGGTACAAAGAGTCACATGACACATACAAAGTATAAAAGGATGGATGGGGAATACATCAATCCAATGGTACATTTCCACATCTTGCATAGTCTGAGGTTAAGTGAGGCTTATCCCTCACATCTTACCAGGTAAGAAGAGACACCCTGCATGTTTTGCATAGAAAATTAGTTGAATTTCTTAAATTTTTTACTTTTTATTTTTTTCAAAATTTTGACCTTCACAAATTATGGTGTTCTTGATTTTATAAAAAAATGATCTTTTACAATTTTGAGTAAAATGTTTCTCACTTGATCATTACTAGAAAACCACTTACAAATTGAGGAATACATTTATACATCCCTGACATACTTACCTAAATCTTATAAATCCAACAAAATTTCAAATTAACAATGACTAAGACAAGTTAAAAAAAATAAATATAGGTGAAAGTTTCATATTTTCAAATTTAAAAAGATACATAGGTTGCATACATTCTAATGGATCATTATTGAACACACATCCACATAGTGGAAGAACTATGTGTAGTTTGAGCCCTCTTCAAAATATTGGAACGTAGGAAATGCTCAAGCACTCAATGAGTGTGGTTGGGGTTTCCCAACCCTTATTTAACCCCTAGTGTCAAAATTTGAGCTAGGGTTTTAAGGTGAAGGGAAGACAAAATTGAATCTAGGCATAGGACTGAACATCTAAAACTACACATAACCCATCATAATAGGTAGGTGTAGTGACATGTGGTGGAAAAAACTACTGGAAACATTGAGGACATTTTTTATATATAAGTATACCAATATGATCTCCATAGGCATTTGAGCATTACTTGATCTTTCCATAAATATTTTGATAGTTGTTCTCCTAAACTAAGTGACTACATATATAATTTAGGGAATTTTTTATGATTGTATATAAACATAAAAAAAAGAAGATAAGTACCCTATCTTCTTTATCATTTATATAAATATAAAATAAAATAGTACATCTAATTGTTCATTTAGGTCTGCATAATTAAGGCATATCTTATATAATCTAAATATTCAAAGTTTTAAGTTTTTTATACCACTAAATTTAAAATAATTTAAAATAATACACAAATGATAAATTTGATAAGGTCCAAATAATTAAATGATGACTCTAAAAAACCCATGATGAATTTTAGGGAAAAAAGAAGTTTTTTGTGAATATCAATAATTAGACAAAGCCCAAATATTTTTTAAAAAATATATATATACCCTCCACCTATTAGAATAATTTAACTAAAAATAGAAAAACCCTAACTCCATAATATCCATTATGAATTTTAGGGAACAAAAAATGTTTTTTGATGTAATCAGTATGACTAAATTTTTTGTAAAGCATTTGAAAAATAGTGTATTTTTAAATTAGATATCATCTGAAAGCTATGAAGATAATAAATAAATCTTATAGGATAAACCCTAATACGAAAATAAGCATGAAATCTTAGGGTAAAAGTGAAAAACAATGAGACATGTAAATATGATAAGGAGAAATTAGAAGTCAAATATAAAATTCAAACCCAAAGAGGAAATAAATCTAAAAACATAATAAAGAAATATGAAAGTATAAAATAGAAAATATGTAGGGTTTATGACATTTAAGACAATGATAGGGTTCACCAAAATGGTTTATGGGTTTCCCAATATAACTCCCAATATCTTGGAATGAATTTTTGACTCCGAAGATATTGGAATGAATATTTGAGTCCAAGATTATTGTAACCTATTTATAAATGTAGTGAGAGATTCAAGGGACACGTGTTAGTTGGTAAGATCTTTCATGGATAATTTTTAAAACAAAGCACTTTGAGAGGCCTATGTAAAGGGATAAAATTCTCAATTTTTAGGATCTTAAGACAAGATTATGAAGGTTAGTAGTGAGCCCAAGTGTAGAGAGAGAGATAGAGAGCCTTGGGACACTCAAAGAAAGGCATGCAGGCTTTGAGTGTGCACATGGAGATATGGGAGACTCCATTATCATAGTAAGGAAACTTACATGTTACAAAGTTAGGATCCAGTATAGCTTGTTATATTATGTTATGATAAAACCATTGTAATATGATATTTACATTAATATAGACAAGGTTTTATGTTTAGGTCTATGTGTGTTTGTGTTTTTAATCTAATTATTGGGTTAAGGCTTTATTTTACTAAAAACCTTGTCCCTATAAGTGCATCATTAGGTTAGATACATAAATAAACTATGTGAACAAATAAATACCATATAAATTTTTTAAAAATATATATAGTAAACAAAAATCTTAATTTATTAAAAATTTATTTTATTAATCTTATTTTAAACTTTTATTTTTTTAAACTAATAATTAATGGGAAATAGTTTTATCAATAAAGTTTACATGGAACTTGTAAGGTAAACTTGTTCAAACTGCTTGTTAAAGTGAACAAAATATTATGATCCCACCTGCACCAAACACACTTTTAAATTAAAGTCACTTGCTAAATTTTTAATTCTGAGTTATATAATAAGCTAGATAAATGGATTGCCAAAATTTGAAAAACTCATCACATTGAAATTCAACATAAGTAAAATATTCATTCCCCTCAAAAATTTCATGGAAGTATTTTTACAATGCTTGATAATCTATGGTAGATACCATTTTTATTTTCACCTTGGTCTTTATCTTGATGACATTTTATTTTATTGTGTTGAGAACTATTGAGCAACCAAATACTCTTATCTTTTCCACACTTTTCAAACTCCAATAACTCTTTGACAACATTTATAGTGCCATAAACTTTATTACTATCAATGTTCAAAGGGAAGACATCGCTTCTTCTTCTAATATGGTTAGCTTCTAAAAAAATACAAAAAAATAATAATAATAATAAGAAAACTATTTGTCCTTAGTTTATGCACCCTTGTCATACCTTATGCAAATTATCCATCATGTAATTGCCATTACAAAAAATACAAGAACATAACAAAAGGGCAATTATGTACTTGTTTGTATAGTTGTTTACTTCATTTACTTGATTAATTTTTTGTATATTTATTTGTTTTACTTACTTTTTAATACAATTATTTGCCTACCTGATTAGTTTGTATAGTCATTTTTATCTTTTTTTTCATTGTTGATTTGATTCAAGTTCACTATGTGCATTACAAATGATGTTATTATGATCTTCTATATCATGATGCATTATGTATTACACTTGTGACTCTATCAGTCCCTAGGCATATTACACAACAAAAATCATGTTTTTTTCATACCATTGATGCATATTATCATGCAAAATATCAAAAATAAGGATGCTCAAATAATGTTCATAATCATGTTGGAACTCCATGAAAAAGATAAAATAAACATTTATTCACCTAATCCACATCATTACCTCATCTCCAAACATACATCACATCCCTATAACACATTAAATAATTTAAATACTAACTATTTAACTTCACATTCATTCCAATCATCCATAGCTAATACCCTAACTTACTCAATGCACTTCATCCATAATCTAATAGGAATGTGAATATATAAATCCCATAATAACTTATATCTACCATAAATAAATCAAATCCATTTTATCCAATCATGTGATCAATCATCATTAATCCATGTAGTCAATTAACTTCTTTTTTATGCTCACACATCAACTAACTAAATCAAACCACCCATAATAATTTCCTAATATTTATATTCAATCTCCACCACCCATTCATTGGGAATCAAAAAATCATGACATCCATTTTTTATCCAATATAAATCAAATCAAATATTAGTAAATCTAATCAATTAGTCAATCAATGAATCCAATTGAAGATCACAACTCTCTTCAACATATATCATTTCCTAAGATATGTCTAAATATCAAAATTTTGATAATCAATCTATCCAAATTTTATGTCTTTCCCATTTCATATGTAATTGATTGGGTAACATCTAGGGTTGTAAATTAATCAACCCACTCCTTACATATATCATTTATTGGAGAAAATCATTCCATCATCAAATTCTATAAAAATGTGTAAGTATTAGCTCAAGAAGTTTAATTACTTCCTTGGGTTGATCTCATTCATCCATAACATCCATACCCTAATCTATATCCATACCCTCATCATCCTCCTATCCATTCAATAAATTTCACCTATTTACAAATCTCTCACCTCATTTTCACTTCACATCATACATTCAATTGATCAGATTTACTCAATGTCTTCATTTTTCTTGCAAAATTACTCCCATTGATTTAGTCACACCTCATTATAAAATATATTTATTATTTTTATAGGCCACATCTTATCAACAAGATATATGTTCCAAAATATACATCTTTGTAACAATTTTCATGGGGCACAATCCAAGCATGCAACTTATATCAAGAACAATTATTTTTCAAATTGACTCCCTAACACCTATTCACTTGAGTAAAATTATTGTACATATGTCTAAAAATAATGAAAACATTTGATCAATAATGATACATCTATTTATTATGGTATCAACTATATCACATTCTATATACCCTTCTTTCATTCATTCATTTTGACCGCTCATGTGCATCCATTATCCTTGCATGACTACTTGAAGGGGTATCATTCATAGTCATTCATACCCACCTAGGGCATCATAGTTTTTGCATTCATTTTCCATTATTATTTTAAAATGAATTTCTTCTTCTAGTCACAACAACCTTTTAAAGAGGGAGAAATGTAGACACCTAAATGCTACCATATTTAGTGTTAAAATTAAGTTTTCTAAATAATAGCACAAGTTCCACTATTTCATGTTAATTCAACCACCACCCAAAATTATAATCTCATATTAAAATAATTTCCCTCCCTTTTTTGAATAATTAATTAATATAGATCAATTAATTAATCATTCAAAAATATTTAACAAAACTAATTAAAAATATCTAATTTACAAGTCACCAAACATCTTCCATGTTTGTCTAAACTAAGCGTTGAGTCACCCAACCAAATAATTAGATTCCTCAACTAGTTTTTGATTCATCATTGTACATTCAACTACATTGGCAAGTCATCGAACTACCTTGACTCATTCATTGGAAAATTTCAACTACAAACTAACTCCTCCTTTTATCTCAAACACATGAGGAATTTGTCTCTTCCACTTGGATGAGGACTCAAATCAAACCATCTAAAATTAAAATTACCCAATAAACATAGATTTATAAAAACTATCCTTCCTCTCAATCGAAAGACTATAAATTCAAATTTTATCCTGCATTGCCAACATCACCATCAATCTATCAAAGTGCTACCAAAATCATCTTGTACATTTATAATAAAAATCAAGCCATTAAATCCATATGCTAGTAAAATTACCTTTGCTTGGAGAAGTGAATTGATCATCCACATACCAAAAATCAAGATCAAATAAAAGTTCAACAATGGATAAGGTGATTTTACTTTATTGAATATGGTGTGTTTTATAAGTATTATTTTGTTTCATCTCTTTTGTTTAATTCTCTCAATCTAATGTTTTAGTTTAGATTTAGAATGCAAATTTCATTAGTTTGATTTCCTAGCTTTCATTATGATTCTAAAATTTAGCATTTTATGTTATTTTTTTGATATCCTATAATAATTTTTAGTGTTGATGGAACTATTCTCACATGAAAATCACTCCTCTTTCTACATTTTTCCTATTAGAAAATTTTGCTTCAAATTTCTTTATTATTGGAGGCGTTGCTTTCATGATTTTAATGGATGGTTTGTTTAATTCTGTTATCTATTATATTCTATCCTTATATCTTTTTATAATATATGGAATGACACTGAGTAAAATAAGTCATGTTAATATGTAGAATTTTTATTTAGAAACTATTTATTGTAATAAAATTCACATATGAATTATATTGGTAAACATTTCTTGGATAAAAATTTATAGGTTAATGGAGGTCAAAAGTTTAATGTGTATCTATTTATATAGTATAATAATAATTTGAAGAAAAATAAAATAACTCTTAATCTAAGTCAAGGTTTGGAATGGTTTTCGATGTGGAATAATAGGGTGCCTATATCTAACTAATGAAAATAATAATAACTTTTTTTTAATGATGATAGATCACTGAATATGATTTAAAATATCCATCATTTTTGTTAACATATCCAATAGAAAATATCTAACTAATAATAATAACAATAATAATTTTTTTAGTGATCATGGATCACTAGATATGATCCAAAATATTCTTCAAAATTTTTACACATTTTTTTGGATCTAGCATAGTTGTTGTCCTAAAAGATCAAGGATAAAAAAAACATAACTTGTGATCTAGTAATAAATTATTTTTTTCATCTATAGTATTGTTTGAGGTTTTTTTTGAAAAATAATAGTCTATAATTTTTTTCACCCTTGTGAAAATTAGCAATCATTAGATTCATCTTGATGAGATGATCACAATGGTATAATCCTTCAGTACACTTATTTTTAGGCCCAAAACCCTAAACCCTAGGGTTTGTGCATCATTATCCAAAACACTCATGATTATGGGAAAGGGAAAGATACTCCAGGAAAAATTCCTCACAAGGAGGATATTAAGTCTGAAACTTAGGATTCTAGGATTTCTAGGTTGCTTAACTAACTTTAGTTAGATATGCAAAACATGGTGAAGAAAGATGATCTCGAGGTGGTAAAAGGGGACATTAATGATGTGATTTCTTAGTCAGTAGCTATCAATGGAACCTTGACCACTCTTATGGCTCATATTTCATAGCCAAATAATCCACCAACATTCCATTTCAGTTCTCTCAACCAAACAATCTAAATTCATAAACTACTACAAAGAATATGCTACCAAAAGTGGAAGTGCACAAGTTTGATGGTAAGGATATAGTCACTTGGATTAATCAAATGAAAAATTTATTTGATCTACATTAGACCCTACATACATAGGATTTGGCCATGGAATCTCTGTATATGGAACCTAAGTATTTCACTTGGTATAGGTAGTTTTTTTCTCAAAAGAAAAATAAGGATCTTCATGTTACATGCTCAATGTTTACTAATGAGTTGTAGATGCATTATCACAATAGTGTCACAAAAACCTAAATCAATCAGTTATAAAATTTGAGAAAAACAAGGACTATCACTTGGATTATAATCAATGATTATATAATATATTCTTACATATGGATTAAATTAATAAGGACAAAATGAATGATCTATTCTTGGGTGGACTGAAGGATAACATCCAACTTGATGTTCACATTTTTAATCCAATTTTAGTATCTAAATCCACAGTCTTTATGCAAATGGAAAAGGAAACATATCATTTCAAATGAATGGTTTTACCAATAGTAGATATTTTAATTCCACAATATAATCATTTCCTCAACCTACCAAATTAGACCCTTATCAAATTGAAGAGAAGTATGCAAAAAGGTTATGTTTCAATTTCAATACCAGGTGGATCAAATGACATAAATGTGCTAAGAAGAAATTATTCTACATTTAAGGATCCAATGAAGATGAATAATATGATGATGCCTTAGGTGAGGATTAGGAAGAGATATAGGAGGAATTTGAATACTCCCAACCTAATATCTCATATCATGCACTTTTAAGTATTATCACTCCTCAAGCCTTTAAAGTTATGGGTTTCCTCAAGAAACATAAGGCGATAGTGTTGATTGACTCAGGGAGTACACATTAATTTATCAATTATAATTTGGATACTCATTTTAATTGTTTAATTTATATAACTCCATAATTTTAGGTCATGATTATAGATGGTGGCACAATCAATTGTTTTGGGGAATGCCATAGTATTAAGCCTACTATGGGAGACTACAAGCTAGATTATTCTATGTTTGTTAATCCAATGGGTCGAGCATACATTATTTTTGGATTCCAATGGTTCAAAACCTTGGGAAAAATAGAGATAAATTTATAGGAACTATTCATGTGATTTCATTATAAAGGTAAGACATTTGAACTATGAAGATTATAGGGAAAATATCCACAATTGGTTAGTTTGCATAAAATGCCAAATATTCTTTAAAAAGAGGTTGAAGGATTATAGCATGATATTTTTTCATATAAGTTCAACCAAAAAATTCATCTACATATATTGATATATATGGTTATTGATTATTACCTAGTGTTTTTGGCACCATGCCAAAATGAGTACCACCAAGAAGAGAACATGATCATGCCATTAGACTACTTCCAAGTATTCAACCACCAAACAACAGATCATACAAGTATCCATATGCCTATAAGAGTGAAATTGAAAAGATGGTTCATGAGATGTTGTAGGTGGGTATTATCAGACATAGCTAAAGTGAATATTCATCCCTAGTGGTCATAGCATGTAAGAAGGATGACACTTATAGGATGTGCCTAGATTAAAAAGAACTAAATATGTACGCCATCAAAGATAAGTTCCCTATTATAGTAATTTATGATTCGATAGATTAATTATTTGGTGTTATTTATTTTACAAAACCAAATTTAATTTTAGGTATCATAAAATTTATATTAGAGATAAGGATATCCCTACAACAAATTTTAGAACTCATGAAGGCCATTATGATTTTTGGTCATGCCTTTTAGTCTCATAAATGCACCATCTACATTTTAGAGTTTGATGAACACTATTTTATTGACATTTTTGAGGAAATTTGTGTTGGTGTTTTTTGATGGCATCCTAATATACAACAAAACTTTGGATGAACATTTACAACATGTGAAACAGGTACTATTAGTTATAGAACAACATCAACTTTATGAAAAACCTTCAAAATGTGCTTTTGGAGTCAAAGAGGTGAATAAATTGGATAATATTATTTCATACAAAGGAATTAAAGTAGATCCTCAAAACATCAAAGCTATGATGGAATGGTAAGTGTAAAAAAACCTCAACAATATCTAGGATTTTTGGGGATAAGATGTTACTATAGTATATATATTAAAATTTATGGTAACATATCAGCACCACATAGAACCTTTTTGAAGTAGGACTCCTTCCACTAGAAGGAAATAACTACCCAGGCCTTTAAGAAGGAGGCTAAGTGCACCACTCCACTTTTGGCTACCCTTAATTTTTCCCAACAAAATATTGTTGAGTGTGATACATAAATACATGGCATGGGGGAAATACTCATTTATAAATGGAAAC